>CM060885.1:19642500-20130000 GCA_030762935.1 Hymenopus coronatus
CCACGAAAAAAATGTATATCATATAAATTGTGTGTTTTAAAGTGTTCTATATTTGTTACCTGATAAGTTTTTGTCTCTCTTATGGTTTAGCAGTTATGCAAAATTCCGTAAAATTGACCCAGAATAAAGTAGTCTTCAGAGGCTATTCCCAGAAAATTCAAAACATACCTTTTGTTTTTTAGATAAATATCTTTAATATATGCTATTCTAATCCAAATCGTTAGAGCCATTTTTTAGAAAATCAAAATTTTCGAAAAAGTCCCATGTAAAGGGTAGTTAGGGGTGGGGGGATTTTTCTCAAAATCTTCGTGTCGCATCCCTGGAAGATAGTAAACTTAAATACCAAGTTTATTATTTTACCGAGTTATCGTGTTCATAGACACACGGACACACACACACGGACCTTTTTCTGAAAATACTTTTTTTGGATTAAGGGGACCCTAAAACATATATTTCCGGTGAAATCTCGGTATTGAATTTTTTGTTGGAGTGCAATACCTTCTCTATACACTATGTTCATAGTACGTATAGAGAAAGTAAAAATCTGATGTACTCCATTCACATGACTTTCTCTGTAACAAATTATCATTAATAAGCTTATTCTTCTATCTATTTAATTCCAAAGCACTAGCAGAAACAGTCTTATTATTTATTCCTTTATAAGTAGAAGCGAAATAAGAGAATACACTAGAGTAAACGGGCAGTTAATTTTTTTAAAATGTGGTTGCTATGGGATTGAAATTCGTTTCTTTGCGTGGCCAGGTGTTGACAAATTCCCGTGAGAAAAGTTTGAGTATTTTAGAGCTGAATTCAATAACAAGGAATATCTCTAAAACGGCGAACTCCACGAAAAAAATGTACAAGGCATAAATGGTGTGTTTTATCGTGATCTACATGTTTTGTGCAATAAGTTTTTGTCCATCTCTTACGGTTTACCAGTTATCACAAAATTTCGGAAATTCAAAATGTAGTGATGTCTTCAGAAGCTATTCCCAGAAAATTCAAGGTATACATTTTATTTTCATGTAAATATCTTAAATATAAGAGATTTTAATTAAAATCGTCAGAGCCAATTTCAGAAAACCAAATTTTGGAATTTTTTCCATGTAAAAGGTAGTTGGGGGTAGCGGGGATTTTCTTAAAAATCTTCATGTAACATCCTTGGAAGATACCAAACTTAAATACCAAGTTTGTTATTTAACGGTATTTTGGTTTTTGAGCTATGCTGTCCACAGACACACACGCACGCATACACATACAGCTCTTTTTCTGAAAATGCTTTTTCTTACTATTATTAATCCAAAACATGTATTTCCGGTGAAATCTGGGTATCGAATTTTAGGGTGGAATTCAATTCCTTCTCTATTATATAGTACGTGTAGAGTAAAAAGACAAAAAATAAAAGACTTAGAAAAAGTATGATCTGTGTATGTGAAAAATATAACATAAAAACAAAAGCCGGTTAAATAATGAAACTTGGTATTTATGTTCAGTGCCTTCTAAGAGCATGACGCTTAAGATTTACAAGAAAATCCACTACCCTTCACATGGTAAAATTGTGTTATTTATTATTTTTCCGAAATATTCATGTGTGTCGGTGAACAGCATAACTCAAAAACGAAAAGTCAGTTAGCTACCAAATGTACTATTGAAGTTTAGTATTTTCCAAGAAGCAACACGAGGATATGCCACTTTAAACTATCCTTTAGATGGAATAGTTTTCGAGATGTTGGTTTTCTCAAAAATAGTTCTAATGATTTAAATACAATTCCATGTTTTAAAGCAGTTTAAAAGAAATGTATATATTTTTTTTCTGGAAATAGGTCTGACGCCCTCTCCATTCCTAAGAACACTTGCATGATCAGTAAACCAATAAGAGACGGACAAGATCTTACTGCAGAGAAAATGTATATCTCGTTAAATCAAGAACGTATGTCAGATATATTTTTATTGCAGTGTTAACTATTTTGAAGGCATTCATTGTTATTTATACACATTTTCAAATTGTTATACCTTTATCAAATGGGAAGATGTCATTATTCGTTTTCCATTTTTTTTCCCCCACCCGTACAAACAGAACAGAACTTCAATGTGGTAATTTAGCGACAATCGTTTAAAATATTAGACAATGGCTTTAACTTAGTGTATTCTTAACTGCATACAAGAAAATAATACATAAGGATATTTTTGTTATGTTTATATTTACCAGTATGCAGTAGATAGAATAGTGAGGTTTTGTAAGTATAATGCGTTGCAGAAATGCATGTGAATGGAACGCATCGGACCTCGTGAATTACTTTTATATAATTGGTAAACGAAAGAGATAAGTCAACATCTTACTACACAAAGTACATAGATCATATTATAGCAAATAGTCTATGGCAAATACTTCTTGTGGCGTTATTTCACATTATCTGAGGGACTTTTTCAACCTCCAGTAGGCTATAAATAAAAGACAAGTTCATAGAAAACAATTATTTAATTACTAAAAGTTTTGTACACTTATGGTTACTTTTCAATATAATCACCGAAAATATTGAGACATTTATCACACCTGTGCACAAGCTTTGCAACACCCGCTTCAAAAAATGTTTTCGCTAATGATTTCAAATGAGCATTGGCGTGGTTTTGAAGATCTTTGTTGGTTTAAAAGTGCTGCCCTCCTAGCCACGTCTTCAGTTCAGGGAAAAGGTGAAAGTCGCTGGGTGCTAGGTAAGGACTGTACGGCGGATGATCGAAAATGTCCCATTGAAATTGTTCAAGGAGGCGATGGGTTGTGCCAGCAGTGGGTGGACGAGCGTTGTCATGGATCAACACAATCCCTGAAGTCAGCATTCCTCTTCGTTTGTTTTGAATGGCTCTCTGCAAACGTCGTAAAGTATGAAGATCTTCAAAACAACGTCAATGCTCATTTGAAATCATTAGCGGCAACATTTTTTGAAGCGGGTATTGCAAAGCTTATGCACAGGTACGATAAATGTCTCAATCTTTTCGGTGATTATGTTGAAAAGCAACCATAAGTGTACAAAATTTTTAGTAATAAAATAATTGTTTTCTATGAACTTGTCTTTTATTTATAGCCTATCGGAGGTTGAAAAAAAAAACGGGCCTCATATTTGGATATGTATTCGACATATCCGTTTGGACTATCAAATATTTATACTTTACATCTTTATATCTACTGCGTATATAAAGTAACCTATAGGAAACATTGCATTTCATCCAAAAATTTGATATCGATATTTACTTTCTCTACAGCCCTGTTACAGCCAGTAATAAAATTATTGTATTCCACCTCAAAACCGCTGTCGGTATTTTACTGTGAATATATGATTTGAGTAACCGGAACCAAAAATATAAATAATAATAATATCAATAATAATAACAACCTCTGGTGTCAACGTGATAGGGTAATAATCGGTCCGGCCCTAATTGTTCTCTTGGGTGAAGACAGACTAGTATTGTTTAAGTGGATGCCGGGCTCCCTACGTTGTGCCGCAGTTAGATGGTGCGTTGCCTTCAATAAATCTTCCAGCTGCAGTTCCAAATCTTACAAAGTAGTGCCTTCTCGGATTCACGGTGACACACTCCCATCTGACTCGCATTCCCCAAACCCGCTTCAACTTGGATGTTCTGCTCGGTGTTTGATGGATTCAAAGCCTCATGGGTGTTTCCTCACTGCAAGGTAACAAACCCTGGCAACGCATAATCCTTCAGTGATGTCCTACAGTCCAAAACCAGGCTCCTGACCACTGGCATTTCAGACACGAATTCATAGCCAGGTCTCTTCTTGGGGCACAACTGCATCTTACATCCGGATCACCCTATAGATTCCCGGGGGTTTATTGGGGCTCCGGAGCATCACTCAAACCTGCTCAATGACTGACGACGATCATCCTCTCGTGGGTCCTTAGGGCATTCAACTTTCTCAAATACCCTCAATTCGAGTGCTCCATTGATCAACCCCCAGCAGAGATAAAGTATCGCTACTAGCTAATAGAACAATTGGGTTTCCTTAATGGAATGATTTTCGCAACCGCAGGTCTGATTGTAGTCGCGACTGCACCTGCGTCTATTATTAACCGAAACACTTTTCCGTATATCCAATCTTCCGTAATTCGGCTGTTATCCACCTATCTGCACAATGTCTTCAGGGTAGTTAAAGGGGATATTGATGACGATTTTAACGTGATCCATGCCTTGTAGGCCCTTAATTATTCTCTTGCTGCATGTCGATTTTTATGGAACTCCTTCAATGGATGTTCTGGGTGCCTACACCGCAATACACATAACTGAAGATCTTTGTTGTCGTCTCTGGATTCATCCTCTGAAGTCCTTCGTATCGAGTATTCCTGATCTTCAAGTTGGAAGCAGTCTTTGACCTACTCCATCCGAAAAGTGGTTTTAGTGCCTCCTGAATGATCTTGTGGTCAGCTAGTATCAGACAGTGTCTTATTTGGCGTCTCGGATCGTATAGGAGTAGACAGCTTCCCTACAATATGCAACTGGGCGAAAGTTCTAGGTGAACTCCTAGAGTGTCTCTCCTGGCTGTTAAAATCTTGATTTGAGATGGCCAAGCGATGATTCCCGAAGTGGTTTTCTAGGACCTCTCAGATGTCTCCGGATACCACCGACCTCGAAATCTATTATAAAGTTCTATCGCCCGTGGCAGGAGGCTGATTATTGTTAACTGTGTGGTTTTTTTATGCCGGCCGTGGGTTGTGGGCGATAGTGGCGCATTATTGGCAGAAGATTTAGAAACTCGACGTTCCTTAGTACTTAGGTGGCGTTCTTGGGGTCTTGACTTTCAAGTCCTTGGGTATTCAATAAAGCATTTCTTTCATCATGGCGTTCCATTCCTTAGAATTGGCGTTGCCGGCTCCTTTTAGGATGTTACGCCGTTGCCGAAGTCCTTCATGGCGTTAATGTTGGCATTTCACCTTCCTGGTGAGCTCTTTCGTGTCTGTCTTCATTGCGGGCAGTAGCTTTGAATTTTGTTTGATATTTCCTTCTTCATCTTGACATTTGTTTTCATATGTGCCTGAATCTTCTGAACTTATCCATTTTCCCATTTCATTTTCTTCTCCATCTGCTCCATTTCAAATTCAATTATCTTTTCCATTCCGGATTGCCTGGTCTTCATTTCGACTAATAATTCTAAATCACTATTTCTATTGTGAAATGTTTTCCAGATCCTGATTACAGTGTCAGAAATAAAAGATCTAATTGCTATGAAACAACTTTATATGTCGCTGATACACTCTGATGTACTCAACTTTTTCGTTACATTCAGCAGTCAATTGCACTCGATTATCTCTTTAATCGAACTGACCTCTCCCCGGCGACAGCAGTTCACTTATAGATAAACGCCTGCAAAAAAAAAACAAAAATCAACAAAAACAACAGAAAACAGTTGCACGTTCTGGGACAGGAAGCTAGTGGATACCCACTGAAAGAAAAGATTAGAACTGCGGGAAAGCGCCCATAGAGTTTATTGCGATGGTCAACAGCCGAAAGCACTAATACTCTAGGCAGCTAAGTAAAGTGACCGTCATGCGCTCACACAAATGTAGTCCGCCGGCAACTTCGCGCATGTGGTCACAATATGATATTGTAACGTACTCAGTGTGGAGTAGGAGTTGTCACTGCTCATCGTTAGGGAGTAGAGCTAATATAAGCACTTGCAGAGAGAGAGAGAGGGGGGGAGGAGACCTCTGCGGCAAGGCGGTCAGGCGGTGCGTCCGGGAAGAGATCGGGGGAACTTTGAATAAATACATCCAAGATACATGGCTAAGGAGGAGATGTCTTAATTTCATAGAACTCAATTTTTACATTCTGATGGGCTGAAAGTCCCATAGTCTAAAATATAACTCGTCCCTTTACTCAACGTTAATGAGTAGTTCGTCTTGCCGCGTCTATAGTTCAGGTGTAAGGACCTCTTCTGACCTACTTCTCGGTTCATGGTTATGCCAGCGCTGTGCTTATGAGGCACTATACCATCATTTACGACTTCTTGCCTCCAATATCGGTTGCACAAGCTGATGCAACGTTACGTCCTGCTTCATGAATGGTTAATTTTCCCAAAGTGACCAACGGATGGCCTGCAATATGTCATAAAACTCTGAAAATTATATATAGCTCCTCAGCTCCTCTGAGAAAACTTCTGCGTGGTAGAGAGGTAAATAAAGTTGTTTGGAGAATGGCACTGAGTGTCACAAAATGACATGCTGTCTTAGACTTTTTGGCATATAAAAGCTGAATATCGGCTTCCAAATGTGTTGCCTAAGCTGTTCTAACATATCTTATGTATGAACGGCTGTTATTTCGCTTAAATGTTCAACTTTGTGCTGAAAATACCATTATTTTCTGAATAGTAATTATTTCTAAGGTATTTCAGTAATTGCATTTTGCGGAATAAACCTCACCTAGATATTGCGTCTTATTAGCCTATATTAAGTAGAAAGCAAGCGACATAGTACACGGTGCAAGGCGATATCCTGAAATATTGTTAGACTTAAGAGAGTTTTCTATCAAATAATCATATTCTGTTACTGATCAGTGCTTTGTATGTGTGATTGTGCCAGGCAAGGAGAAACTTGGAGTGGTGGCCGGTGAGCCGGTACGCCTAGTGCTCGAGTCGGACGGTACCCAAGTCGAGGACGGAGAATACTTCCGAACACTGCCAAACAACACGGTGCTGCTCCTGCTACGACAGGGAGAGCGCTGGTATCCGAGTGGCGTCGACGTTATCAGGGCTGGTGAGTACTGACATGTCCAAATACCATGCTGGTACAACTATACCCAACTTCTTTTTTTAATTATTATAATATAGGTAAAACGTCTGACGAGTATTTAATCAAAAAGGTTACACATCTGTTTGCAACAACAATTCAGAATAAAGTGACGTTTATTTGAGGATTAAAGAAGCCACACTTGTGCCATCTTACTAAATGATGCTCATTAAATCGTTCCAACACTGCGGTATTTCTCGCAAATGTTCGTAGCATTATTCGTTTATCACTGATTATTGGAAGTAACGAAAGCATATCATAAAAAAGCATTATTAAAAATGTATCTGCCTATCAAGAATTCAAAACAAAAGTATACGGGATTATTATTATAACTGCTGATAATTAATTATTAACTTCGTTTTCTAAATTCAATGTTTGGCATTGCCACCTCAGTACAGGAGCTAACTTGACCAATTAGCATGTGTCGTGTCTACCGCTAGACCGTCCGTTGCAACAGCGCAGCCAATAGCTGTTTACTTGCGCAGCATAGCTTGTGGTGGAAAAGCAGTATCCAAGATTATGAGAAATATCTGCCCTCATTAGGCGCAAAACATTTCTGCAAAAACAGTCAACTGGGTTGCACTATAATAGTTATTATGTACCTACTACTATTGTTTTGTATTTCTGAAGAGTATCAGAATATTCTCCCGATATATCAGCGTCTTGGAGTTTTTACTGTTTTTTGGAAAACGAAAAAAGCCTTTGTTAGGTGAATATTCACATAACAAAAGGTCATATACGACAGAGTAGTGATATGCTCTCTCGGAGAAAATGACGCAACTGAGATGGTATTTGACGCCTTCCGACAGTGTACGAAATCCATGGAAACTATGTGGGCGGGTAAAAGCAAGGAAAGGCAAGCCTCGCAATCGTGTTGGTGTTGATTGCTCACATTTATTATGGCACATGATATATACGATCACTTCAAAGTATAAAATTGTTTGCGGTATTGACAGCAGTAAATCTACCTAGGGTAAACAAGCTGGAAGTCAAATGTTGATATAATAATATTATATAATCCCGCTGCGCTACAGCCCGATCAAGGCCTGACCAATTTTACTGCCGGCCTCACGCCCACATAAACACGGCAGAGATGGACAATCATACAACCGATACGGCCATTATCTCGCAATTCCCAGACGGAATGTTAGCTTTCTTGGCGAGATCACTGTCTATCGTAGCTCCTCGACTTCCTCACAGCCCTACACTCGCAACTTAAAATCGCCACCTTGTGGGCTCGAACCGGGCGCATTGCGTAAACTTCAACATCACTCTGGAGTACCGCGCTACGGCGCAATAGACAATGGAAAATTTTCACGTTGAATTTAGAGTTCGCGATTTTATTTAGAACCTATGTAAAGAGGCTTAAAAGAGTGAATAAAGTGTTGCTGCTTAACAAATGGAAGCTACTGTTACACACGCTTGTGATCTGCTCACATGCTAAAGGCAGTTATTCAGAAGGTTAATTGTCAACTAAATAGACTAAAGGTTTGGAAGAATCATTCCTTCTTTTCTTTAAATCTGAGCTGATAATATTACAAGCAAATATGTTATAATAATAAACTATGCTTATCAACTTCTTTCTTTATATTTCCAACATTTATAAAATAAGCGTATCTGTTTATACAGTAGGCAAAGGATCGGTGAAATTAAGTACAAAACAGATGTTAATTCCTTCATGAATTCCTCTTTTCAACTATTTTTAGTGATACAATAAATAAAAATATGAAGAAAAAAAAAAAAGACGCGCATCTATGAGTATGTATTTCAAATATGAAGCAGTTCCTATCGGCATCATATTCCTTTAAACAGAATATAGTCAAGCATTTCAGAGACTGTGCCTCCAGCGCAGAGGAAGATTTGACGATATTAACAGAACACTGTATCTTTAAATAAAAGCAAATAAACATATGTTTATTAAAATAAAAGAACATTAATTGTTGTTTTTTAAGTTTGTAGCTCCTTTATATTTTTGTCTAAGGAAACATACCATATAAGTGGATATGCCAATAGAGAGAGGAATACAGACTGAATGAATATGAATTAAGTTTTTCTTTCACATATTTCACATAGAAGATACTGTCAAAGTATTAAAAGGTACACGAAATGCTCATTTGCATCAACAACCTACGTGTAGGGGAGATGCAGGGAATGGCGGTCATCACTGTAAAATCGCTTCGTAAGGACATAGAAATGTCTATCGTGTGCTGCGCTCTATTTGCAAAAAGATAGAACCATTTCAATAAAAACTGCATTGCTGAGTTGCAAGTTTACGAGGTTAGAAGTGTTTTTCTGTAGTTGGCAGTTTTCTTATAATTTCGTCCAGAAAATCAAGACATCGTAATTATATTTCATTGTTTTAAATTTGCTCAATCTTTTTATAAAACGAGTAGCGTATTTATTGCTGATTATTGGAATAATTTTTGTTTTGAGAGAGAACACTCTATTTTTTGGTTATGAAGCATTTTCTGTAACGTTGTTCGTGAAGATCATGGTGGTCTATGTGTTCGCCATTCCCAGCGCGTGACCGATGTTCCCTTCAAATTCAATTTAGCATTTATTAATTATTATTATTTGCCGTAAGAAAATTCGATCTTCTTACAATATTAATAACAGTACTTGTGCTGATGAAAAATATCAGCTAAAGACCCTAAAAGTAATTTAAAACATTACATTGCATTGAACCTCGTAGGCTATACAGTCTGATGTAACTAAAATGTGAGCAAGAACGGTGTGGGCAATAGGCTGCTGCAGTTGGTTAGCAGGAGATTCAATAACTTAATCTTCAAGATTCAATTTTCCGTTTTCATAATGTTCATAGCTTGTAGAGGCACTTTTCTTTTATTTACTTCATTTCTTTAAGAAATATTCTAATAAAAGAGGAACGATAAGGTTTAAAGGTTTAACTTCTCTATTTTATGTTACTGTATCTTAGCGGCCGTGATTTCCTGCACATGCTGGATTATGCTTTATATTAATGTTGAATTATTAACACTACTTAGCAATAACTTAGCATCGGTAATTTATGTACACAGTTAGTAAATACTTCTGATGACAACATATCAATTTACAGAAAAAGTACCACCTCTCCTTGGAGGTGGGGGGCTGCGACTCTAGAGCGACCGTCATTCCCTGTATCTCCCCTACTCTATCGTGATAAACGTGTTTTTGATCATTGCTGGCATCAGCAAAGAAATCGTATTAATTGGTCTTCTAAAAAATAATATTGTCTTGTTATACTTATATACATTTTCAAAACTATATTTTCTTAAATGAAACCACGTATTAATTAATGATAGGTGACAATGCAAAACTTTCTAATGAGATAAGGGTTGATTAAGCAGTAAGAAAGTCGATAGTCTCTTTCATTTTACACCAATTCTAACAAGATTAGCAATATACTATCTTTTGTGTAAGTGTGATTTTAACGATAGCAAAAAAATGCACACTTTTGCCGGTTGCACCTTTCAGTTTGCTTTACTGCAATCTTTATTCCTGTTTTGCTGAATTTCCCACTTTAACCACGGCTAAATAGGCTAAATAAGAGAGGAAGAAATATTTACACTTCGTTTGATTTACTACTTAATATTCATGAGCAGTGATACCAAATGGCGGCCCGCAGGCCTAATCCGGCCCGCGAGTATCTTTCATCCGGCCTGCGAATAAATATATGATTTATTGCATTTTTTAACTTCCCGCATAGATCTCATTTTAGAATTTGATTGTAGATTTCAAGATTTTGAAGTATTTCGATCACAGATGGAACGTTTCAACAATGCCATGAGATGTTAAGTAGAGTACCAACCCGGGGATCTACAGTTAGAACTATGCGAGCTCCAATGTGATTCATCTCTTTAAATAACAGAGGCAACTGGTGTTGATTTTTGGAAACTCATTTCAAAGGAACGTTTTCCACATCTTAGAAACTGGGCTTTAAAACTTACTTCCATATTTGGTAGTACTTACATATGTGAAACTGCCTTCTCTACTATAAAGCTAGTGAAATCAAAGTCCAGAAACAGTTTAACTGATTCAATGTTATCTCACATTTCTAAAATTGCAACATCAGAACAATAAATTGATTTTAAATATGTTGTAAAAGATTTTGACAAACCTCATTGTTTCCAGTAAAAAGCAATGGTTGTTCCTTCACTGTGCATGTACTAATATTAAAAATAATAAGCTCATAATAAGCTCATTGCTGTTATTTTATTTTTAATATAGTTACTATTAATTTTCCTGGCCCTCAAGTAAGGTTCTTATTGTATTCTGGCCCTTAGTGCATTACTAATTGGCCATCACTGGTCATGAGTATTAGGATTTGTTCCTAACAATAAAATAGGTTTCATATGTTCATTCATCCTTCCTAATTGTTTGAGTGTACATGCCAAATGCATAAGATAGACATAATATAGAGGGTTTGCAAAAACAGTTAATAAATTAATAAAAATTACGAAATACTGATTATTTATAAAAAAAAAACGTTAAAGTCTTAGAATATAGTAACCTCTCTAATAGTTTTTCTTTCAGGAATGAACTGCAAAAGATCAGCTGATATTTATAAATGTTTCTGTATAACTTTAATTGTGTTTTTATGTTCTTGCTAAGAAGTGTTGACTGCGGAGTTAACTTGTATATTTAGGATATTTAAGGCTCTCTGGAAATATTCGTAGGAAGTATTTTAATCTCCTTGATAGAAACAAAACGTAAATAGTGACTTTTACAGCTGAAATGCAATTACAAAAGCACTAAATTTTGACAAAATGAGTTTTATTTCCTAATCATATAATACAAGGATTTCCAAAGAATTCTCATAAATATGATGTTGCTAAACAGAGAAAAGGTAAAACACGTGTAGTTTACAACAATAAATTCCTGAAAAATTGCTTTGAAAAATAAGAAGCAGTGTGTAATAAACATAACAAAAACATAATATTACTGTGAATGTGGCCTGCTTTTCTAGGAAAGTGCAGCTGCCATGGTAAAATATATTTTAATTGTAATTTATAAGCTAAGGTGTTACACATATTTTATTATCATATATTATATTAATCGATAAATAATTTTGTAATTATTTTATTACATATTTAGTAGAGACTGTACCCGTTAATTTTGGTTTACATTTCAAACTCCTTCTATTACACAGATTTGTTTCGCTTTTGTTTCTGTGAATATTTGAATATTTTAAAATATTAATTTTTAAAATAGTTAACGAAATGTATTTTACTCGTAATAAATAATTGAAAATTGTTATTAGCGTTTTAAGAACGTGCATATAGCCACACCGATGTCCTTAATTGTTTTTGTTTAGTTTTTTTTTAAGTTTAACACACTGTAACTTGGAAGTTATTACGTGCGATGAATGAATGAAATGCGTGAAGTGATACTCAAATGCGCCTGAGCTCCATAGAGCCCGATATTCCACACTTCAGGATAAGCAAAGCTTTAGAAGAAAAAAAAATTATCCAGGTGACTCGCCCTAATCAAGACTCAAACTCGTGACCTCCTGAATGTGAGGCAGAGAATGTTCTTATTAGCGCCACTTTAAACCTGGTTATCACGCAGGTCAAATGAAGTTTTATTAGAAAGAAAAGAAAATGCTCTGAGCGCAATTACACTGCTTTTCAGATTTAAAGGTATTGAAATTATGCCCTTAGGATATTTTAAAAAGTGAGAAAGAGAAACACATAAGAATTTATTAGAAACATATTCAAAGTAGCAATGTCTTACAATATTTCCTTTTGCTGAAGTATTTACTAGACATCCACAGCAGTCAGCATCATAATGAATGAGAGAGACGTTCTTTGGTTTACAAAAACAAGTTTACAACAATAGGAGAAACGATGGAATCCACCTTTTCAACAATTTATATTTAAACATGTCTATATAAATTCTTGAGGACTGAGGAAGTATTTGAAACTAAAATCAAAAGTTTTGAAGTTCTTATTTAATTATCTAATCAAGTCAATTCAGTGAACTGCAGCTTTCGGTAAAATGCTGTATATAGCTCACGCTGCTTGTGTAAAGACGCTCGATTGTTCACTCCTATCCTCGTCTGCAACATAGTTATGCTCTTATCAAGTTCAGCACTACAATCAATACTTTTACTTTATCTAGAGTATTATTAATTTCCCATGTTTTCAGCATAAACTTTAAACATGCTAGTTTGAAAATAAATGAATGAATAAATAAACGCAATTTCAATAGACCGCGATCGGTTTTGCAACATTATTTTATGAGAGAAATTATTAGATATCCTATTGTATTGATAAATGGTTTAGAAATGCAGATATATTAATAATAATATTTCCAGAGGGCCTGCATAGAACACGTAAATGCTATAGGTTATTCCCACTCCTTTTGTTACACCTTATTGACATATCTAAATTAGGTTGAGAATGCTTTTACCAATCATAGATATTTATCAGTCATAAGGAAGACATTGTTACATTACCATTTATTCAAAATTGAAAGATCAAATAAGATTATTGTTTCAAAGCAGTTCACATCCCTTCTGAATCGATGAAACCCTCCTTCAACCAACAGAACTAACTAAACATGGAATTACTTTCATTGACTATGATAAGAATCTTTCGAACAAAAGGACACATCAAGGATTACATTGTGTTCAATCCTAAGAGATTTTAGGGAGTTTTATTTGGACCAATCAATTATTCTTTGTGTGATATATATTTTGTCAACAGCCACCAGATTTTGGTATGTTAAACATCCAGTGAAGTGATGTTATATCCCTTTGTGCATCTATTACTTCATGCTTCTGTCGGGAAGACTTTGTGAACAAATTATATGAATTCTATATGTCTGCTTGTGATTGATACATTTAAGCGGTGAATCGAAGCCCGATTTTCTATTTCAAGCTGGGCTTGATGTGGTGAGATATCACGGAGAAAATGCGATTGAATTAACTTTAACACAATTAAATGTATTCACTAAGATCATAGAGCTGAACTGGTGGTGTGGTGAAATCACTACAAAATTAAAGGTTCTGATTTCCATACCAATTAAAACCAAATATAAATTAGGGTACTTAAAAAAAAAGCTTCCTTTAATATTCGGCATATCTTATCGTTGATTCTGCCAATAATTACATCATTTGACTGATTTCTTATTATGAATAAGTATTAAGGACCGCTAAAACATCTAACAAATATGTAATAAATATTATTATGATTTGAAACGTAAATATACCACATATCTTATTAAACAAAATCTCTCTTCTGTGAAAACTTACACAAATTCTGCATTCCGTTGGTTCGGCATAAATGTAATTGTATCAATATAATGTAAATCGCAGTGTGAAGTAGTAATAAATCACAGGATTTCATATTCAAGTTCAAAAAGAAGCTATTAAGTCTAATTGCTTCATTTTTATGTATTTTAGTTTCTCTCCTTTCGGTTTGGAATCTGTTTTTTTAGAGATAAAAATGTAGGTCATCAAAAATAACAGATTTCTCCCAAAATATTAAAGTGGAAGTCCTCCATTATAATTTTCCATGCACATAATTGCATATTTACCTAGCCGGATGAAATAGATGCCAAAATGTTGCTGGTGTGTTATTCTGTACAAGTAAAATTATTTGAAATTCGTGTAGAAGCCTATATGTAAACCAGTACAGTAATGATAAATATTACTACTTTAGGTTTCCATTTCTTTACTGGATCTCTTCAAATGGTGAATAAAGAACAAAACTGAACAGCTAATTCATGTAATTACTCTTAAGTAAATGTCATATTTCCTTTCTGTGATGTGTACTTTGCCACATGATAAAGAATTCAACAAACCCATGGTTATATTCATAGACACCAATTTGAAGCAAAAATATACTTAATATACTGCGGTAATATACCACAGTAAGTTAACTGCTCTTTGTATTCTGGTACCTCTTAGGAGTATTCAAACACTAAGTGGCATGTGATACCTGATTGGCAGTATTTCCAGAACTCTCGTCTGGTTTATAATGTTACCAAAAATCACACAATCATATTTGTGATTATCAAAAAGAAGTCAGTCTACAAAAGGCTTCTGAACAAAACTTGCTTATCTGAATCCGAAGTTGACCGCGTAATATTTCAAAAGCTCACAGTTATAAGTGAGAGGTTATTATTTGTAGTTGTCAAAGGAAATATACCTATATCATTTACACGTTCTATGTTTAGATTTTAGACTTTGAGCATTTAAATATTTACACACTAAAAGAATCAAATAGGCTATGCACATGTTATTTTACAAAGCTTGAAACTGAAGTTCTCTTGTATTAAGTGCATGCTTGTAAACAGTTTTATATTCAGTCAGATAAACTTCTTTGTAACATAGATTTCGTCTATAATATCTCAAATGCTCTCTTAAACCTATAATACTACATATGAATTTCTGACTACAAATCCTAGTCGGTTTTAAATTGATTTGGAGGCTTTATATAAATGAAAGGGCATTTCTAAGCTAGAGAACAGCACAATAGGCTAATTGTATTTATTAGATACAAAATTAAGTGTCTTAGACTCTGTATCGTTTACATGAAGATCCACGTCTAGTTGAAGTATTTCAATCATTTAAGATAGGTAGATTTCTTAGATTAGAGTACGGATGAATTATATAATTTAAAAATTCTTAAGTATATCCTATGAAAAAGTTTCTCAATTTCGGTGGCAGCAACGAAAGTGGGAGGAGTAGGGCAAATTAGAAATGTTGCAGCATTCTAAATATTTTATAACGTTCATTTTTAGAAGAAATTCTATATAACAGAATCTTCCTGATCTAATTGTTAAACTATTTGGAAATTCAATTGATGGAATATATTTCAAAAGGTTGATGCTCACTATAATAAACGCGAGGCTCAGAATCCTCATTTTTAATGAACTTCCTAAGCTAAATCTCTCATATTTCGCTAAGCTTCCAATGTTATATTCTTCCGTAGATAATAATATAAGTGCAACAAATTAGTTTAAGTTATGCTACTTTAATTGTTCTGTATAAAAAATTTAAATAAGTATTGCCTTATATTTTCGAAATGTAACTAGTGTGGCCTAGACAGGGAACTTCAGTTTCTTCATGCAATTCTATTCCTTGCTTGTTTCTTTTCAGTGTAAGATAGTTGGAAAGAAAGTGGTATCAATCTCTACAATATGTACTAATAAATGCAGTTAGAAAATAAATACTAGTGCATCATAAATATTAGTAATGTTATAATATTCCCCAAATTTAAGACACTGATAGTAGCTAGCTAGTCTCTACGCAGTGAAGTCCATAGTCTGCTCACACATTGAACTGATGTTTAAATTTGGAGAATTAGACACATTTTTGCTCAGGATTTCTTGAACACATTTAAAAGATCTAACCTGTCCTGAAAGTTGTTTGAAGGACCGCAGTAGAGCGAAGAGATTCTTTCCATTGGGATGGAGAAGAATCTCTCGATGGTGACCAGTGACAATATGTCGAGTCCGCATACAAAGAGTCCACTATTTCTACAAGTCACAGAAAATTTGGTCTCTTTAGTCAAAAAGCTGGAAGTGAGCTGTTAATTTGTAATGCAGTTTGGCAACAGCAATATTATTAACCCCAGTTCTGAACCCGCTATCAGTGTACTCTCGGCTTCCTGAGTTGCTACTTAAGATTATGAACGCTATGAAATATCAAGGTTTAGTGTTTCAACCTTAGCTCGAATTAAGTATGTTGAAGCATCCCTATATTATTTTTAAGTAATCTATGTTCGTCAAATAAAATGTGAAATAAAATAAGAGATGATGCGAGTGCAAAACTGCGATCATTACAATATATGTTAAGTTCTGAATTTGGTACATTCAATGATCCAAGTGTTTCACAATATATCCAGCAGTTAAAGTTGTATAATGTTCATGTGCGTGGTAACTACTTTCTTTCCTACTGATATAAATAATTATAATGCATGTTTATATATATAAGGCATCTTTTCATTCAATTGCATTTTTAGGATTACAAAGCTGAAAGGATGTTTACTAAAGTAGTTTGTGTGGAACAGCCATCTCCGCGATCCCCAAGATCGTGTGCGAGACGATCCATGCCCTCGAGTTGCACGATGAGACACCGTCGTGGAAGATCATGGACAACAAGGGGCGGGTCACGGTCGTGCTCCACTGGGACCAGAGGCAGCAACAACAGCAACAGAAGGTGGCGGCGGCGGTGGCGGCGGACGGTGCTGCTGCCAAATATTCGCCGAGCAAGAAGCAGGACTCCATGCGACCCTCTCTGGTGATCCAGACTAGCCTCGAGAAACTGGCGGGGATGGGGCCCGGCGGGGCCGCGCCGCCCAAAAAGGAGACGCTCATCAACGACGTGTATACTCCCCCACCCTCGCAACAACAGCCACAGCAGCAGCAGCAGGCGGTCGCGGCGGCCCGCTACAACTCCGGTCCTCAAATCACTGTGATAAACCACGATGACGTCATCAGCGGTAAAGTGGCGGCGGCGAACCTGCTGGCGGCGGCGGCTCCGACAAGTTCCTATCACCCACCCCACAGGCTCACAAAGCAGGGCACCGGCTCCTTCGAAAGTACAACAATCCACATCCATACGCCGGAGTGCGCCAACCACGTGCATCATCCTCTCGCGGAGGGACCCGGCCAAGTAGGCGGCGTCCTCAACGGAACCGACGCCAATAACGCGGTCGAATGCGATTTCCATTGTTGCGCCCTGCACGAGGAGGGTAGAAAGATCGCCGTACATAAGTCGGTGGCCACTTCGCCCATCCAGGACGCCCAACAGCAGACATCGCCACAACCGTCATCACTGTCGGACGGCACGAGAAGAGCCGCACTCGGCAAGTCGGCGCAGCACGTCCGGTTTCTGGACGTGGAGGGTGGTCGACTTCAGCAACAACAACAGCAACAAGCGGAAAGCTCCGAATCAGAGACGGAAAACACCATAATGGAGGAGGAAGCCATCACGTCCGAAAAGTTCCTCCTCCTAATAGACCAGCTTTCGGTGGATCAAAAGCGCCATCTAACTATCAAGGACATCGGCATCATCCTGGAGCGTCTAAGTTCCAAAATTGTAGACGTTGAGAGGTTGGATCGGGAAAGTGAAAGCGACGACTGCTACAACTGGACCATTAAAGCAACCATCCGTGGTGATGTTCTGAGAGAGCTAGGCGTCATCTACAACGGTAACTATTACGCTATTTCCGAACATCCTGGCTACAAGGAAGAAACAGAGGAAAATCGCGAAGAAGGAGAAGAAGAGGAAGAAGAGGAAGAAGAGGACAGACTTTAAAGACAAGAGAAGCATAGGACCGTTAAATGAAATAATAATAATAATATTAAAGTCATAAGTTAAATTAAGCTTAGAACAGATTTAAATAATTTAAATGTTTTTTTTTAGAACTGTGGCACGGAAGGAAACATAATTGTACCCATCCCTGCCGTTGTGGCTGGTGCGCGGACAGAGAGGGTTAGTTGAGCAAATATATAAATATATCTATATATAAGATATGCATTTGACAATGAAAGTGCACCAATCGTTGCACTATTCTGGGTACGATCCCAGAAAATGGACGGAACAAATCCGAGAAAAGTTTAACTGTGGATAGCGAAACTAACAGACTATAGCAATTGACTATCAATATTTAAAGGAAAAGTAAATAATATTTCCTTTACGAAAAATTAAAATAGAAAAAAAAAAAACAGACTCCCGTTTTCATATTGTTTTCGGAAAACAAAATGGCGTCGATCGAAACGTCGATGGTGCTCCTCCCGAATACTTGTTTTTTTTTTTATTATTTTTTACTCACAAACAGAGCAATAGCATCCCAAAACCTTGTCTTTTGGTCTAATCCTATGTTTTGCTCCCTCGTGATTTGTTGATCTGTCATCAATATTATTTTCAATTTCCTTACGTCATTTAACATTTTACCCTTTGTCTTTTAAATAGAATCGGGTGACTGAAGATTCTATAGTAAAACAACAATCAATAATATTACATACTTAATTATTATTATTATTATTATTATTATTATTATTATTATTATTATTATTATTATTATTATTATTAGTCCTTCATAGTTATGATCGAGTCAATGGCACAAAATGTGAACTTGAAATTTTTTTGGATGTGTGAAAAAAGTAAAAAATACATAGCAAATGGTAAAAAATAAATACATTATATATAAACCTGATGGCACATATCTGATGTGAAATTGTGTTTACATCGTTTTAATGTGCATCTTTTTTAGTGAGAAATAAAGAAATATTCCTCCTTACAAGAAATATTGGTGAATTGATAAATACGACCGCGCCGTCGCGTCGCGTAAAATTATTTACCGTTCGATTATTATATATTGATTTCGAAGATATAAAATAAATTTGTACAGACGTTATCGTATTGTCATTGTCACTGTCAAATTATGTGTATCGTTTCCCCCACTCCCCACCCCAAGCTCCGTTCCCTGATAGATTTGAAAGCTCAGAACGTGCGTGGAACGGAATGTTTGCAAGAATAGGATCAGGTCTTCTTGAAGTTTACAACTTCCATTTGAATCAAAAACGTACCAAAAAAAGAAAGAAAAAACATGTGTACAGTCATGTTCAAAAGCGGATTTGAAGTTAATGTGTACTCCTTACGGAATCTGACATATTTTCAAAACGAAATCCTTTGCATTCTCTTACATTTCTGTATGAGGAAAGGTTCGCAAAATTGATTAAAATTTATTATATATATTACAGCGAATATATTATATTTAGAACTTGACTGTACATCATCTATACGTAATTTCTTTACTTGGGAAATTATTTATCTCCTTACTTATCTGAAAAACAAAGCCGCACAATATTGTAGTATATTCGAGTGTATTTGTTCAATAGTTTGTTGGAAATGAGTAGAGAATGAATATAATTAGCGTTTGCCCAAAAGTGTTTGTGTAAAAACAAAACAAAAAAATGTATATATGAAGCCATCAAGAGACAAGACTAACAGAAGCAAGGTGGAAATCAGCCAGCTACAATCGTGAAGGAAGTTATAATATCTATATACTAATCAAATTCATTGCAACAAGGAATCGAAGTTTTCGATTTTTTATCTTTTTTTACTTTTAAAATGAGTGAGAATTGGTTGTGAAAAAAGATAAAAGCTGGGCTTCATTTGTGCCAACATTGGTAAAGAGATGTGAAAGTAAAAGCTGTAGGCCTATTAGATCATAATAATACATAGAACAAAGTTCAGAGCAGAAATGGATCATTCTAAAATATCAAAACAAGATAATGCTGTAGTGGTTGTTGGTGTTTTGTTTGAAGAGATGCGATAAAGATAGCTATCCGTCACTGCCACAGAATAAGACATCCGCATACAGAGACAATTTATTATTATTATTATTATTATTATGATTATTATTATGCACATTCAAGAAAATAACACATTAAAATATTACATCTTATCATTATTGGTTACTGGTTACTGTTAATCATATAAGCCATTGGTTGATTAGCCTATTTATAATTAAGTTTTAACTAGAGATTGATTATCTATTTACTGTGTGAGAGTGAGAGTGAGAGAGAGAATTATCACTACGTTGATCGTAGTTTGTGAAATATTCATATTTAATTACGAGGCGCGTATTTTCGCCAGGCGTTGTTGCTCTGTGAAATGATTGTTTGACGGTTCAGATGTTTAAAAATTATATGGTAGAAGTTTAAAAATATACAATTGTTCAATGATTAGCTCTTTATGCATCTTGGACAGTTTCCGCCGCGTCTTTCCAAAGAATGAAAACATTTTAAGAACGTGGTTGTAAACTGTTGCAGGAAGGTCAACCCTCAAACAAATGTTATAAAATGCCGCGAAAATATGCGTGCCTACTAAAAGTGTGAAGCGAATTGTTGGGCAATAACAGTAAATTAATTGTAACATGCATGGACGAAATTAATTAACAATCAAAGAAATGTAATAAATCGGTACGGAATTTTCCAATGATTCCATAAAGAAAATCTTGCCAATCTTATTTTCATTCTGTCAAAATTGCATAGCCCTGTCTTTAATTAAATTACTTTCTTCCTTGTTTATTGATTTATCCTGTTGTCCTCTTTGATTTCTACCTGATCTGTTCGTTTCTTAACGCTTTTATTATTTTCTATTCGATGTTGATTATTTAAAAGTGCATCGTATTTCAGGGAGACAGGTCTTATTTTTCTTATTGCGTCTTTAATTATTTAATTCCTTTTTGTTTATTATTTTCTAAATTTATCTCTTATAATTGCTTGTATTGTATTATTATTTTTCTTCATAATTCTTCTGTGCTAGACATAAAATGTCTTAGGGGAAAATATGCCAAAATTCCCTCGGTACTTGGAACAAAGGCATTTTTTTTTAAGGATCGGTTATGGTCACGTTACCATATTTATCTACCTTAATAAGGTTTTGGCTCATCAGTAGAATGAAATAAGGAGTGGGAAATAGAAGTATTCAAAATTTAGTTTTAAAACTTTTCCATTGATTAACTTAAATATAGATATAAATAATGCAGTGTTTTATGATGAAAATCATAAAACAAATTAATTCGTTGGCCGTTTGTTTATTGTTCTGATATGTGAAATTGCAACAAAACATTGGTCCTTTATCTCAGGCGGATGTCTAAGTTTTAGAGTAAACTATAATCTTATAAAAAAAGAAGTTAAAACATAGTACATGTATAATGGCCTCTGCCGAGAACGGGTTTTGTCCACCTAAAAGCTGATTTCATACCTATAATCACAATTATAGAAGACATGTTAATTATTGTTAAATTTTTATCATGTAATTCTCACCTTGCGTTTTTATGACATGACATCTGGGTTTGTATTCTGCTCAAATATAGGGCGTGATGGGCGATCATTGGAGCACACCAGAGGTAATCAAGAAAATCGAAATATATGCTAACAAAATTTGTGCCCAATATTTGTGAAAAGAATGACAATGTACAAATTTTAAGAATATTGCCTTTTAGACTGATATAGTGAGTTTTATGAGAGAAATTGGCCACTATCACCATTATTTGGCTTTACTTCCAGTTGCCACTGCCTCTTACGGCGTTGCATTTATTTCTTGATTACTTTTGGTTGCGTATTTGTCGCCAGAGAATGTAGTTCAAATAAGGTAAAAATGCTTTAAATCTTATAACATCCAAAACTGGCGAATGTTCTAAAGGAACTCTAATGATAGAAAGCGCCTCTTGCGGGAAGAATGTTGTGGTTTTCTTGTTTGGCCATCGCGATTTTGTTTTTCCTTAATTGTTGCAAAATTTTCCTTACAGTAATTTCAAGATTTATACGACAGTTTAAATTAAGTTTAAATAAGTCGTAAAAGTGTGCCATATTTTGTCATATACACAACCGCGAGATTCTTCTCCGCATTCGTGAGATTGTGTATTTGCTATCTTCCGGTGAAATGCTTGCAACGTAGTTAAATGATTTTGGGATAATCACAAGGACTCTGAAACATGAAATTTACTTTTGAAGTTTCCAGTGCAAATAAAATGTGAGCATCAAGCTAAAAGAAGCTTTTCAAGGCCTTGTCAACATCCCAAAACCATGTACTCAAGAACTTCCTCAGACCGGAAGAGACGCTTTGTGGAGGGGAAGAGCGTTCTGTACAAAATGTAGGACATAATATAACTATGTAATGGCTTCCTCAAGATTGGCGTGCTGGAAACTCACGCCAAGTTATGTTCAGCTCATTTGCTAACTATACGCACAACTTAATTAGTTCATAGAACGTGTGTTCGACAAGAATTTAAAAGAAATATATATATATATATACAGGTACCAATATTATTAACAATAAATGATGGGCATAAAATCAAGTGTTGGTTTGTTTGAAATTAAGAACTGTATCTCATTTACGTGACATGATCCAACAGCTTACTTTGCTTTAACCCATTTTGTTAAGTATCAACACACTAATTCCCAACATATAAACAATGTTGCAGATCTCATGCAGACTTGCTGCAGCATTTTTTTCTTCATATCTTGGAAATTAGGAATAGCTTGTGTAACGTCAATTTGATGTTGTGTGTACCAAAATACAGTGAAATGTGCAGTCAATGGTCACTGATTGAAAGCTGAAGACAGTTCAGTTGAGATCCCCTCCAGAGTCAAAGAGATGCCGTCGAAGAAAAGCCATTAAAATGATAAATTACCATCTACTTACATTCCATTTCGCTAGCGTTAGAAGTTTTGTGTTTTTCTAACTTTTAAGAAGACAATTAATATCTTGTTTAAGACAGTCCTTATTCTATGGTGATGATAATAATAATCTTTGTTGGTATTGATAAGCTACGATCTATGACTTTTAAGTGCTACAAAATATATTTTTTTAGCAATTGTTGAAACTGTCAAGCTGTTGTGCCAAACGTAATGTGTAGTCTAAAATCAAAGCCTTTGCTAGGCTCAGAGATCAACATTTGCATTAGTGATAAGAATATTGATCTCAGGAGATAATGCAAGCTCTGGTTTGAAACTAAACCATTGATAAAAAAAAAAAAAAAAGGTGGATAGCTAAAACACCTAGGATTATTAATGCCAACCGAAGAACCAGAGAAATGCTGTAAAGTAATAGTTCATAAGTAAATCAAATTAATACTGACTCAAGGTTTACGATAGTCAATAAGGAATTTCTTAAAATAATGTTCATTATGAATATTTAATTTGGTGTTCCCAACGGATTGAAATAACGCATGGTTAGAGAACAATACATAAGATTAACTGCATGGTCATGACTTCTAATGTAAAGCTGGCAATCTTTAGAATCTTCTTGAAATGAGCAAAATTATCACTACAATATTTGCATAACTCGGGGATAGGGAGAATAAATGCCACTAATTGTTGCTCGTGGTAATCAGCATTACATTTCTTTCTTTAATTTCACTACAGAATTATGAATTATATGTTGACATATAAAGAATCCTGCAGTATAAAATTCCGGCAGTTTCAGTTGGTACTGCAATGTCTTTTATAGTCTTTGACTTCACGTTTTCTAAATTACTGAGAGGAATACAACACCTCCTAGAGTACAAATAATGCACGTTATACCTCTTACCCTACCAGAACGCTCTGTGAATAATCAAATCCAGGCAGTCACAATATTTTCATACTGCATTCTCAGTCAATGTCTGTTCATTGGTTGGGAATTAGGGTTGAGAAAGACAAAGGTTAAGCTGCGGGGAAAAAACTACTGTTGCTATTTCCGGAAATCTACTTGCTGCGATTGTAGTATTACACTTCCATGCTCGTTGCAGAAATTACGAGAAGGTGCTTCAGGAGTGTTCAATGGCTAAGATTTTGTTAGTGATTTCACCGATAAGAACATCAATTACTTTAATTCTTTACATGCATATTTCAAAGCTGCAATGCACTAACTTGCTGGAACATTCAAAACTCTGGCCCTTCCACCTATTTTGCTCATAACAGAATTTTTTTTTTTTTTTTTTAAGGGAAGTCGAAATGCCCTATCTTGCCAATGTTAAAGTTTGACCTATTATCTCAGTAACCATTTAAGATAATGAGCTAAATTTTACAAGGTATGTTCAGCAATACCTTTACTGTTGATTGATAAAAACAGAATACTTCTAATGGTTAGAAAGAAGGCATGATTTTTAAAATAAAGCTCTTAAATGTTATTGAAAACACAATGATTTTAAATTAAAAAAATAACTGATACATATACATAAACACTTTCTTGTTAAAATAAAGCCTACTTAGATACAAATGTGTAGTAAAAATGTCAGACCCTAGACCCAATTAGTTTCTGAGATAGTGGAGCATTTGTATAGACGATTTTACTTCTTCAGAAATGGCTTTTAAACGTAACATTAAAAAGGAAAATGTAACCTAATTTTCCAATCACAACTTTGCAGTTCTTCGAAACTTCCACATGAAGGAAATATGAACGGGATGCTAATGCTGCCAATAACTAAGTAAACATTTCCGATCAAAATAAAAAAAAAAATAACTTTTCTAACACTGATGTTTACAAACCTATTTATGGTTTATCAAGCGAGTGTACCAGAATGTTCTAAAACCTACAACAAAAGATTATTTTCAACAATATTCTTAAACTATTTGCAATCAACGTACCTCTATGAAACTCGTACCAAAAGAAGATTCAAAACATTCATTTGCAATTAAAACATAAAAATGGAAAAAATTATGAAAACCCCATTTCGACTCCCCTTAACTAAGTCGTTGTCATATCAATGTGAAAATTCGACGTTCTTGAAAAGATTCTGACCCACTATTTTCAAACATTTTTGTAAACAATCATGCTGCATAAACATTTCTGTTACTCTTTAGGAGTTGCTCGATAAATGGCTAGTCCGAGAAGTTGTCAGCAGCTTGTTTCTAGTTTGAGAAAGGCTTATGTTCCTCAACCCAAACAATATAACTATTGCAAAAAAAAAAAAAAATGTAAAAATCTGATGTGTTCCATTCACATGGCTTTCTCTATATCTCTGTAACAAATTATTGTTAAAAAGCTAATGCTTCTGTTTACTAATATAAACTCTCATACTAATCGAGAAAAAATTAGCAGAAATAGTCTTATTACATGCTTCCTCGTAAGTAGAAGCGAAATAAGGGAGTACCATAGGTTAAAGTGATAGTCAAAAGCTGCTTGCTATGTGACTGAAGTGCCTTTATTTGTATGGACACGAGTTGACAAACTTCTGTATGAGAAAAGTATGTTTTTCAAAATATACAAAACAACAAAAACAAGGAATATCTCAAAACAATCAACTCCACGAAAAGATATATAACATAAAGTGTGTTCTTTAATGTGCTCTAGGTTTTTTTTTTTTTTTTTTTTTTTTTTTTTTGTGGTAAGTTTTGTTTAACAGTCATGCAAAATGCCGTAAAATTCGTCCAGAATAAAGAAGTCTTCACAGGCTATTCCCAGAAAATTCAAGATATACATATTATTTGTCAGGTAAATATCTTTAATATACGATATTTTAATCAACATTTTAGCGCCATTTTTGAGAAAATCAAAATTTTCGAAAAAACTTCCATGTAAATGGTAGTATGGGGTGGGGGGATTTTCTTGAAAATCTTCGTGTCGCATCCTTGGAAGATACCAAACTTAAATACCAAGTTAGCGGTATTTTCGTTTTTGAGCTATGTTGTCCACAGACACACACACACCTGGACCTTTTTCCAAAAATTTTTTCTTGGCTTCAGGGGAACCCAAAACATGTATTTCCGGTAAAATCTCGGTATCGAATTTTTGGGTGCATTATAATACCTTCTGTATACACCATGTATATAGTACGTGTAGAGAAAGTAAAATTTGAAAAACAACCCCCTATTTATCAGTATAATACCACAGTAAGAGTGTGCGTGCATGATTTGATCACGATATATTACACATGACGATTCTCGTTGGAATAGTTGCTAGCAAATGTCAAATTGATGCCAAATATAATGTGACTTTCTTTGTTTCACTGATTTACTTAAGGGGAAAAAGTTTATAAAATAGCATTTTTATTTTCTTTAGGAACTAATAACATCTCTATTATTTCCAGTTTCAGAAAAGGTATACTTTAGGGAGGAGGGTATATAATTTAATGCCAGTCTGCATTCTATAAAACTGTAATGCAACCCATTTGTATTTTTAAATTTAATTTTCTTAAAACAACATTTTGGTTACTTGTGTATGAAAGTATGAGAGATAGAGAGCTGAAATGTTCAGTATGTATATACAACACATAGTTGAACTTCCTTGTGCATATTATGATCTGCAGAGCTCAAAAAACGCCATAAACCTAAACAATATTGAAATAAAGAACCATTTTCTATGCTTCAACGGTGTTTCTGATAGAAAGTGTTGCGAATTAATAACATGAGAGATGATTTACACGACGTCAAGATTGCAAAGTTTTTTGTAGAAAACAATTACGTCATTGCTGTTTCGAGTAATATATGTTTATACCCAATAACTACTGATGTTAAATAGCAGAACCATAGGTAACAGTTTGTTAAGAACACACTAACGAGAATTTTCTACTGCAAGGAGAACTTACCAGATATACAGGTAACACTGCATTTCTGTACGAGTGAATTTCAAATACAACGATGGGTGCATTCTGGATAAGATATAGTTGCACCTGTCAATACATGAATCAGACTTTTTTTTTTAGTTTAATGTCCTTCAACCATATAGATTATATCTGAAGATGAATGAACGAAATGATTAAAATTATGCTCGAATGAGTCCGAGGTGCATAGTTTCCAAATATTTAAATTCTTTATACCACTAAAAACCTCAAAAATTGGCAGCCTGAATTATGCTACATTCACAATGAAAAGCAAGCGCGGTCGCAACGTAAGTGCAAGAGTTTGGACTCATGTTGTTAAATGTAAGCATTCACATAGAAACACACAAGACGCAATGCAATGCAACGCAAGAGTTTGCAAACTCCAAACTTTATCCTTGTGTTGCATGCAAAGAAGAAGAATTCTGCTTCTTTTCTCTATACATTGCATATGAATTAAATAACAAACGATCGCACTGCGAAACTTTACAGGACCTGCTGTACATGCATGCTCTTCTATTTGACCGTGCAGTGCCGCGCCAGCTCTAATCTCCCTCAAGAGGTTATGACAGTCTCCTTGTGAATCCTTCTTTGATTTAATTGATATAACTATCATCTGTGTCTAGATTTCTTGGTTCTCAAAAATCGAAGACGCAGAGAGATAATTCTTGGTTCATTAAATATCTAGCTTTATCACATTCTGCAGTCCCTATGCTTGTAATACTTTCAATAATTTTGAAAGAGAAATTATTGTGATGTCACTGCCGCGAATGTCAGTTTTTAGTATGTAATTTTATAACATATTTATTTGTAAAAGTTTGAGTGAATTTTCTTATGTGGTATTGTTGGTTATGTTATCCAGTTTGTAAATTGCGGAGCGCTTGTAAGGTATTTGCATGTAACTTGCGGACCTAGAAACCCGTGCCAACTTCTTGCGTTGCGCTTACGATTGCATTGTGAATGATGTCTCCTTGCGTCTGCGCTTATGCTACGTTACGTGTGCGCTTTCATCTCAGTGTGAATGTAGCATTAGAGAGCTAAGCCATACACTGACGAATTTGAATATAGTTTTATATTTCTTCTTAATACATTCTGTCATACTTTTATTTTAAATAGTATCAACAATTAAAGTACATGTCTAGTAGTAGGTACAACTTTCACATTCCCAGAGTAAAGAGGAATAAAGGAATGCCTACCTCGAATGTTTTTCTTTCTCTAATCATGAACATGAGCTTTCCTTTTTATAAATTATACTTTAATCTGTAGACTTCAGGTGATATGTTTTGAGAAGTAGTGCACAACTGTTATTAAGGAAGTGGCTACAAAATTATTGAACTGCTTTTGGACGAGGTTTTAAAACATTATAGGTATCGTGACTTGAAGCCTTTCTGACGATATGAAAGTGACCTCTGTTGGGCTATCAGGGAACGATGAGAGTGACGTTAGCTCTTGAAAGTTTGAAAATTCCTTCCAGAATTCACCTAGTAGATATCCCGAGAGAAGTTATTCTCATTAGTTGATAACTGAATACTAACTGAAATATAAAACAAACTTAACAGTAATTGTTTAGTGTCTTCCGATTCATACAGCTCTCTTATAAGAAAGAAGAGTATTGGTAGAAGAAACACATATATTTTATTATGTTGTAAATCACTAAAAAAGGTATCTGTTAGAATATAGCTAGGATGGAACTTAAAATGTCCACCAGTAATACGATATGTTTGTATGCAATAACTGTTCACGTTAAGAAACATACTTGAAAATAATAGCTTCTAAGAATGAGAATTTTAGAGCACTTGAAAACTCTACGAGAAAAATGTGATGCGTGTCATTCATATAACGTTATCTGCTATGCCACAAATCAACTTTTACTGCAAAATATTATTCTTTTATCTACACCATGCTAATCAAGATAATCGTTACCAGAATTGGTCTTATTACTTGCTTCTTTGTAAGTGAAAGGGAGATAAGGGAATACACTAGGCTAAAGCGATAATTTAAAAGCCGGTGAAACTACTGCAATTCGGTTCTCTTTGCTTGCTAGGAGTAAACAAAACAGAGACAAAAAGAAACATGTCTTCCCGTTTGAGAAAAGTTTAAGTCGCTTAAAACGGAAACCAATAACTCGGAATATCTCGAAAACGGTAAACTCTACAAAAAATGTAAATGACATAAATGTGTGTTTTAATGAGATCTTCATTTTTGTGTAACAAGTTTTTGTCCATCTCTTAGGTTTACTATTTATGTAAAAATTAAAACTCATCCAGCATAAAAGGTTTTCTGAGGCTATTTTCCGAAAATTCAAGATATACATATTGTTTGTCATGAAATATGACATTTTAATAAAATTCATTTGAGCCATTTTTGAGAAAATCAAAATTTTCGAAAAATGTTCCATGTAAAGGGTAGTTGGGGTGTGGGGAGTTTTCTTGAAAACCTTCGTGTCGTATCCTTGGAAGATACTGAACTTAAATACCAAATTTGGATTTAACTGGCACACAAACACACAGAGACACACCTCGACATTTTTCTAAAAATACTTTTTTTGGATTCAGGAGGTGCCAAAACATGTATTTCTGGTGAAAGTTCGGTATTGTATTTTTGAGTGGAATACAATGCCATAACTATCCAGTATGTACGTGCTAGAGAAAGGAGAGTATAAAACTCAAGACGTAACAGGGGAAACTGCCTCTCCCCAACAAGGTGACTGTGAAGTTGATAGAGTAGCTGAAGGACTCAACCAGGGCATTTGATGGTGGACACCAACCTGTGTTTATACTGGCTACAGAAAACGCGTCCTTTTTTCTCTTGCTCATTAAAAAGCGCCAAGTTTGAAGACTCGATGTCTCTTCTCATTTCCCCAAAAGAATGGCAGTGCGTGCGCGTTTGCACACAAGACCCATTAGTGGTCTCTATTCAGGAAGCCAAGGAAGAATTCTTTGACAACAAAACAGCCCTCTGCCTTGCCGACACGCTCGAGCGATGGCTAACAGCGCTTGCTGCGTGATGTTATCAGACTCACCTGAAGAAACCTGAGGCGAATTACAGTTGGCTGTGCTGACAGCATTGTCCACGTGTTCATAATTGTTGTTAATGTTTTCATTATTTTGGTGGTAGAAACACCACTTTCTTAAATGTGCATTATTAATAAATTAAATTATTTTCCAAATCTAAAGCACTGCAAATCGGCGTGTTAGTATATTTCTTTATTAAACTGTAATTATAAAGTTTAAGCAAGTTTGCTCCCTGTACATTTCCATTGCCATTATGGAAGCGTCCAGTAGGTAGTACAAATCTTTGCCACAAACTGTGCATGGACATATGACAGTTTTCGGGAGGGGGGTTCTTTTTGGAGAGTTTCAGGATCTTTCAACTGTTTTAAGAAATATAGTATGAAATCTCCAAAAGACTGTGCTGAGAATGTTCTCTGCCATGTCACAAGTATTTCACACGACTGCATAATACTCTTTGATTATATGTTGCTGTTTTTATTGGGCAACTAACATTTTCGCTAAATGGCTGTTTTTGCTTCTAAATAAACTGAATTCACCTTTGTATAGTAATAATAATAATAATAATAACAATACATTTAACACATTACAGGAGTGGATGTTAACATTAGCAGACATTGATGGAATCTAGTGCGCAATATAAGAAACCAATGTATATCGGTATAATCAAAGGTGCTTAAAGAAGGCGGCCTTGTGCATCTTTGTTCTAATGTTATCCTGTGATTCCAGTTGCAAAGATTCTGTAATCCTTTATTAAAGTCTGCTGTAGACAATTAAAATATGGAAGCTCTTATTTTTGGAACATTTTCCTTGTCACACAAAATGTGAATGGTAGTTTCATTTATACTTTTGCAACATTTAAGTCGAATTAGTATTTCCATCATTTCGTTAATTCAAAAAGCAATGGCTTTCAACAAACCTAAACCTGCTGTTCCTCTTAAGCTACGATCTGCTAAGTCCTGTAAAAGGATCTTATGATTTGTGCACCCTTTAACGGATCTTCAGCATTCCATTGCTTTCTGGACGCCAGCATTTGATGCTGTTTTGGTAAATCAAAACGACCTATCAGTAATGGGTTCAGGTTTTCCAGAACATCTATCAACTACCTTTTCCATCATTAGGTACAGGAATACTATATTCTTCTTCTTCACTTCATGGTATGGGCAGATTGCCTGTTCCGTCTCACAGTTGTTCCCTCCACTGTTCCTGGGTCGACCGACATCTCTCCTTCCTTTTGGTTCATATTCAAATGTAATCCTAGGCAGTCTTGAATCTGCCATTCTTTGAACATGTGGCATCCACTGGTTCAGATAATTTTCAATTTTGGAATTTATTGATTCTATATTAAGTTCTGCCCTGATATGTTCATTCCGGATTTGATCAAATTTTGTACATCCTTTTGTTTGTCTTAAAAAGTTCATTTCAGCACTTTTTTTCATTTTCTTTGCGGTGACCCATGTCTCACTTCCATATAATAGTGTAGGTACCGCCATTGTTTTATAACATTTTAACCTAGTTTCCTTTCTTGTTTTATTTCTCATTCTTCTATGTATAGCTCCACATATCATTTGGAATCTTAAATATTTTTATTCATTTCTCTTTCAATTCTTGTGCAATAATTGAAGTTACATGAGAGGTAGTTAAACTCCTTCACTTGCTCTAACGGTTTATGGTCTAAAGTGATTTTTGATCTTATGTGTTCTTTTCCCGAAAAGGCCATAATTTTTTATTTCTCTGTTGAAATTTTAAGTTAATATTGCTGACATAACTCTTTAAGCAGTGTGATGCATATTGTAATTCATTCTCAGTTTCTGGAATTAAAACCATGCATATAATAAAATATTATAAATAGTCTTCCGATTAATTTAATACGTGGTTTAATTATGCTTTTCCAACTTCAGACTATGCCATTTAAATATATATTAAAAAGAGTAGGTGACATACTAGGGCTCTATTAATTAAAATTGGTTCGGTTTTATAGATTCCTGTATTTATTATTATTTTGGAGTTGCAATACATATTATTAATTATTTGGATTATTTTCTGTGAATATCCATTCCTTTTCATAATTTTCCATAGTTTTTCTCTATTAACCATATCAAATGCCTTTTTAAACTCTATGAATGCCAAATATGTTTGCAAATTATATCCTTGTCTTTTTTCAAATAATTGCTGTAGGACAAATATATTATCTGTTGTTGATCATTGATTGTTTCTCACAGGAATACGATATTCGCATTAATGCGATTAAGCAATTTCATCAACATTGCAAGATGCAGTAGTCCCTGCGTAGCGTTAAGTTGAAAGTTAAATAAGCACCTTTAGAGCTGAGAATATGGATGGATATATCTCTCTTCTTATAGTCCTTAAACACTGTATGAAAATGTTTGCCTATATGGGAAACGCTCTATTATTTTGAGCTTAACTTTACACTATGATTACTAATCTGTTTTGATGTCTGACCAATAAATATTTCAGACAGCCTGTTCTTTCAGTCCCTTTTGCTAGCATACCAAACCAGTAAGTATTAAAAGCTTTTATTTCTAAAATATTTGAGCAAACATTTTTATTTAGTTGTATTATGAATACTGTAAATACAATCTGCGATAAAAGGATTTCTAAAAGTGTATGCTTTTGGCGAATGCAAACATGTCGCGCCATTACAACTTTGTTAATACAGAGAGCACATGATTTGGTCTATTGATTGTCCTCAAAGTTAGAGATATTCGAGAATTTATTTTAATTACATGTCTTCTCTAATCCAAACAATAGCGTAAAAATCTGATGTGTTCCATTCACATGACTGTCTCTACATCTCCGAAACAAATTATTGGTAAAAAGCTTATGCTTTTATTTACTTCATACTAATTGAGAAAAAAATTAGGAGAAATAGTCTTATTACTTGCTTCCTTGTAGGTAGAAACGAAATAAGGAAGTACCGTAGGTTAAAGTAATAGTCAAAAGCTGGTTGCTATGTGATGCAGTTCCTTTGTTTGTATGGACACGAATTGACAAATTCCTGTATGAGCAAAATATACGGTTTTATGCTGAAACCAAAAACAAGGAATATCTCAAACAACGATTAACTCCACGAAAAAATGTATATGATAAATATTGTGTGTTTTAACGTGCTCTACATTTGTCTTTGTCCGTCTCTTAAGGTTTAGCAGTTATGTAAAATTCCGTAAAATTCATCCAGAATAAAGTGGTCTGAGCCTATTCCCAGAAAATTCAAAAAATTGTAAATGGCGTGTTATTTATGGACGCTGTTTAACTACGAAGGTTCTCAGCGTCCCATTCTAAATTGGGCGTGAAAGACCGCTTAATTTTGCTCAGAGGCCTCTCTATCAGGCTTGAGGTTTTTTTACGTGCAGTGAATCTACGACAAGGGACCCCTTTACGCCTGAAAAAAGTCATCGTCCTCCGCCGGGTTTTAACTGCGACCTTGGGTATATGAAGTTAGCATGGTAACCATTACACCACGGAGGGCAACCAGAAAATTCAAGATATACATTTTATTTGTTAGGTATATAGCTTTTATATACAATATTTTAATCAAAATCTTTAGAGCCATTTTTAAGAAAATCAAAATTTTCGAAAAAAATTCTATGTAAATGGTAGTTTGGGATGGGATTAGTGTCGCATCCCTGGAATATACTAAACTTAAATACCAAGAATGGTATTTTACCGACTTTTCGGATTTTTAGTTATCGTGTTCACAGACACACGGACGGACACACACAAGGACTTTTTTCTGAAAATACTTCTTTTGGATACAGGGGACCCTAAAACGTATATTTCCGGTGAAATCCCGGTGTCAAATTTTTGGGTGGAATGCAATACCTTCTCTATACTTATGGACATAGTACATGTAGAGGAAGTAAAAATGCAGTATGTTTGATAAGAAAGACATTAATAAAAGCATGTATAATCTATTTATTTTACTGTCAATAAAGTAACTCATCAATTAGTATGGCAACTGAGAAAGGAATGATAGTAACGATAAGAGTAAAATACTGCATTGTTTGCTTAAACTTGCTGACTGATTGCATTTACTCCGCGGTGATATAATTTATTGAACAGCACTAACCGCTCGAGGAGTAATGTCTCAAGAATGCATATGCACTATGCACACACAGCTCAGCTACATCATCCGTATGATAGAATTTCTACTACCCCTATGGAATCAAGTATGGACCATCCCTTCCAGTACGCGAAGCTGCACTACCCCTCCGCTCCCCTCACTGTGGTACTTTCGACGACCTCGATAGTCGCTGGCTAACGTAACGACAGCTTTAAGATGCAGGTCGTTGCTTTTAATTATATAACGCGATACAGAACTTAGAAATGGGCCTAGTTTAGGCCGGCGAATACTTGTTGATTTCTTTGTATTTATTTGAAAAGCTTTTGGCAAACATTATAAAAGGGCGGATTATCAGTGCTTTATTTTGTTTATATAAACAGGTTAAAACTTGGTTAAAGTTGCGTATATAAAGAGATAGGAAACAAAACTTAAAGCCCAGAGTAGTCAACAAAAGGCGAATTCGAAACTTCAGCCATTTTACCTCTTGCAGAGATGGTTATTCTCAACAAATCATAAAGATATCGGAACATTACATTTTATCTAGCAACAGCAGTTATAGGTTATGTATTACCTTAAGGACAAATGTGTTTTTGAGAAGCTACAATAATTATAACTAGAAGAATTTTTCGCGCTGAGAAACCGTCGTCTGCTGGAGTTTTCAGGTCCAGACGTTTCGTTCACGACTGGGGTGAACATCTTCAGTGGCGTGGTTTAAGTCTTCTCGGTGAAGGCTTGGTCGCAACTGACTCGTTGGCTGAAAAAGCGGCAGTACTCAGACTGCTCTCACGCGATTGGTCCGGCTGGAGCTGCATGTGCGGGGATGGTGGAGGGGGGTTAGCCACTCCGTGCTTTTGATTCCTGATTGGCTCGGATGATCTCGTTGGGTTTGTGCCTGTTTGATGTTCTCAAGTAGCGGAGTCTCTTCTTTCCTATTAAAGTTATTGGGATGTTTATAAATTTCTATTGCTTCACGTTGTAATCTAGTAATTAGTTTTACTTTTAGTAATACAGTTTTTCCAAATACTAATGTTATTATTGAGTCATCGAACGTTGAATAATAGCTAAATTATGCATCACTAGGGTGGTAATTCGAGATCATCTCCACAGTGTTTGAGTCAAGGCAGAAAAGTGATGCGAAACCCGTGCACTTACTGGAGGCCAGAACTATTAAGCTAGCTACTGCAACTTGGTGGTATTACCGCTAGCTTTCTTCAAAACTATGATATTAATTATACAGTAAGCGTATCCGATAACTAAGTTCTGTATAGTAGCTTTAGAGGCAAAATGTCCAGAAATATCTGTCCTTATCTCTGCTTGCACCTCAAGTTGGTGGTCAATCTCCAGTTCTGCGTAAAAACCAAAGTCTTCCTACAGTCTAGGGCTTTTGAAAATACTTGCATAGATAGCAAACTCTTGCTTGCACCTCAAGTTGGTGGTCAATCTCCAGTTCTGCGTAAAAACCAAAGTCTTCCTACAGTCTAGGGCTTTTGAAAATACTTGCATAGATAGCAAACTCTTGCTTGCACCTCAAGTTGGTGGTCAATCTCCAGTTCTGCGTAAAAACCAAAGTCTTCCTACAGTCTAGAGCTTTTGAAAATACTTGCATAGATAGCAAACTCTTGCTTGCACCTCAAGTTGGTGGTCAATCTCCAGTTCTGCGTAAAAACCAAAGTCTTCCTACAGTCTAGGGCTTTTGAAAATACTGGCATAGATAGCAAACTCTTGCTTGCACCTCAAGTTGGTGGTCAATCTCCAGTTCTGCGTAAAAACCAAAGTCTTCCTACAGTCTAGGGCTTTTGAAAATACTTGCATAGATAGCAAACTCTTGCTTGCACCTCAAGTTGGTGGTCAATCTCCAGTTCTGCGTAAAAACCAAAGTCTTCCTACAGTCTAGGGCTTTTGAAAATACTTGCATAGATAGCAAACTCTTGCTTGCACCTCAAGTTGGTGGTTAATCTCCAGTTCTGCGTAAAAACCAAAGTCTTCCTACAGTCTAAGGCTTTTGAAAATACTTGCATAGATAGCAAACTCTTCTACCAATATAGATCATACTCAACGATAGCTTATAGAGGTGAGGCTGCAGCCATCTGTAGAAACATCGATAAATAAGTAGGCAGCACAAATGGGATCGAATTGGCAAAGAAATATAACGGGAAAAGCAAACAAAACTTTAAAAGAGTGCTGGGATACCGAAAATCTTAAGCTTCATTGTACTGGAAAACACGACGTTTTTTATTCTTAGTTTGTTTATGTAGCTTAATGTCCTTTAACCTGGTTGCTCATGTCGTTGAAATGGTGCTCAAACGATCTCAGAGTCTATGTAGCTAAAGATACTCGAAATTTGTCTTCTCGGGATAAAGGAAAATTCCAAATCCAGGTTATCATCCTAAGAGAGGTTTGAACTCACAACCTCTTGAAACTAAGTCTCTGAGCATCTAGTTGTTACTATAATGTACCATAGTTTTGGAACCACATACTCGTAATGTTTCGGCTGCTGGTCCATTCAGATCAAGAATATTTCCATTCCATATTCATGCTCGAAGTAACTTCTAACTCATTAAGTCCCTAGATCATTACAATCCACCTCATATCTATCCGCACTACAAAGATTCGCATAATGTATGTATTCCTGTTTTCAGTCGCATGTAAGGTATATCATTAATATTATTTATATCAACATCTATCAAAAGTCGAACATTTCAATGCATGGCTGCATCAATAACATATGAACAGATATCTAAAAGAATATTAGGGGAGTAGGGTTGATTATATGGACAGCAATAGGAAGCAGTAAAACCATCAATGATGGTGTAGATTGTACAATCGTATTTGTTCTGTAAGTGTCAAGAGCTGATCCATTAATAAGCCATTGGTTTATCAACTTTTAGACGGTTATTTACTCTAGGCCTGAAGCACAGCATTTAGAACTTTACATAACTTTTTTTTTTATTTGTTTCTGAGAAAAATTTCATTGTATTTAAAAGTCCTTTTTCAGTTAGTCATCTCCCCAATCTTTCAGTACCTTTATTTCAAACGTATGAAAATTATGAAACTATCGGAAGAGGAAAAATCTGATGCGTTACACTCACATTAATTTCTCTAGCTGTTCTACAAACGAACTTCTTACAAAAGATCTTCTTTCTGTACCATGCTAATCGAGATAAACATTAGCAGAATGTTCTTATTATTAGTTCCTTATAAGTAGAAGAGAACGAAAGGTCTACGTTATGCCAAAGTGATAGTCAAATGTTTTAAAAGCTGTCGTTAGGCGATTGTCACTGCAATTGGCCAGGAGTAGAACAAAAGAAAAACAGACACTTCCTGTCTCAGAAAAGTATGAGTATTTACAACGGAAACTAATAACAAGGAATATTTCGAAAACCGCAAATTCCACGAAAAAAGTGTATATGACATAACGTGTATTTTAACGAGATCTACGTTTTTTTTTTTTTTTTTTTTTTTTTTTTTTTTGTGTAGTAAGTTTTTGTCTGTCTCTTACAGTTTATTAGTTATGCAAAATTCAGCAAAATGCACCCAGAATAAGCAGGTCTTCAGAAGCTATTCCCAGAAAATTCAAGATATACATTTTATTTGTGATGGAAATGTCTATAGTATGTGGTATTTTAATCCAAATTTTTAGCCATTTTTAAGAAAAACAAAATTTTCGAAATGTTTTCCATGTAAAGGGTTGTTTGTGGTGGGAGGATTGTTTTGAATCTTCATGTTATATCCTTGGAAGATACTAATACCAAGTTGGGTATTTAACGGTCTTTTCGTTTTGGGGCTATGCTGTCCACAAACACACACACCCACACACACACACACACACACACAACTTTTTTTAAAAATGCTTTTATCGGACACAGGGGACCCCAAAACATATATTTCCGGTGAAATCTCCACATCGAATTTTGGGTGCATTACAATACCTTCTGTATCCCTATGTACATTGTACATATGGGGCTAGAGAAAGTAAAAATACGAATCCAAGCGGTATTTGTTACATTGAGTATTTCGGCTGTGATCAAGTCATCTGTTATGGTATAAAATTTAAGTTACCTTTCGCTAACCCGAAATGATATTATATTACTAACAGATGATGAAAACTGAACTTCTGATCGGGCATCCAGGATTAGAACGCAACTCTGTTAGAAGGTAAAATTAATGCAATTGTAACATCAAAAATTAAGAAGATGAAAATTATAAAAAAAAAAGATATAAAATCCTCAAATATTTAAAAATCTAAACTAATTTAATGTCAATAAAATGATCTACTGCCATGTTTCACAAAATTTTCTTTAGAAACTTTAAAAATCATAAATATATATTTATGTAGCTGTGAGAGAGAGAGATATATATTTACGATTTTGGAATATGGCTTGTTCACGGACTATAAATTCGTCATAATCTGTGTGTCCACCGTGGAGGGAGAAGCTATGTCTTCTACTCTTTCCACCTCTCTGTCTCTATTTCAGTAGTATTCTTGTGATTCATATTTTCAACACTTTATGTAAACTCTGTTATCAATTTAATAGCATCATATTTGTGCTTGCAGCAACAGCCAAGTTGGTCAAACACCATAAAGCTATTTTATCTTGCGACTTGTGTGATACTTTCTGATGTAACCATAAATTTGGAAACTGTAGAAAACAAATCTTCACTTTTAAATCCCATCAGATAGTTCATGATACAAACATTCATACATTTCAATATAATCTGGTTTAATGAAGTGAGTTGGGAATTCTAAGTAGGCACGCCTGAAAACTGGCATAAAACTCAAAGTTAGAACATGTTTGCTGCCAATCAATTTCCCTTTGATAAACAAGGAATTATTTCTTAACAAGGTTTATTATCGCTGCCGCAAGAAAGGGAAAGGATTTTAGAAATTATCTTTGGTCTCTGTATTACAAAACATAGGGCATCTCATGGAAATGTGGAATCCTAATTACAACGCTATCTATTTTTACTTTCTCTACATGTACTAGTGTATAGAGAACGTATTATATTCCACTCAAAAAATCTAAACCGAGTTTTCACCGGAAATGCATGTTTTGAGACTCCCTGAATAAAAGCAATATGTTTAGAAAAAGGTCAGTGTGTGTCTGTGTGCGTGCATGTGGACAGCATGTCTCAAAAACAAAAAATCCGTTAGTATCTTCCAACGATGCGTCACGAAGATTTTCAAGAAAATTCCCCAACCCCAAACTACCCTTTACATGGAACATTTTTCCAAAGTTTCTCAAAAATGGCTCTAAGAATTTTGATTAAAATGTCGTATATAAAAGCTATTTACAACTTAAATGAAATGTACCTATATCTTGAATATCCTGGGAACAACCTCTGAAGACCTATTTCTGGATGACTTTTTATGATTTTTGCATGACCGGTAGGCGTAAGAGATAGACAAATATTCTCTACACAAAAAATGTAGATCGCATTAAAACATATAATTTATGTCCTATACCATTTTTAGTAGAGCTGACCGTTTCTGAGATATTCTTTGTTATTGGTTTCAGCTTTAAAATACTTACACTTTTATCATACGGGAATTTGTCAACTCTGGCCATACAAACAACGGAATTTCAATCGCATAGCAACTAGCTTTTAAGATTTTACTATTGCTATTGTATTCCCTTGTTTCGCATCTACTTACAAGGAAGCAAAGAACAAACACAATGTCTGCTAATGTTTATCTCGATTAGCTTGAAGTAGATAGAAGAATAAGAATTTTAACAATAATTTGTTACAGAGATGTAAAATGTTAGAATGTATTTGACATAGAACTGCATAATAAACATCACATACTGTAAAAGAGAAAAAAGGAAAAACGGTAGATCCGAACGATCGCTACTTCTGACATCAGTTATACCAACTCTGAATTGAATTGGTACAGTCCAGGAAGCAGATAGAGTAAAAAGTCATGTTTGTTATTACTTTCTCTACACGTACTACGTACATAGTGAATAGAGAAGGTATTGTATTGCACCCAAAAATTCGATACCGAGATTTCACCATATATATGTTTTGACCACCTGAATCCAAAAAAAAAAAAAGCATTTTTAGAAAAATATCCGTGTGTGTGTATGTGTCTATGTGTGTGTCTGAGGGCAGCATAGCTCAAAAGCGAAAAGTCCGTTAAAAACCAAACTTGGTATTTAAGTTCCGTATCTTCCAAGGATGCGACACGAAGATTTTCAAGAAAATCCTCCCACCTCTAACTACCCTTTACATGGAACGTTTTTCGAAAATTTAGGTTTTGTTAAAAATGGCTCTGTTAAAGATATTTACCTGACAAATAATATGTCTATCTTGAATTTTCTGGGAATATCCTGTGAAGACTACTTTATTCTGGATGAATTTTACTCAATTTTGCATAAATGCTAAACCGTAAAAGATGTACAAAAACGTAGCACACAAAAAATGTAGCGCACATCAAAACACACAATTTGTGTTATATAATTTTTTTTTTCGTGGAGTAGATCATTTTTGGGATATTCCTTGTTTTTGTTTTCAGCTTTAAAGAACCTATACTTTTCACATACAGGAATTTGTCAACTCCTGTCCATACAAACAAAATAACTTCAGTCACATACAACCAGCTTTTGACTATCACTTTAACCTTTGGTACTCCCTTATCTCGCTTCTACTTACAGTAATAAGACTATTTCTACTATTTTTTTCTCGATTAGCATGAAGTAAATAGAAGCATAAGCTTGTTAACTGTAATTTGTTTCAGAAATATAGAGAAAGTCATGTGAATGGAACACATTAGATGTTTTGACAATTTTTATGGACATAATATATCGTACCTGAGTAAATGTAGAGTAAAAGAATGTAATTGTAAGAAAGCAGTTGTGGCATTAGCCTACTTCACCTCCCCTTAAAATGAAAATAGATGAGTGAGTGAAGATTTCCATGCCGGGCATATCCTTCCCTCTCACCCCAATGGGCTGGACTGGCCTAGTCCTCACCCCACCAAGTCGCTGCACGGTCGGCACCACTATTGATCTACTGTATGGGAGTGAGTTCACCGAGCTCAGCCGAACGGAGCCGAGCCATCCCGAACCGAACAACCCAGCCAATGCATGTAATGGCAGGCCTCCCTTCGCCCTTTCTTTCAAGATGTATCGTTATCGGCTAGTCAGCGTCCGGGGTTCGCTTCCCAGATGAGATGAGCGTAGATCGTTGATGCCGCAAGACTTTCAGAAGGGATGGGCAGCTGCTGGGAGGTGTCCCTCTCGGAAAGAAGGATGGATAAGCTGCTCCTTTGCTAAGGCGTGGCCAGCGCTCCCGTTCGATCTATGATGGAACAAGACAATCGAACAATCGAACAGGAAGTGGTCTCTGTACTTGGCAGCTCTTTCCCTATGGTTTTATTTTATTGCGTTATTAGTTTCAAGGTTTCCTGTACTTCCTGTTGGAGTATATTTCTTCGCACGCAGCCTCCATGATGTTACAGCTAAAAGAAGAAATAATTTCGTTTCTAAATTGTTAGGTGTATGATTGGAATTGAAGCAGGTCTTGCTGAGATCACACCGTTCCATGTCTTAAATTGTGTTTACAGCGAAGGCGCAAACAGTTTATATCACAAGTGTTGCTTTGTCAGTCAAAGTATATAAATATTATAATTTTCTGGGAATAGCCTCTGAAGAATACTTTATTCTGGATGATTTGGAATTTTGCATAACTGCTAAACCGTAAGAAATGGACAAAAACTTACCACACAAAAAATATAGAGCACATTAAAACACACAATTTATTTTATATGATTTCGTTTTGAGATATTCCTGGTTTTTGCTTTCAGCTTTGAAAAACTTATACTTTTCTCATACAGAAATTAGGCAACTCCTGTCCATACAAACAAAGGAACTTCGGTCACGTAGCAAGCAGCTTTTGGCTATCACTTTAACCTATGGTATTCCCTTATTTCTCTATCCTCGAAGTTGCTGCAGGTCGATTAATTCACTCGCAATTGAAAAATATATTTACATTCCGTTTAATGTAAGTTCTTGCGGAATTCTGCCTCAAAGTCTCACTTCTACCGGAGAAAGGCAGAATCTTGATGTAATATTTACTTTACTTATTTTAACTGTCTGTAACACAATACTAACAAATTAAGGGAACAAACCCCTGAGAATGAGTGTTGGCTTAACAAAGTTAATACGTCCCAAACGATACCCGAAACTTAAAGGCATCAACATTTAGCACCTCTATCACCATTACTGAATATGTAAGTTAGCCTGAACTGGCAAAACCTGCAAGTCACCAAGCAGACTTATAGGTTATAAACGTACAATAATCCTAAAAGTAGAAGTCGAAAAAATATGCCCTCACTTAAGGCGATGTGCATTTGACCACCGCGGCCAGTAATAATTTGGTCTTCCGGGAAACCCGCTGCATTTTTATTTATTTATTTTTTATTCTCTTATTAGATTTAATTAGTAAATACTATTACAAAACAGGGACAAAATGTTCAATTCCATAAAAAGTTTAAAAAGTAAAATATACAAATATCAAACCTGGAAAACGCTAGAGGCCTGAACTGGTTGGTTACTTTATTATACTTTAAAAATATCCGTGACAGAAAAACTGCCATATAGCGCACATATGTATCTGAAATAGAGTTGCCTGCTAAACCGAAGTGACAGTTGTTACCTATATTAAAAATATGATGCGTTCCATTCACATGACTTTCTCTACATCTCTGCAACAAATTATTGTTAATAAGCTTATTCTTCTAGCTATTTAATTTAACAGAAAATGTTTTATTACTTAGTTCCTTTATAAGTAAAAGGGAAATAAGATAATACAGTAGACTAAACCGATAAGCAAATGTTTTAAAATGTGGATGCTATGGTGCGTTTTATCACGATCTACATTTGTTGTGTAATACATTTTTGCCTATCTCTTACGGTTCACCAGTTATAAAACAAATGCGGAAAATTCAAATGTCTTCAAAGTCTATTCCCAGAAAATTCAAGATATATATTTTAGCTGGCATGTAAATATCTTAAATATAAGAGATTTTAATCAAAATCGTTAGAGCCATTTTAGAGAAAATCAAATTTTTCATAATTTTTCCATGTAAAGGGCAGTTGGGGGTGGGGGGATTTTTTTTAAAAATCTTCGTGTCGCATCCTTGGAAGATACCAAACTTAAAGTTTGGTATTTAATGGTCTTTTCGTTTTTGAGCTATGCTGTCCACAGACACACACACACGTGAATATTTTTTTCTAAAAATGTTTTTTTTATTCTGAGGGACCCAAAATATGTATTTCTGGTAAAATCTCGGTATCGAATTTTTGAGTGTATCACAAAACCTTCTCTATACCCGATGTACATAGTACATGTAGAGAAAGTAAAAATATCCGATTTTATAGGATTTTATGTGCTTTAGACCGATGGCGTGAAAAAAAAATTGCCATATAGCGCACATATGTATCTGAAATAGAGATAGTTGCCTGCTAAACCGAAATGAAAGTTAAGCGTTTTTATTGTTTTAACCTATTGTTGCCTATATTAAAAACGACCACTACGTTGTTTATTAACAAACAGTTGAGGTGTTATTGACGAATAAAATGTATGTCTTGAATTTTGGATGAGTACTTTATAAAGTAATATTTTATTTCATGTTCTGTAATTGGGAGCTATAATATACAGAGAGCTTATTAAAATACACACTTTATCTCCTATGAGTCTGTTTTCTTTTCTGTTCTTTCTTTTTAAAGCTTTAGCAATATTCCATGTTACACGTTTTCACGTTCCCAAAAGTATATATCATCTGAAGGACAGGCTTGGGAGCTTGCAATTCTTCTTTATTCATTCCATCGCAACAACTCATTAACACGACTAAAGTTTTAAATGGTGATTCCATGCACATTCTAACTAAGCAATTTTGCCTAATTTGAAAGCATTCATTTGCAAATATATAAATGGATGACGTAACCAAGATAGAAGATTTCTCTGTTGAATAAGGGTTTTTGTAAATGTTTATGTATAGAGAAAATATATCACCGTTTCTTCCTTTCTTTCTTTCTTTCTTTTATTTTCTCCCTAATTTTACCCGATAACGTATTATAGCCCTGCTTAAATTTAAATTTTTGGCCATGTATAGTTACCCTTTTGATTTGATTTTTCTTTCAAAATCCAACACATAAGTGATAAAAACATGTTGTTTATTTTGACTAAAATATTAACACTTTGTGCTATGTAGTTCACAGCTTTTAGTCTTCCATAAAAATTTAATACACAATGTGTTAGTGTTCTCCAGTAGTCTGCACGTAATATGCTATCTTATTTTGTATTTTAGTAATAAATTCAGAGTTAATCGTTTAGAAAAATACGTAGCTACGTGGTGATTCGTAAGGAAGTGGTTCTGTATTTGGTTTCCAAAAATAAACTTTCCTCCGCGATCCCTTAACATTTGTTAAATTCTCTTAATTCATAAACTGCGCAATTCTCTCTTAATAAGACAGTCTATTTAATATAATATCGAAAATTACTATTTTAATCTTTACTCATATAAAATATCTGAAGAATTATTTGTACAACCTATTTTTTGTAAACATTTATAAATTCTTGTTTTTACCAAAACAAACACTTTAAATGTTCTCCTCTTACAAGCAACATTTAAAAAAACGTTGTATACACAAAACTAACTTTTTATATCGATGCGAACGGCTAATGCACATTACCCCTTTTTAATTATTAGATAGTTTGACAGAAAACTGTAATTTATCTATTATTTTTTAATGAAAGTTGATTAATATTTGTGCTATAGGTGCTATAAGCCATTCTGACAACTTTATTGGTTATTCGAATGTCCTTGCTATGAGAAAACAAAAGGCTTTGTGTTGCATTCACACATTTTTCTCTGCTCACTGAAACTCATTACAAATTATTCATACTAAACTTTATTCTTCAACCTACTTCTTATTAATAGGGTTATATCTTCATTTACATATTTGATAAAATAATACAATAAAGAAATGTTTTAAAAGTTGGTCGCAATATGATGGTTTTGTAATTCCGTTATCTTTGCAGATTACTAGCGATTTGCAGTTGAAAGCAGTATAAAGCATAACTCGGAAATGCTTAACGCAATGAAATTGTATTTGACATAAAGTGTGTCTTTTAATGAGATCTACATGTTTGTGTAGTAGGATTTTGTGTGTGTATTTGGAGTGAGAAGACTTCATAAACCATTTCCAAAAATCTGATGTGTTCCATTCACATGACTTTCTCTGCAACAAATTATTGTTAAAAAGCTTATGCTTCTATTTACTTCATGCTAATCGAGAAAAATTAGCAGAAATAGTCTTATTACTTGCTTCCTTGTAAGTAGAAGTGAAATAAGGTAGCACCATAGGTTAGAGTGATTGTCAAAAGCTGGTTGTCATGTGTATGTATGGACACGAGTTGACAAATTTCTGCATGAGAAAAGTATAAGTTATTCAAAGCTGAAACCAAAAACAAAGAATATCTCAAAAACAATCAACTCCACGAAAAAAATGTATATAACGTTGTTATATTTATTCTCATTTTATGAGAAAGCATAATTTCTAAACGATCCGTTCTATATTCATCCCAAATGAATAGATCAATATGTTTTAACGTGTTCTACGTTTCTGTGTGGTAAGTTTTTGTTCAAGTCTTACGGTTTAGCAATTATACAAAATTCCGTAAAATTCATCCAGAATAAAGTAGTCTTCTGAGGCTATTCCCAGAAAATTCAAGATATATATTTTATTTGTCAGGTAAATATCTATAATATTCGATATTTTAATCAAAATTGTTAGCCATTTTTGAGAAAATCAAAACTTTCGAAAAAATTTCCATGTAAAGGATAGTTGAGGGTGTGTGGATTTTCTTGAAAATCTTCGTGTCGCATCCTTGCAAAATACCAAACTTAAATACCAAGTTTGGTATTGTCCACAGGCACAGAGACAGACAGACTGACGACAGACACACACGCACACGGACCTTTTTCCAAACATGCTTTTTTTTTGGATTCAGGGGGACCCAAAACATGTATTTCCGGTGAAATCTCGGTATGGAATTTTTAGGTGCATTACAATATTTTCTCTACACACTATAAACATAGCATGTATAGAAAAATTAATTATACAATACACAGAAATACAGAAACAAAAGGAGCAAATAAAATGGACTCTATAACGTCATTGCTAAATGCATCATTGTTACAACTACCCATTACATTGCGAGGTTTCAATAATAAATAAATGTAATATTTTGAAGACTGTTTTAGCACTCTTAGGGATACACTTGTTAATGTATTAACATTTGCAAATAAAAACTCTAAGAAAGGCAATATTCTACAAGGGTCACTCCAAAAGAAATGCACATCATTTTTTTAAAAATACATTTTTCTTTCTACATGTTTGAAATGTGTACAGTGTGTAGATACATCCTTTAGGAACATCATTTCCTTGCTCCACATTATGCCCATCCTTCTCATTGCCTTACGTCATCATGGAATCAGCGCCTGTATACCTGCATGGTAAAAGTCTGGACCAGCCACTGTTTGGCAGCGTGCACGAGGAAGTCGTCATCTTCAAACCTCGTTTCACGAAGCGATTCCTTCAGTTTCCCAAAGAGATGATAGTCACATGGAGCCAGGTCAGGACTGTAAGGAGGCTGTTTCAATGTTGACCATCCAAGTTTTCTGATAGCTTCCATGTTTTTTTTGACTGACATGTGACCGTGCATTGTCGTGCAACAGCAAAACATCCTGCTCCAGTCGATGTGGTCAAACACGACTCAGTCGAGTTTGAAGTGGAGTGATAATTCGTTCACTGTGATGTGTTTGTCAGCAGACACCAGTTCGTTAACTCATTGTCAGGAGTTTTTGCAATGTGAGACCTGCCGCTGTGCGGAGAATCCTGAATATTACCGCGTCCGCTTCCATCACGTAATCTGCTTGCCCACCTACTAACTGTGCTTTGATCGACATCAGCACCTCCATACACCTTTGCCAACCTCTTGTGGATGTTTCCCACTGTTTCGTTTTCAGGAATTCTATGACAGCACATTGCTTTAACGGTTTTCAAGTGCAGCCGCCATCTTGAAGGCATGCTGTCATAGCGCCACTCCGGAAACAGGTTGAACCAAGTTTGAACACAAGCGGGAAGCATGTATTTACACCGGTAAAAATTTCAAAGATGTAGCATGAAAATTCTATTTTTTAAAAAGTAGTGTGCATTTCTTTTGGAGTGACTCTCGTATTTCATTTTATTCTATCCTTTTAGTTAATGTTTTAACTTCACGATCTGCCTGTACCATAAAGTCGTAAGTGAAATAACGCTACCTACAGAACCATCGAGGCCCCGTTGTTGCGAGCAAGAGAGGGGTAACGGAGAAGATTGCCAGTTGAGAAAAGTCTTAACGAAATGTATTCCCATGGCGCGACAGACCGCGAGAAGCATAGGCCTTGTATCACATCCACATACGCACGAGAGAGGCCGTCCAAGTGATGCGGGAAGGTGATGTGGACAGCCGGAAAGTTGGCTTTCTTGGCGGTGACCGCTTCCAAACGCAACCTTTCACTTTCCTCCGGTTCCATATGGGTGGGATCGAACCCGGAAGCATTCCTTGGCGGGGACCGGACCACGGCGCAGGATAACGAACTATATTGCCGGTTTCAAAATCATCTCTTATGTGTGCCCATGGATATAACTGGCAAATTTGAATAACCTAAATGCAGATATACTTATGCACCATATCGTTCCGCGTTAAGGCTGAAAATTAGTATTGTTGTTATTACTATCATTATTTTTGTTTTATTATTATTACCTTATGTTTATTAATTTTAACCAAGAGGATAATATATTCATTCATAAGGTGACCATTGCTTTAGCCCAAATCATTGTATAATGAATGGTCTACCCTCATTACATTAATGCTATATACAATATTCTGAAAATATCTCACTATATTTATGTTCTAAATATTATGCTCGTATGCATAATCTGTTCTAGAAATTCTCATAGCTTTTTTCAACTGACTAGAACCACTTCTTTTCAATATTGTACAATAGCTCTCCTAACAATTTCATTTCCCGCTTGTTATCATTTTCTTTGCTGATACCACATCTCTAATATAGCTTCACTTTCCTAAAACAAATTCTTTTCTCTAATTTTTAGTTTCTTGGCGGTCAGATAAAATATCATTTACAGCTGCTGTTAGCTCACACATGAAACTAAATTCTTGCTCAGGTTGTTTCCTAAAATCTTTTATCCTCCAAACTCCTAACCTGAACCCTCTATCCAAATTACTGCAAACATTTATGCAAATTTCTTTCTGTAAGTCTGTCTTCAGTTCTTTCAAAACTGTCATTAATGCCCACATATACCTTTAAGACCGTTCCAAAATCGTTTTATTATACTATATATACCTACTATATATTATACTAACTATGTATATATATAGTTATACCTGATATTTCCTGTATCATTTTTGATAAGCTGTATCTGAGATATCCAGTTTGATGTATTTAGATGCTGTTCCTGATATTCTAAAAGGGGTTTTAAAACATGATACTTGATACTTCTTGGTCCGGACAAAGCTATGAAAAAGTACTTTCCATGCTGTACATAAAATTAGTAAAATGTAATCCAAGGGAATTTACAATTTGGTCATAGTTTGGATACACAGATGCTGTCTTGGCCACGTTGCATTTTAAGTATTTCAACAAAATGCAGTTCTCTGAAAAATATAAAAGATAGATAAAAACGTGTTACCAGCCATTTTCTATATAAAGGAACTCCCCCTCCCACTGCACAGAGGCGCGGTGATTCATTCTACTACAAAAAAAAAAGTCTATGTAGTATTTTTCAAAGACGTTTATTTTGATTGGTTTCTTGGAATCCATGACACCGTAGCGAGAACTTCAGGAGCAAGCGTAGCCAAGTTTTACTTGGAAGGAATTTTTAAGGCTTCCATTCTGTGACTTTTTTCTTAATAAAGAGTCACGAGTCCGTTATGAAATTCAATTGAAGTAACATTTTATCACACAATAAGCACAAAAACTAAAATAACAATTGAAACCACTACATAACTTATTTCTTATACCTGAGTTTGCAAGTATTGTACGCGTTCCTCCATCTACACTGCCATCTATTCAGAACTTCTTGCACAATCTGTGCTTTTTAACGTCCCTTAAATAAATTATTAATAGAAATTAAGAATGAAAAGGGTGCTATACGATTTGAGTCGAGTTTCTATTGTAAGCGAGTCGCAGTATAAGAACAAATACAAGGGTGGTTGAGGCAGAACGGCAATAAATATTCATAGAATCCTCTATTCAGGACTACATTCCATCTTATGTATCTTTGATGTTCTTTGGTAGACCGGCTCTATGGCTAACCTTCATTTGCATGATGTTCAGTGGCATGCAAATGTGTACGCCTTACTTTCTTTCAATAGCGAACGTTTAACATTGGAATACCACTCCGCTACAGACTCTTCCATGCTTATGTTGTATAAATCATTACTATGATTTGTATAAATACTTTACTCTTTTACATAGCAAAAGCATTCGGATGGATACTAACTGAAAACTAAAATTTCGGCCAATACATGTTTACTTTCTCTACACGTACTATGTACAGTGTATAGAGAAGGTATTGTACTGCACCCAAAATTCGATACCGAGATTTCACCAGAAATATATGTTTTAGGGTCCCCTGAATTAAAAGAAAGCATTTTTAGAAAAAGGTCCATGTGTCTGTGAACACGATACTCAAGAACGAAAAGTACTAAAATTGATATTTAAGTTTAGTATCTTCCAGGAAGCTTTTGAGAAAAATCCCCCCACACCAAAGTACTCCTTACATGGACCTTTTTTCGAAAATTTTGATTTTCTCAAAAGTAACTCTAACCATTTGATTAAAATATCGTATACTAAAGATATTTACCTGACAAACAAAATGTAAGTGTTAAATGTTCTGGGAATAGCCTCTGAAGACTGCTTTATTCTCGATGGATTTTACATAACATATGATTTGCATAGCTGCTAAACCGTAACAGATGGACAAAAACTTATCACACAAAAAATGTAGAACACGTTAAAACACACAATTTATGTTATACACATTTTTTTCGTGGAGTTGTTCGTTTTTTAGATTTCCTTGTTTTTGGTTTCAGCTTTAAAAACATACTTTTCTCATACAGGAATTTGTCAACTCCTATCCATACAAACAAAGGAACTTCAGTCACATAGCAACCAGCTTTTGACTGTCACTTTAGCCTATGCTACTCCCTTATTTCGCTTCTACTTACAAGGAAACAAGTAATAAGTAAATTTCTGTTATTTTTTCTCGACACACACACACACACACGCATAAACATTTTTCCAAAAATGCTTTTTTTTTATACAATGGGACATGTATTTCCGGTGAAATCTCGGTACCGATTTTTTTAGTGGAATGTTATAGGTACCTTCTCTATACATTATGTACATAGTACGTGTAGAGAAAGTAATAAAAATAGTACTCAATAGAGAAAGTAAAAGCAGAGGAGGATTTTCGGAATATGTGGTGGATGCAGATGGCGAAAGGCCACGGTGGCAAAAATTCAGATATGAATCAAATTTGTTTGCATAATACAATAATGCAACATTTGTATGAGGAGGAAAGTGTTGTTAAATACATTTCATTTTTTGTAGTGTTTAACGCCCGCTTTAACTACTTATGGCACCGCAGGCGGTGACACTGATGATACATGAATGGAGATGGAGCACCGTTGGAATGCGATGGCGGGAGAAACCGGAGAACCCGCTTTGTCCACCACAAATCTCATCGAACCCGGGCCATCTAGGTGAGAGGCGAGTGATCTAAGCACTCGGCCACGGCGCGGCCCATTTCATTTAGTTGTGGTTACAAACATAATAAGGATATTACCGTATGTTTAACCGTTACCGTACGATGTAGCAATGCATCATAAAAAGCTTCAAATTATCGTATGACCCTATAACGTGGTAACCTGATATTCAGCGTGCGTGTGTGAGTGAGAGAGAACTGACTTATGATTAGGGAAAGCAACTGGGATACATCAACAGTTCGCTTCTGTTGTGTGTGCTACCACGTAACATAGTTCCAAGGTCTTTGGCTCCGACCACGACCTAAAAGTGTATTTAGTGAAAAGCTTGTTAAATAATCTGATGTGTTACATTCACATGACACATCGCTATAATAAATTATTGTTAATATCCTATTCTTCTATCTATTTCATGATAATCGGGATAAACATTAGCAGAAATTGTTTTATTACTTGCTTTTTTGTAAGTAGAAGGAAAATAAATGTCACTAGGCTAAAGCGAATGTCAAATTTCTTAAAAGCCGGTTCCCATGTGCTTGAAGTCTGTTTCTATGTAGGGCCAGAAGTTTACAACTTTACGTGTGAAGAAAGCTTAAGTATTTTACATCTGAAACTAATAACCAATAATATCTCAGAAATAAACAATTTAACGAAAAAAACGTATATGGATGTTTAAACGTGATCTACATTGTGTAATAAGTTTTCGTCCATCTCTTAGGGTTTACCAGTTACGCAAAATTGAGTAAAATTCATTCAGAATAATTATTTATGGGCTATTCCCATAAAATTAGAGATATACATTTTATTTGCTATATAAATATCTTTAATATATGGTATTTGGAGCCATTTTTGAGGAAATCAAAATGTTCGAAAAAAGTTCCATGTAAAGGGTAGTTTGGGATCGGGGGTACTTTTCTCAAAATCTTTGTATCGTATCCCTGGAATATAGTAAACTTAAATACCAAGTTGAGTATTTTACGGACTTTTCATTTTTGTGCTATGCTGCCCACAGACACACACACACACACACATGGATCTTTTTCCAAAAATTGCGTGTATAGAAAGTAAAAACAGTGTTAATACAGTTACACGGTAACAGCAGTTGTTAATGCACGGTAATTTTCTCAAAAATGGCTCTAACGATTTTGATATTACCAGTATATAACGACCAGGTATTAAACATCCGAAGATCGGTTCAGTTTCCTCTATCCCAACGAAATGTATAAGATTATTTAAAGGTTTATATCGATTAACATGAAGAAATGAGAATAATAGCTTTCGTAACAAGAGTTTTAGAAGCTATATAAAAATAAATTATGACGGATAGAGCAAGAATATGAATGTAAAACGCCGATATTTGCATTTAAGTTCACCCGGTACAATGATTTTCATATCAATCTTTACCGAGTTTGTTACGATGTTTCCCTCTTCTGCTAACATTTGTTTTTTTGTTGTTTTTTTGTTGTTTTTTTAATGTTTTATTTTTATAGCCCCCATTAACATCTAAGGTCATATCGGTGGCTTTGCACTTGAAAGGACTCGTTGTCTGTAGGTTCTTTTACGTTTGGTTTTAAATCATTTTATTTTCCTCCAAAATTCACACACATTCAGTCTCACATACTGACTCTGAGACGGATAGGGAATAGTTCTAGCTAAAGAAACGTTCCCCGTCACAGTCGGGGATCGAACCCGGGACCTCCAGGTGAGAAGTCAGCTCGCTGACTACTCGACCACGGAGGCAGTCTCTGCTAACATTGTCAATACATCTTATGAATATTATTGTTCTTCCTCGTACTGCAACTACTTCAGTGTTCTGTAAATAATCGTAATAATAATAATAATAATAATAATAATAATAATGACAATGATAATACCGACTCCCAACTGGATCAATAAAAAAAATATAATGTGTTCCATTCGCATGAATTTTTCTACATCTCTACAAAAAATTATTGTTAAAAAGCTTATGCTTCTATTTACTTCATCTAATCGAGAAAAATTAGCTGTAATAGTCTTGTTACTTTCTTGTAAGTAGAAGCGAAATAAGAGTACCATAGGTTTAAGTGATAGTCAAAAGCTGGTTGCTATGTGACTGAAGTTCCTTTGTGTGTATGGACAGCAGTTGACAAACTCCTGTATGAGAAAATTGTTTTTTAGAGCTGAAACCAATAACAAGGAATATCTTAAAAACGATCAACTTCACGAAAAAAAGTATATGACATAAATTGTGTGTTTTATCGTTATCCACATTTTTTGTGTAGTAAGTTTTTGTCTATCTCTTATGGTTTACCAGTTATGCAAAATTGAATAAAAATCATCCAGAATAAAGAGGTTTTAGAGAATATTCCCATTATTTGGCATGTAAACATCTTAAATATAAGAGACTTTAATCAAAATCGTTAGAACTATTTTTGAGAAAATCAAAATTTGGAAATGTTTTAGGTGTAAAGGCTAGTTTGGGGAGGGGGAATTTTCTTGAAAATCTTCGCGTCACATCCTATTAAGATACCAAACTTAAATACCAAGTTTGGTATTTAACGGTCTTTTTGAGCTATACTGTCCACAGTCATACACATGGACCTTTTTCAATATTTTTCTTTTTTTGATTCAGGGGGACCCAAACATATATTTCCGGTGAAATCTCGGTATTGAATTTTTGGGTGGAATACAATACCTTCTCTATACACTATGTACATAGTACGTGTAGAGAAAGTAATAACAATCAAAGGGATGATGTCAGTAAGCAGTTCATAGGCTTGTGAAAGCAACCGCATGACCAGCTCTGTTATTTGTTACATCTTAACCCGCAGTCAGCTGCCAGACATCGATTCTTGCCTTCTCTTTTCTGTACATGAGGTGGGGCGGGGCGCTAGCACCCCTCTACACACACACACACACACACACACACACACACACACCTAGCCCAGAGCGGACCCACCCAAATTCTGGGGTCGTTCACCCGCACGCCATGGAATATAATTTTAACGAAAATGTGAGGTTAGAACTGACACATCTACCTCTGCTATATTAGCTCTAATTGCAATCTATATATAAGAGCCTAATCAGCCAGTAGTAGTGATAGAGTAGCAATAATAATAATAATAATAATAATAATAATAATAATAATTTCAAACGTTTAGAAGTCAGATCTCCTGAAACAAGGGCGTTACTAAAGCAACTTTGTACGTAAACGATATAAGTTGCCACAGGCTGTGAACTATTAAAAGTTGTACAGTATTTAAGACTGAAAAAAACAACATAAAACACCATTTCTGGATAGTTCTTTCTGCATACAGCTTCTTGCCATATTGTTAATTAAAACACAATTGAATTCATTGGTGTTCTTACCAAGAGGTACGTTATATTTGTTATAAAATGTGGCCATAGAGTTGGATTTTTTCCCTGCAGATTGGTTATAATTGTCAGACTTTTGGGATCATAGAGCTGTAGAATATCATTATGTGGATATAATCAGCGTTTTGCCGTACACGCAGCCTCTTTGTACCATCTACTTCATAGCGTTGATAAATAGCCTTAGATGTGTAGTCGCCTTCCTGTGCCATACATTTTTAGTGAGGTGGTAAGTAACGTGTGCGACTTGCATTCAGGAGGTCCCGGGTTTGGTCCTCGTCCACTGATCCATGGGCTTTTCGGGGGGTTTTCCAGATCGTGAGGCAAATGCTGGAATTGTTTCTTTCATGTCGTCCCTTCATGTCATTCCATTATCATTTCATTCATGTTTCGCCCAGTTGGTCTATTTCAGAGTTGTAAGTGTCGGCGATGGTGCTTCAGTGAGGCGCGGCAGGGCAAAATGCTCTCTGGAACTCTCAAAGTCCCTGGCTTTCGGCACGTTGCTCAGGTCCCTCCTTGCCTGGGGCGCCCCCTTCGTGCAGCGTAGGTGGAATAACCTCATTGATTCAATACTGAGACTCCCGTCCTAACCACCTACCCACCCACCTAACTACCTATCTACCCACCCACCTACCTACCCGCCCACCTACCTACCCACCCACTACCTACCTAACTACTCACCAACCTAGCTACCTACCTGCCTACCTATCTACCCACCTACCTAACCGCCTACCCACTCACCTACCTACCTACTACCCACCCACCTACCTACCTACCTACCCACTACCTACCTACGTAACTACCCACCCACCTACCTACCTACCTATCTACCCACCTACCTACCCGCCTACCTACCCACCTACCTAACTACCCACCCACTTACCTACCGACCCACTAACTACCCACTTACCCACCCACCTACCTACCTACCTACCCATCTACCCGCCCATCTACCCGCCCATCTACCTACCCACTGCCTACCTATCTACCCACCTATCTAACTACTTATCTACCTACCTACCCACATACCTACCTACCCACCTACCTACCCACCTACCCAGTAGTTACATTAGCTTTAATTTGGATAGTGAAATATGTAATCCAATATGTACGTACCTAGTGGCTGAAGAAAGCCACGGTATTGCCTTATTCTATTACCAACAGAACCCACAGCTCTGCTCTCCAAATTACGTTATATGTGGAGCTACTTCTCTTTTCTCTCCTTATTCTCTCATTCTCTCCCTTTGCCATTTTCTCTCACCTTTTCTTTCCATCTCACTTCCCTCCTCATCTCTCATTTGCAGTAGGAGATACTTCTCTTCTGTCTCCCTCTGTCCACTTTCACTCTGCCTTTTCTCTATTTCTCTTTCCATCTCATTTCTTTCTCCATCCCTCATTCTGCTATTTCTCCCTCTCTCTAACTCATCCTTGTATAGCAATTATTTCAACCCTCTCTCCTACTCTCTCTCTCTCCCCTTAATCGTCCTCATCTCTCTGCTCTCTGTGCAACTTAGGTATAACGTGATGTTTTGAAAACCGGTAATAAATTAAATAAACTTTTGGCATTACGAAAACGTATGTCTACTCCATTTACTTATTATGCGAGTTTTTGTTCAAAACATTAAATTTGTCAGGTTCATATTTGTTTTAAATATATGAATAAGCCAAATATTCCTATTTTAATTGTTAATTGTTTTTTCTTTCTTTGCGGAAGATTAGAAAACCAATCGCATTAAATAAAATAAATATTTTGTTTCTTGAAGACGCTGTCGATTACCAGGATCATTTCAGCACCTTCAGTGTGTCGGAATTTCGTCCTGCAGGAATTCCTTTACATGCCAGTAAATGTACTGATATGGGGCTGTCGCTTTTACACACACTTAAAACCATTGGTCTGGGCCAGGTTTGTTCCCGCGACCTCGGAACCAGTAAGCCGAAACACCCCGACCGACATTCCCATTAAGACATCATAACTATAATGTAGGTCTTTGAATTGCTATATTCAGACCTCTAATTACTATCCATTATCCATCCAGAATTAAAAATTACTAGAAAAATGTGGCTATAGTTGTATTACATGAATAAATAGCAATGCAATTTGTCAGTTAATACAAGAAGTCCAATCGAGAGTTAAGAGCTCTTGAAACATGAAACAAAAAATTAGAAAAAGATCTATTTGTGTGTGCGCGTGGCTCAAACTTGCCTGTCTATCTATAAACAGCTAAATTCAAAAAATAAAAGTAGGTTAAACACCAAGTCTGGTATTTATATTCACATCTTCATGATGCAATAGGGAGATATTCAAGAAAAGCCCCCACATTACCCTTTAGATTAAAATAAAAGTTTCTTGTCTATTACTTTAAGTACTCTAACGAGTTTTAATTAAAATATCACATGTTTAATTTATCTACATTCTCTGAAGGTGCTGTGACATCTCCATATTTGATTGGACTTTGTTTAATTGTATATAATATGGAAATCTAAACATATAGATAAAAACTTACTGTAGGAAAAAGTTTAAGAGCACATTAAAATACACAATTTGTGTCAAATAAATACTTTTAGACTTCTGTGTCTGTATGTATGTTCGTGTGTGAAAAGTAAGTACAACTCAAAAACAAAATGTAGGATTAACACCAAACTTGATATTTAAATTTAGTATCTTCCAAACGAAACAAATATATTTAAAAACTTCTTCACCCCAAACTACTCTATTTTTTTCTATTCCTTTTATTTTCTCAAAAAATGACTTGTTTCGCTTTTGATTAAAGTTACAAATATTTTCATGAAAAATGAAAGATATCTGGAATGCTCTGAAAATAGCTACAAAAGCCTTTAACTCGGAAGGTATTTTATCTAATTTGATGTAACGGTAAACAAAAGAATATAAATAAGAAATAGTACAGCTATTCTGTAATATAGCCATTTCCTGGATATCTATTATTATTATTATTATTATTATTATTGTTATTGGTTTGAATTTTTCACTACTTGTATTCAACTCTTTTACATTATGTCATGGAAAGAGTGGAATTTCAAGGTCAGTATACACTAGCTAGATCTGACTATCGATTCTGCACTTTGTAACTCCCCCCACTTTGTAATCAAACTATTACTACAAAGATTAACTTGAAGTAGGCAACAGAACAATAAGAATACGTAGTGACTACATGCGAATAAACGATAGTGAAACACATGAAAATGTAGCACATGCATTTTTAGAGCGCAGTCGCTATTCAGTTCTTTCTGGTGCTGGCATGGAAAGAGTATGCAGCTTCTAGGCTAGCATACAGCGATCCTGTTCTTAAATATCTAGGATTAGGATTACACACGGACGAGGTCCTCAGGACACTGGGGCAGAACACCGAACTAGGTCCTATCATCTTAGGAGACCCGCGAGAGGGATAAGGTGAGAGGCCCTAAAGGGCGATCAGATAGGATAGAAGGGGTCCCTAACTATTAGAGATGGAACGCCCGGTCCCTGCTCAGAAGCCCCAAGCCTCTGGCGCGGCGGTCCTGCAGAGGGAGCGCCAAGACACAAAAGCGGCTCCTGATCGATCAGTATTGACGGCCACCTCAGGATGTCTTTACAGTGTGCAAGTCACCGTCCAGCCGCAACGCGCCAAACACCATCGCCTGGTCCTTCAATTCTGACAGCACAGGAAAACATAATTCAAATTTTATTGGAGCACATCAGAATTTGTTTTCAATAAAATTTGAATTATGCTTTCCTTCTTGCTTAATTTGAAACAATCTTTGAATGAACCTATATCGTGACTTGTGAATAGTGTAACGAGGATATGGTACTCAGTTTTTATATGAAGAGAATAATATGAAGTGAATATTGACCATTGGTAGATAAATATGAATGTACCAAACAGTTTTCTACTTTCTCTACACGTACTATGTACATAGTGTATAGAGAAGGTATTGTAATGCACCCAAAAATTCGATACCGAGATTTTACCGGAAATATATGTTTTGGGTCCCTTGAATCCAAAGAAAGCATTTTTGGAAAAAGGTCCGTGTTTGTCTGTCAGTCTGTCTGTGTGACTGTGGATAGTATAGCTCTCAAACGAAAAGACCGTTAACTACTAAACTTAGTATTTAAGTTCAGTATCTTTCAAGGATGCAACACGAAGATTTTCAAGAAAATCCCCCCCCAACTATCCTTCACATAGAACTTTTGTCGAAAATTTTGATTTTCTCAAAAATGGCTCTAACGATTTGGATTAAAATATCGTATATTAAAGATATTTACTTGACAAATAATATGTATATCTTGAATTTTCTAGGAATGAAGACTACTGTATTCTGGATGAATTTTATGGAATTTTGCATAAGTGCTAAACCGTAACAGATAGATAAAAACTTGCCACATAAAATGTAGAGCACGTTAAAACACACAATGTATGTTATATACAGTTTTTTTTCGTGGAGTTGATCATTTTTGAGTTATCCCTTGTTTTATGATTTCACCTTTAAAAAACGTATACTTTTCTCATACAGGAATTTGACAACTGCTGTCCATACAAACAAAGGAACTTCAGTCACATAACTAGCTTATTACTATCACTTTAACCTATGGTACTCCCTTATTTCGCTTCTACTTACAAGGAAGCAAGTAATAAGACTATCTCTGCTAATTTTTTCTCGATTAGCATGAAGTAAATAGAAGCCTGAGCATTTTAACAATAATTTGTTGCAGAGTTGTAGAAAAAGTCTTTGAATGGAACACAACCGACTTTTTTAATTGCAACTTTCCTTCAGAGCTTGGTAGCAAAAAATCTGATGTGTTCCATTCACACGACTTTCTCAAATTATTGTTAAATATCTCATTCTTCTATCTACTTTATGATAATTGAGATAAACATTAGCAGAAATGTCTTAATTGTTTACTTCCTTGAAAGTAAAGGGAACTTAAGAGAATACGCTAGATTAAAACGATAGTCAAATCTTTTAAAAGCTGGTTACCACGAGGTTGGAATCCGCTTCTATGCAGGTACAGGATTTTACAACTTTCCGTGTGAGAAAAGTTTAAGCATTTAAAATCTAAACCAAATAACACGGAATATTTCAGAAATGGTCAACTTCACAAAAAAAATGTAAAGGATGTAAATTGTGTGTTTTAACGTGATCTACATGTTTTTGTTGTTGTTGTTTTTTCTTTTGTGGTAAGTTTTGTCTATTTCTTACGGTTTACCGGCTACGCAAAATTTGGCAAAATTCATCCAGAATAAAGAGGTCTTTACAGGCTATTCCCAGTAAGTTCAAGATATACATTTTATTTGCCATATACATAAGGTATTTTAATAAAAATCGTTAGTCATTTTTGAGAAAATTAAAATTTCCCAATTTTTTTCTATGTAAACGGTAGTTTGGAGTATGGTAATTTTTTTCAAAATCTTCGTGTCACATCCCTGGAAGATACTAAGCTTAAACACCAAGTTTGGTATTTTACCGATTTTTTGTTTTTGAGTTACCGTGTTCACAAACACACGGACACACACAATACGTTTATGGATACAGGGGACCCTAAAACGTGTATTTCCGGTGACATTTTGGTGTCAAATTTTTGGGTGGGATGCAATACATTCTCTATACACTATGTGCACCGTACGTCTAGAGAAAGTAAAAATGATATTTAATCACCCACCAATAATTTGTTTTAAAAATCAAAATTAAAGGGTTGTATTTTAATAGCCAATCATGAATATGGAGATGTTGATAAGCAGTACTTACTCGTAGGCTGATACAATAAAAGTTACTAAATCTACTAAAAATTGTAATAACCACTGATGCTTGCTTCTGCACTGACATTCACACCCTAAAACATCTGATGTGCTCCATTCTTATCTTTACCTATTCTGCAACAAATAGTTCAGCTCTCTACTTCATTTTAATTGAGAAAAATGTTAGCAGAATATTTATTAATAAGTTTCTTCTAAGCGATGAGAAATAAGGAAGTACGCTAGGCTAAAGTGTGTGTCATGCAATTGAAACTGTCTTCTCTTAGAGTGACTAGCATCAATAACATGAATAACGACTTCCCATTTGAGAAAAGTTTAAGTGCCAGACATGTTAAACCGAGATTCGAACTTGGAAGCTCTTGAATGCGGGGCAGATTTGCTACTCCTATTGCACAGGGGTTTGCCCAATTCACATGCGCGCGCGCGCCACATACACTCATTTTCGCTCGCACAAATCCTAGACGACACCCGAGCCTAGCTTCGGTACTTCGTGGCGCAGGGGATCGCGGGTTCGAACCCCGCCTCGGGAATGGGTGTTTGTGTGCTTGCAAATGGGCGTGTATGTGTAAGCAAAAACAAATAGGAAAACAACAGAAACGTAGGGGAAAATGAAAAAAAAAGAAGAAGAAGAAGAAGAAGAAACCGGCAGTCACCTACGCCACGAAATGCTAGAGCGAGAGTTATCCTGGCAAACTGTACATGAAATTTCCAGTTTTGGATGGCATTTTTGAAGTTAGACCTCTATTTGCAAAATCGGCATTTGAGGCCTCTAATCAGGAAAAATGAGTAATATCTTAGTCATAAATTAAAATAAATTAATGGCCTAATTAAGAAAAGTCAAGCTTCAGATAAATGAAATGTTCTTTATGTTATTAATTATTAGTGCACAAAATAAACGTGCTGTTTTTAGGAACTAATAAAGCTCAGCTGCCAAGTATAGTCATGCACAATCGCACTAGGGGAAATTGCCGCGCACAATGTGGCAACGCAGCAAGCACTTGCGCAACGTGAAAATCATGATTGGAAACAAAGAGAAAAGGCAACATTGCGCAAGCACTCTTTCGATCACCGTAGGGCCTATCCAGGCATGAAAAGAGATCCTTCCCTGGAAGGAAGCATGCATGTCAGACAGGGACCGTGCACACGCTCATTCTTCTCTATACTTCGTACCCCGGAAAGGGAGAGGAGGAAAATGATTTACTAATCATCCGTTGTAGAGCAGCATTTTCAGCTCTGTATTTAGGAGTCAGAATGAAAATTTAAAATATGCTTACTAGCACTATAATACATCACTGTAAATATTTATTATTTTGACAGGTTTATTTTTTTTTTAATTCAGATATTAAATGAGTGTTTGCATTCCTGCAGATGAGCCTTCAAAAACTGGGAGCATACTTCCAAGTGACTAATACGGTTAGATATATTTGTACGTAGTATATAGAAAAGGTATTGTATTCCACTAAAAATTTGATACTGAGATTTCACCGGAAATACATGTTTTGGAGCCCCCTGAATACAAAAAAAAAAGCATTTTGGAAAAAAGATCCGTATGTATGCGTGTGACTGGACAGCAAAGCTCAAAAACGAAAAGGCCGTTGGATACCAAACTTGGTATTTAAGTTTGGTATCTTCCAAGGATGGCACAAAGATGTTCAAGAAAATCCCCCCAACCCCAACTACCCTTTATATGGAATTTCTTTTCGGAAATTGTTATTTTCTCAAAAATGACTAACGATTTAATTAAAATATGGAATATTAAATATATTTACCTGATAATTAAAATGAATATCTTGAATTTTCTGGGAATAGTCTCTGAAGACTACTTTATTCTGGATAAATTTTGCGGAATTTTGCATAACTCCTATACCGTAAGAGACGGACAAAAACTTGCCACACAAAAAATGTAGAGCACATTAAAACACACAATTTATGTTTACACAGTGGAGTTGATGGTTTTTGAGTTATTCCTTGTTTTTGATTTCAGCGTTAAAATGTTTTTCTCACAAGGAAATTGTCAACTCGTGTCCATACAAACAAAGGAACTTCAGTCACATATTAATAAGAGTTTGAATGTCACTTTAACCTATGTTACTCCCTTATTTCGCTTCTACTTAGAAGGAAGCAAGTAATAAGACTATTTCTGCTAATTTTTTCTCGATTAGCATGAAGTAAATAGATGCAAAAGCTTTTTAACAATAATTTATTGTATAGATGTAGAGAAAGTCATGTGAATGGAACACATCAGATTTTTTGGATTCAAGGGAACCCAAAAGATGTATTTCCGGTGAAATATCGGTATCGAATTTTTGGGTGGAATACAATACTTTTGCCATGTATATAATACGTGTAGAGAAAGTAAAAAATAAAACATTCATTTAAAGGTATCCCTTTATGTTTCGTTGTATCGATTAGTTAAACACACAACAAAATTTGCTAAGCTCTAATGTTTATTTTACAATTGAGCTTATTCTCGCCTGTGTTTTCTTCTAACGAACACCACTCAACAGAGATGCAGGCTTCCTCTAGGATATCAAGTTTTGCTGCAATGTGGCATAAAGAAGGAGCTAGTCCCTTCCCTTCGCTTGCTTTGCCAGGCTGAATTTTAAAAATTAATCTGCTGCGTACAATGCGGGAGATGAGACCAAGTGGTCCCTAGCGCCGCCAGTGTTGCCAACTTTTCATGTTCACACACTTTCAAAATGCGCCAACAGCCCACGAGTTTAAGAAAAGAACAAACATACTCTTTTGACATGACACATTATCCTTACAATCATTTTATTGATGTTCTCGGGAAAGTTTAATCATTTTGGGAGGATTTGGCTTTTTACTTTCTCTACACGTACTGTGTACATAGTGTATAAAGAAGGTATGGTATTACACCATCCGAGATTTCATCGGAAATACATGTTTTGAGACCCCCTGAATAAACAAAATTAGAAAAATTTCCATGTGTCTGACTGTATGTATATGTGTGAGTGTGTGTGTCTGTGGGCAGCATAGCTCAAAAACGAAAAGACACGAAGATTTTTAAAAAAAATCCCCCCACCCAAACTACCCTTATATGGAACCTTTTTTGGAAAATTTTTATTTTCACTAAAATGACTCTTAACGATTTTTATTAAAATACGGCATGTTTAAGATATTTTATGACAAATGAAATGTATATATTGGATTTTCTGGGAATAGCCTCTGAGACCTCTTCATTCTGGATGATTTTTATTGAATATTGCATAACTGCTAAACCGTAAGTGATAGACAAAAGCTTACTTCACAAGAAATGTAGATCTCGATAAAACACACAGTTTACGTCATATATGTTGTGGTGTAGGCCGTTTACGAGATATTCCTTGTTAATGATTTCAGTTTTAAAAAACAAATTTTTTCACACGGGAACTTGCCAATGTTTGGCCACGCAAATCCCTTGTTTCTCTTGTACTTATAAGAATTAAATAATAAGACCGTCTGCTAATGGTTTTAGCATGAAATAGAAGAATCAGCTTATTAACAATAATTTGTTACAGATATGTAGAGAAAATCATGTGAGTGGAGCATATCAGATTTTTTTATTTAATTATCCCCTACAAACCTACACACCATTCACCTTCTAACCCATAGATAAAATACTATATAAATACATTTTACTTAATATGTTTATTAAGAAGGAGAGGGAGAAAGAAACACAGAGAAGAAAAAATGATAATTTTTATAAATTGCTAAAAAATACTAATGGAGGAAAATTTTTCTTAGCAACTTTTGTTTGCTTCATAGTAATCCAAAAGCAATACCTATTAATAGTTTTCTTTCTATGGTAATTTAATAATATACGTTAAAAGGAAAACTATGCTATAAGTATTAAACCGGCCTGAAAAAACTAGTCTAAGAAGTATTTCATACCGTTTCTTTGATAATGTATCTGATCAGCAGCAACCGTTGATGGTCTCATAAGACTGTTGCCACATTTTCGCTTGATGTTTATTTTTTCGATTAAATAATACTCATAGTACAGAAAATCATTAATAACCCAAATGAAGAAGATAGGTTACAAGTACATATGAATCCGCAGTTCAGGAATTCCTAGTAGCAGTAGATCCTAGAATTGTGAGATACTGGTAGATTAAACTTGAAACGTTTAGACATTGATGTGCTCGAAATGTCTGTTGTTGAATAAAATTCTATGAGCAGTGGCAAATATTGAGGCAGCAAAGGTTTTTCAGTGGAATTTAGAATTGTTTCCTAATTAGCAAAGCCCTGTGCTGTATTTGTTGGCGTTTTTTAGTGGTTCGAGTATAAAAAAATTGGTACATTACTTTGAGAGCCATTCCAGTCTTTGATGTAATCATTCCCTGTTTGAAGTTAATGGTAATGTTCTTCAGCGGCTGTTGATGAATGCAAACAATAAATATTTAGAGGAGTCTAAAACCAATATTTGAAAACAGGAAACATTAGTTCAGCTTTCTCAGATCTTAAGACGTCAGGCAATGCCTAACAAGTAATGTGTACCTTAATGTTTGGATGTTTCACGTAATATATTGTTGGGATGAGCTAAGTGAATTGTTGAACACCGTTCCAATATAATGTAATGGAGCGCATGTCTGTTGGTGGCGGAGGCGGTAGTGGCCACCCTCACGTGGATGGCAGATTTCTAAAAGTTGGATTGGAAGGGGACGCTCCATTCAGTAGCCAGAGGATTTCTGAGCTTTTCCTATGAAGGCACATTGGTTATCGGTGTAAAAAAAAACGAAAGCGGAGTTAGTTGCAAATGTCTTAGCTGGCTGTCACAAGAAATATTTGAGAGTTTTGGATAGCAAGCCTGTGTAGTGTCTGTAATCCAGTTTAATGCTCGCCATTTCAACAGCTGCTGTGAGAAATATGTTGTTTTTTTAAAGTATAACGAAATAAAGTGACTTGAAAAAACTTCCTTAAATCTTATTAATCATTTAAGATATCGTGGAGTTAAAATAGACTATCTGACTACCGGTTTTCAATTACAAAATAATTGTTTTAGTTTTCTTTATAATATGTTAATTTGATCCAACAGATCTGAGAACATGTTTTAGATAACATATCAATTCAATGTCTCTGGAGACATTTGGACGTAGGATACGCTTTTCTATTTTCAGAGAAAAACACATTTATGAGTTTATTTTTTAATACAGTGGTCTTAACTGCTTTATCCGCTTAAGTTTTTTACCTCAGTTAAATCAATGAAAATAATTAGTTCGCACTTGGAACTTAAAAATAACAATAACTTTTAATGGAGTTTGCTCTAATATCCATGAAGTATTCACAGGTGACAAATATGGTTTTATCATGTGTTAAACACATTTAAATTTACAGCTTGAAAATGTCCTTCAGTTTGCAGTGAAATTCAAGATAAATAAATTTTAAAGCTGGAGGTGCACATGAAATATCTACTTACAACATTTAAGTACTTCACAGTGTCATTAACCTATAAAGTGTGTATTTTCCTAAACCAAAAATTTCAGAGATTTTTTGCTCTAAGCTTAAGAACGTTACTACTTCAGAGTAGCATACGCCCTTATGTTGTTGGTTGCAATTTGAGATTTGATCCGGGGAAGCGATAAAGGAATTTTTCTCCATTCTGTTGTGTTACATGTTCCAAGTTCGCTCATTTGCCGTCAGTATGAGCGCCCGGGGAGTTTCTTTTCAAAAATTCACTGCGAAGTAAGGACGGCCGCAGGCATTCTGCTCCCCTGCAATACAGCGGAATCTCAAGCTGCATGAGTTACCTTCATTCTCCTACCTTTTCCCAGAGAATCACAAAAATGTGAAGATAAAGTTGTATAAAATAAACATATATATTACTGCCATTCCATGCTATGTATGTAAACAGTGAAACTGAAAAGCATCACACTGGAATTTGCTATAAAATAGGTTATTACTTTCTCTACAGTACTAAGTACATAGTATGTAGTATGGTTTATTGCACCCAAAAATTCGATACCGAGAATTTACCGGAAATACATGTTTTGGGTCCCCCTAAATCCAAAAAAAATCTTGAATTAGAAAGTTGTCTGTGTGTGTGTGTGTGTGTGTGTGTGTGTGTGTGTGTGTGTGTGTGTGTGTGTCTGTGGGCAGCATAACACAAAAACGAAAAGACCGTTAAATACCAAACATGGTATTTAAGTTTGGTATCTTCCAAGGATGCGAAACGAAGATTTTTCAAGAAAATGCCCCCACCCCAAACTACTCTTTACACGGAACTTTTTTCGAAAATTTTAATTTTTTCGAAAATGACTCTAAAGATTTTGATTAAAATATCGTATATTAAAGATATTTACCGGACAAATAAAATGTACAACTTGAATTTTCTGGGAATAGCCTCTGAAGACTACTTTATTCAGAATGAATTTTACGAAATTTCCCATAATTGCTCAACTGTAACAAATGGACAAAAACTTACTACACAAAAAATGTTGATCAGGATAAAACACACAATTTATGTCATAGAATTTCTTTTCGTGGAGTTAATCGTTTTTGAGATATTCGTTGCTTTGGTTTCAGCTTTGAAAAACTTATACTTTTCTCATACAGGAATTTGTCAACTCCTGTCCATACAAACAAACGAACTTCAGTCACATAGCAACCAGCTTTTGACTATCACTTTAACCTATGGAGCTCCCTTATTTCGCTTCTACTTGCAAGGAAGCAACTAATAAGACTATTTCTGCTAAATTTTTGTCCATTAGCACGAAGTAAATAGGAGCGTAAGCTTTATAACAATAATTTGTTGCAGAGATGTAGAAAAAGTCATGTGAATCTAACACATCGGATGTTTTACTACATGCTGTTAAAACTAACTATTTCTACCAAGTTGTTCAAATGATTTACTGAAAAGTTAGTTATAAAAAGATTCTTACTAATCATCACAAATGGTAGAAACGGTTCAAACATAACCTCCAAGATTTCAGGACAATATATAAGAAATTGATAGAACATTCAACTGTTTTGAATATGTCTACGTTTGTATGAGCGGAAATGTTTCCATTTAAATGGTTGTTTGGGGTAGATTATTGCCTTACAATCTTCCACCGCCATTCTTAAAAGGCGACTGGCTTAAGTGTGAGATTTAGACTTTATACAACGTTTCGTTTTTACTTTCTCCACACTTACTATGTACATAGTGTATATAGAAGATATTGCACTCCAACCATAAATTCGATTTCACCGAAAATATACTTTTTAGGATCCCCTGTATCCCAAAAAAAAAAATTGGAAAAAGGTCCGTGTGTGTGTGTGTCCGTATGTCAAAAACGAAACGCCGGTAAAATGCCAAACTTTGTATTTTAGTTTGCCATTTTCCAGGGATGCGACACGAAGATTTTGAGAAAAATCCCCCCACCCCAAACTACCTTTTACATGGAAAAAATTTCGAAAATTTTGATTTTCTCAAAAATGGCTGTAATGATTATAACTAAATTACCGTATATTAAAGATATTTATGTGACAAATAAAATTTATATCTTGCATTTTCTGGAAATATCCTCTAAAGACCTCATTATTTTGGATGAATTTTTCTAAATTTTGCATAATTGGTAAACCGAAACGGAAAAAAACTTACTTCATAAATAACGTAGATCTCGTTAAAACATACAATTTATGTCATATGCAGTTTTTTTTGTTGTTGTGGAATTGACCATTTCTAAGATATTTTATGTTATTCGTTTCAGATTTAAAATACTTAAACTTTTCTCACACTTTTCTCCTGGCCATGCTTAGAAATGGATTTCAACCACATGGCAACCAGCTTTTAAAAGATTTGACTCACTTTAGCCTATTGTACTCCCTTATTTTCCTTCGACTTACAAGGAAGTAATTAATTAAATCAATTTCTGCTAATGTTAATCTCTGTTATCATATATTAAATGGACGAATATGCTTTTTAACAATAATGTGTTATAGTGTTGTAGAGAAAGTCATATGAATTGAGCACATCAGATTTTTAGTTATGCATTCAGACAGGCAGCAACAGACACAAAGCCCCACATACATGTTAGGTATCAGCGCGGCATTGTTTCTAAATCACATTTAATTCAGGGAGTCCCAAGACGTGTATTTTCAATGAAAATGTCCATATACGGCTTTTAGATGAGTGCAGTACTTCTATTGAGTGTTTATTTAAAAGTGTGCCATAACATGATGTATGACGTTGCTTCTTGCCTAGACACTTTTAATCTACCTAGTACTTCCGCACCCGTTGCCTAACAAGCGCAGCGTTTGGCCTGAACATGAAGGCCTTCCACGTTTTTGTTTTCTCTACACGTACTATGTACATAATGTATAAAGAAGGTATTGTATTGCACTCAAAAATTCCATACCGAGATTTCAACGGAAATACATTTTTTGGGTCCCCCTCAACAGTTTTGGAAAAGGGTCTGTGTGTGTATGTGTGTGTGTGTACAGCATATCTCAAAAAGAAAAGACCGTTAACTACCAAAATTGGTATTTTAGTTTGGTATCTTCCAAAGATGCGACACGAAGATTTTGAAGAAAATCCTCCCACCCACCCCACCCGAAACTATCAAAAATGGCTCTAACCGTAAGAAATAGACAAAAACTAACCTAATAAAAAATTTGGATCAAGATAAAACATACGATTTATGATATACATTTTTTCGTTGAGTTGATCGTTTTTTAGATATTCCTTGTTTCAGCTTTAAAAAACTTATACTTTTCTCATATAGGAATTTGTCAACTGCTGTCAGTACAAACTATCGATTTAGCCTATGATACTCCCTTATTTCCCTTCTGCTTACACGGAAGCAAGTAATAAGACTATTTCTGCTAATTTTTCTCAATTAGCATGAAGTAAATAGAAGCATAAGCTTTTTAACAATAGTTTGTTGTAGAGATGTAGAGAAAGTCATGTGAATGGAGCACATCAGATTTTTAGCTATTGAAAATTTGTTCTACCAAACTTCTTCAGTATTGTTTTGTTTGGAGGATATTAAGATCCGTGAAAGCGGGGTATTTATCATCGCTAGCATAAGCTTCAGGAGTGTCACAAAGGAACTTCAGTCACATAGCGACCACTTTTGACTATCACTTTAACCTATGGTACTCCCTTATTTCGCTTCTACTTACAAGGAAGCATGTAATAAGACTATTTCTGATAATTTTTTTCTCAATTAGCATGAAGTACATAGAAAAATAAGCTTTTTAACAATAATTTGTTGCTCAGATGTAGAGAAAGTCATGTGAATGGCACACGTCAGATTTTTTGTTCCTATCTCATTTAATAGTACCTTGCACTGACAGCTTGTTATAAACCTTGATATACTTTCTGTAAAAATAACATGGCGTTGTAATACATAAACATATATAAGCATCTCAAAATTAATAAAAAGAAATATTTCTCCTTGCCCAATGTGTCATATCCAAAATAAAATAGCCAGAATAAAGACTATACGTCCAAATAGGAAAGAATTACAGTATATTTAGGGCTTATTATAATTGTTAAGCATAAATAATGCAGCAGGGATTCTAAAAAGGCAGCAGTTTTGTACAATGACTCTGCCTGCCCGGGTCCAGATCAGTCGGTCGAGAACTTCTTGAGATCTCTTGTACTCAGGGCGCGTACATGGTGCAGGGAGTTACTTGTTGAAATGAACAACATTTTCTTTTCTTTTAAACAAAGCTCGCCTACATTCAAAACTTTTCAACGCAGTTTCAAATTTTAATGATAGCCTTCTTTCTTTTAAAACTGAAAATCGTCTGTAATTTAGCGATTGCACTCCCGAAGAAATTTCCCTAATCAGTATTCACTTTACTACGCATCTTTCCCTTGCATGTATTGTGCTCTCCTTCTAGCTTGTTCAGGACAATGACTTCCTCAATTCCCAGAAAAAAAATCGCTATAGCGTCGAAAATTATAGCTGATCTATTCTCCGACGTAATGTTACTTGGAAGCACAAATTCCTTTATAACATTAATCTTCTTGCTTGACAAGAAATATTATCTTCTAGATTTAACGTCTCTTCTTTACACTATTAAGAGGGTGATAATCGTTGACCTCCTCCCCCGACGGAGTCAGAAAGAGAAGTGTAACAGCTTTCAAAAAGTTCCTTGGTTAACGCAAACATTTTTCGTTGCTAAAACAGATTATTGACACAAAGTTAAATAGCTCGTCGCCATAATGAAAAATTGACTGACGAAGACAAAACCGCAACGAAAATAAAAAAGTAACCAAAGAGTAATAACATAAAAATACAAAATGACGGAAAAAGACGCATTCTACAAAGAATGCTATCAAAAATACAAATAAACATGAAATAAACATGGCTATTGATCTGCAATGCTAGATCTTGCTTCAATAACCAGTCATTGACTTGGTCTGGGTTCAGTTGACTACTATGACACATTAAAAACATTCTAACTTTACTGAAAGTTCTTTCACTGCTTGCAGCGATTCACAACGTACGCCTGGTAATTACTGACTGAAGGTAGACTGCGTAATAAGTAATCATCATTACCTTTGCTATTAATTTTGCAGAGCATAGCTTCTTCTTCACCAGCATCTCAACTGTCGCTTTTCCACGTCCTAAATTTTCTTCCGAAGCTCTTGTAAACTGGTCGATGCATGGAAGTATAATGTATAGAATAAAAAAAAATAAAATAAACAAGATACTTCACGAATGTTGGTATAAACATACTTAGGCAGCCACGGACAGCAAATAACTCATATTATGAACTTCTTATATCAGATGTTCCAGGGATACGTCTCTCTTCGTCTAATATTTCCTTCATCTACTAACATCTTCAGGTAGCGTAATAGAGGTCATAAAATGATGTTATTTTGTGTACAGTTGAGACATGTATATTTTCACTAAGACCTTCTGGATCTTTTATTTTACGAAAGGAAATCGAAATTCTAATTTAATGTAACGACTGCAAGCAACTGCTGAAGTAAATCATTGCACTCTACTTCACTGATTGACGAGTAATGGTAGTTTTTGGTAACATAGGAGTACTAAATAAATTGTTGGTAATTTTGCATATTCTAGGTCATATCTTGCTTCTTTGAACTATTTAAGAAAAGTTAATAACCATCTTGCAACCTCATAATTGATGCTATGTGTCTTCTGCAAGGCATTATGATTTTTTGCAACAATATACAAGGTGCTTCACCTGTCCTTTATTCCCTGTTTTTATGCAACCCGCAGATTACTGTCTAAACTGAAAACATCGATCCATCTTTTGCTTAGCTAGCATTATAAACGTTGGCGTTGCAGGTTATAGCTAAACGGTAACGTATTTGGTTAACGCGCGGTATTAGTTTGAGTTCCAAGATGCTCGATTCACGTTCGAATCTTACCAAAACGTTGAGTATTTTTTTCCCACTTTCTTTCTTCTATTTGTTTCTTTTTATGGTTGTTCTCCTTATTTACTTTTATTCTAACTTTATCAGTCTAATATTATTTCAAGTCTTAGTAAAGTTTCTTTTTTAAAACAATTAGAATTAAAGGATCGTAAACTAAGGAAGACGTAAAATGAGCTGCCGTTTGTTCTTAATTCGTAAACCTTTTAGTTTACATCTAAATGTATTAGTTTGATAAACGCTGAACTAACTTTGTACCTTGAAGGATAATGCATAAAAAAGAAAAAAAGGTGCATGCAGGCTGTGGAACCTGACACACTCTGAGGTGATGAAATTAACCAGTAGGTATTGTAGTAACAAGTAGTAATTAACTTGTAGTATAGTGTCCCACATGTATCCCTCTCCGCTCCTGATCTCTTTATAACTGTTGTGGACTCCTTTTTGTAGCTTAAGCCGTTCGTTTAACCTCCATACATTATAATTTACGTTGCAAAACTTATTACCAGCGATCCTTTTGATATAACATGCACTGTAACAGGAGTTATCAAGCGCATGTTTTTGGAATGGACATAACTATTGCTGCTAAAGTCTATTTTCAATGAAAAGCAGGCTAGATTTGCGTGGGTACCAAATGGCCGAAATGAACGTTAATTTCGACCTTATTGCTTTCAGAGTATGAAGTGTTGCCTATCTCCAAAAATAATAAGGGACAGGTGAACCACCTGGTATAGTAAACTGTAGCAGTGTATATAGACTATTTCACCTTATGATTACTTCTTGCTGTAGTATTGTTTTAAGCCGACCAGTAAGACCGCCTTTCTTAACATACCTCACCGCGAATTTATTGTGTGTGCAGTTATCGGAGCGTCTTCCACAAGGAATTTCTTCTAGTGAAATATGTGCGCAAGCACTGTATTAATGCACTGAGCAGCACAAAGCAATCGTCGGTGACATTTAAATGTTTTCATTGTTTTCCCCCAGATCTGTTACAAATAAACTTTATTTAAAATCAGACTGAGGAATCTTTGGCTCATTCTTTCGCAAATTTCCTTATTTTATTTTCACTTGCTTTTTTGTATCTGGGAATTTTGCACTGAAATATAGGTACATTGCTGAACACCTTATATTCTTTATCTATATGTTGTATGATCAGTTTGTACCGGATACTTCACATAATTACACTAATCGAGCAAGATCGTCATGCAGTGCAGAAACAATCTGTGCAACTACTTCGTTTTTCATCTGGCTTTCCATTGGCGTTTCTACTAATGCTGGATACTGTATGTGGAAATACATACAATATCTATTTCGTCAAAGTTAGCAGATTAATTACTTCTTGTCCTAATTGTCAGAAGCCTTCTCCAGCAGAGTTTTGATGCTCGCAAATGTTTGGCATATATTAAAATACACGCGTTGGTTACGGTTTGCTTTGTATCGCCGAGCAATACTTCGCAAGCAGAACCTGCTGTCTGCATTCCCACAAGTAGGAACTTCTTTCTCTCCTAATTAGTTTCTGTGTTGTTACAAATTTTTGTTCTTATTTGCAATGTGGCGTCACTAAGTATAGCACAGTTATCTACCATGCATATTTTGGGTTCATAAAATCTTTGTTTAATGATAAATTGTGACTTGCTTCATCGGCAAACTGATTGAGTTTTCCTTTTTCTTTTTATAATAACGCACTGTTTTTATATTGCTACTATCTCAGGGTCGTGGCCGCGAGGGAGAGAATGCATTACAGGTAATAAAATACTTGTAAATGATACACTGGTTTCACTGGTATGATGTTATTATATATTCTTCAATATCACTGGATACAATAATTATTAACACTGTAAGATGGCACTGATAAATTAAGACTACATTCCACTAACGTGGTAACAGCACGCGTTCCCGCCAAATGCATCCTTGCGCCGAGCAATGATGATCACATGAAGACTGACAAATGAGCAATGCCCAAAGTTGAGCGTCTGCTCCGTTCTTATATAGGCTCAAAGCTTATTCTACATGTTTCTCCTTATTAAACATTCTTTAAGGCAATGTATAATACAGACTTCCTTTTATCTATAATTACTTTTGATACATATAATATTCATTTCATAAGCTATTTCCGCTTAGTGAATATTTAAATATGGGTATCCACTTCGCTTGGGGATGGGGTATACTAGAAGAAATAACTTCCTTCTTCATGCACGTAGCAATGTAATTATCATTGTTGATTTTTTTTTTAATCATTGATTCTGATCATAAATGAAATTAGACTTAAAATGAACATTAAATTCAATATTCTGATATTCTCAGAACACTTACAAACTAATTATTTTCAGTAAATCATTTTTCCTTTACCACATAACCAATAAATCAATATGGCATCAATTTCCTTCCATTAAAACAATAAACAGTTGGTTTCCATATATTGACGTCACATGTATTCACTGTTCTGAAGTGAAGGTCACCGCTTCACGTAGCAGGTGAGCTGCAGCTCAAAACTAATGGTTAATTCACTCCTTTATATCCTTTAACTTCAACTCTCAATAACTACATCGTCTGCAATGATGTAAAAAAGAAAGGACGTCCATTCCAGTCAGCAAATAATGTCTCGAATATGTACTATTGAACCAATTTGCCCTTACATTCTAGATTTCACGTTTCACTCTTACGTGTTGCTGGTTGCATATGCACGGAGTCTTACATTACTCCGCTTTTATTTTACCATCTCAGGTTCGAACATTGCACATCAGTATATCCTGTAAACTTCCATGATTATAGGTAATATTTTAATTACATTATATATGCTACAAACAGTGAACATTCTGGTAAAGCTATACGATGGTTACACCACACATACGTACACGCGCGCAGCACATACACACACACACACACACACACACACACACACACACAGTGGGCTTAAGTAGTAGTTTAAGTGACTTTTACTGGCGGTCCATATTTGAAAGTGTTGAAAACATTAAATTGTTCACATGTGGAAGTCGCCAGATTGCCGAAGTTTTGCCTACTTCTTCGGATCATTAGCGTTTTATCTTCACAGATCCATTGGCTACGCTTTGCGGCTTAGGGTCCTAAATATTTATAATAGACCAGTAAGTAACTACGAAGCAGCTGTAATGACAAAATAACAAAAGTTCCCGCGTATTGAAGTAATGTCAAGTGGTAGAACTATCCTATACTAATAATAACATTTCCTTTATAAATGAAAGTTTCAACTGCTAAAATGGATTTTAAATACTATGTATACAAGATGGTTCACCTGTCCCTTATTCTCTGGTTTTATGCAAACCGCAGATTACAGTCTAACCTAAAAACATCGTTCCCGACACCCATCTTCTGCATACCAATATTATAGATTTTGGCGCTTCTAGTTATAGATAAATAGTAGCGTATTTGGTTAACGCGCGGTGTTAGTATGAGTTCCAAGATACTCGATTCAGCTTCGAATTTTACCAAAACATTGACCCTTTCTTTCTTCCTGATTTAGCACAAAGCTAGATGGGATATCGGAAAATTTTCTAACTTGTTTATTTGTTTCTTTTATTGTTGTTCTCTTTATTTATGTTTATTCTAAATTTATTAGTCCAGTATTATTTAAAGTCTTAGTGAAGATTCCTTTTCAAAGCAATTAGAATGAAAATTAAGGATCGAAAACTGAAGAACACGCAAAATGAACTGTCGTTTGTTCTTCGTATACCTTTTTGTTTAAAATAAAATTATGAATGTAACCAACACTGAACTAAACTTGCACCTTGAGGGATACCATATAAATAAGAAAACAGTGCATTCAGACTATAGGACCGGAACCGCTGACACACGAGAGGGTGAAGAGGGATTATGAAATTAACCAGTTGCGCTACAATTACTACGACCGCTTTTTATGATAAAACTTGTAGGTATAGTGTCACACATGTCTCCCTCTCCGCTTCTGATCGCTTTATAACAGTTATGTGACTCCTTTTTGTAGCTTAAGTCGTTCACTTAACCTTCATTCATTATAATTTACGTTGCAGAACATATGGCAGCGATCCTATTGGTATTAACATGTACTGGAGCAGGCGTTATTAAGCGCATGCTTTTGGAATCGACGTAACTATTGCTACTAAGGTCTATTTTCCTATGAAAATCAGGCTAGATTTGCAAGTTACCAAATGGTCAACAAACATCGTAATTTTGACCTTATTGGTTTCAGAGTATGAAGTGTTGCCTATCTTCAAAAATAATAAGGCACAGGTGAAGGCTGTTTCAAAACGAAGATATGGACCTAATTGGTCATACCGTGCGTGATACGTCAATATAACTTTCAGCTCTAAATTCGGCACATACAAAAACTGCCATAAAATTCCATGGATTAGGCAGTCGTACATAACCAAATGGCCCACTCCAAGAGAGATGCCGGTTGCTAGCTAAGGTCCCAGTCGCGTGGAGTAGACGTGGTTTGATAGACACGCCGGCGTGGCACAGGTCACCTTAGAAATAAAAACGTAGTAGTATGTGTGTTTTGTTATGTATTTCGTATAACACGTTCTGAAGTTGCTTACGTGGCGCATGACATTTGTTCCTTCGCTGCGTAATCCCAAATGGGTGTAATTTTTAAACACACATAAAGCTTTAAATAGAAGAGTTTGAAAGTTGCGACATCAAGTTTCGGACAAGTCAAAGTGTAAGCTAACCGACTGCTATGTTCGTTTGTGTCGTTTTGTATGTAAAATATTGTCTATTTAAAGAAGCTGCAATAAGTTTATTGGTTCTCTGGCCACTAACGACAGTTTGGTATTGTCCCATAAACATCGCAAACTTTTCATTCTCTTTCCTGTTTGAATGTTTATCTACATTTGTTTACCAACAAGTATGTGTGTGTGTGTGTGTGTGTGTGTGTGTGTGTGTGTGTGTGTGTGTGTGTGTGTGAAGGGACTTTCTAAATGAAATACTGTGGATCCATCAATCAATTATATTTTTCTGCCCAAGGGGAAATACTTCCATACCAACTCAATCTACTGCTGCTTCTATTTCTTTCGCCTTCTTCATGTTCCCATGCGATTATTTATATTAATATTGACCACCTTTGGTAGTTTCTTCAAAAAACGTTTTACCAGCTACAATTCCTTCTTCTGTATTTGTTGGAAGTTTCTTCACATCCAGTGTTCGGGCTAATCGTTTCCTCTTCCAGTTTAGTTTAAAAGTGTTTGTTCCTTCTTTCTAATCTGACCATTTCACACACCTGCAAAAGTTACGTGTTACATTACAACTTTTTAAACTACCTGTATTGAATATTTATAACCCTGGCGTAAAGCTAAATTTGCAAACGCAGTTCAAGTTATTTTCAATTCATTATCTCGTACAAGGTTTGCCACTAAACATACATGTATCCAAGTAGAATACACTATCTATAAAATATTAACATGTTATGAGATTCCTTATAATTTCAAACTACTTCTATCTTTATCTTCAATCCTTTATATAGAAGATCGCGTCGTTGGACATGGAAGGAAGTTTTGCACTGGCGTTTAGGATTCCTTAATATTAATGAATGCAAAAATACCAAAAATACTATTTAAGTTTAGTATCTTCCAGGGATGCAACACGAAGATTTTAAGAAAATTCTCCCCACCCTAAACTACCCTTTACATGGGGAAAAAATTCGAAGCATTTGATTTTCACAAAAATAATTCAAACGATTTTGATTACAATATCGTACATTAACATATTTACACGGCAAAAAAAATGTATATCTTGAAGACCTCTTCATTCTGGATGACTTCTGTATAACTAACCAAGAGAGACAGAAAAAAAACTTACTACTCAACAATGTAGACCTCGCTAAAACACACAATTTATAACTTATACATCTTTTGTGGAGTTGTCCAGTTTCGAGATTTGCCTTATTATTGACTTTTTTTAAAATGCTTAGAACTTTTCTCATGTGAGAAGTTAACTTTCGTCTCATCTCTTTTGTTGTACCCCGGGAATTGAAAACAGAATTAATTGTATTTAAATTGTTTCACATAGAGATAGCTATTAAAATATTCCATTAAGGCTTTAGCTTAGTCCAGTGTATTTCCTTATTTCCGTTCCACTTACAAGAAAGCAAGTAATAAGATCACTTCTGCTATCGTTTTTCTCAATTAGCATGACGTAGATAAAAAATCAATCTTTTGTAAGGAAAAGCTACAAAAGGTCATGTGAACACATCATATCAGATTTTTACTTTTTCTACACGTGCTATGTACATAGTGTATAGAGAAGGTATTGTATTCCACCCAAATCTCGATACCGTGATTTCACTGGAAATACATGTTTTGGGTCCTCCTGAATAAAAAAAAACGTTTTTGAAAAAAAAAAAAAAAAGTCCGTGTGTATGTATGTGTGCGCGCGTATGTGTGTGAGTGTGTGTGTGGACAGCATGGCTCAAAACGAAATGACCGTTAAATACCAAACTTGATATTTAAGTTTGGTATCTTCCAAGGAAGCGATACGACGATTTTCAAGAAAATCCCCCCACTCCAAACTACCATTTATATTGAAAAAATTTCAAAAATTTATATTTTCTCAAAAGTGGCTCTAACGATTTTGATTAAAATCTCTTATATTTAAGATATTTATATACCAAATAAAATGTATATCTTGAACTTTCTGGGAATAGCCTCTAAAGACCTCTTTATTCTGGATGATTTTTATTGAATTTTGCATAACTGGTAAACCATAAGAGATAGACAAAAACTTACTCCACAAAAAATGTGGATCACGATAAAGCACTCAATTTATGTCACATACATTTTTTTCGTGGAGTTGATTGTTTTTAAGATATTCCTTGTTATTGGTTTCAGCGTTAAAAAACAATTTCCCCATATAGGAGTTTGTCAACTGCTGTCCATAGAAACAAAGGAACTTTAGTGACATAGCAACCAGCTTTTGACTACTACTTTAACCTATGGTACTCCCTTATTTCGCTTCTACTTACAAGGAAGCAAGTAATAAGACTATTTCTGCTATTTTTTCTCAATTAGATGAAGTAAACGGAAGCATAAGCTTCCTAACAATAATTTGTTGCAGAAATGTAGAGAAAGTCGCGTGAATGGAACACATCAGATAAGTATATCCTTAAGTCATTTATTTCGATACGGAATATTTCACACCTGACCGAAATACTTCTACTGCAATACAGAAGTACACATGGTCTGCGCTCGGTGATTTGTAAATCATCGGGTTAAATGGACAAAAATGAACAGCGCCTGCATTTCATATCTCAAAACATCTTCAGATGTTGCCTGCCAAGAAAGACGAGCATTAATTCTAGCTGGATAGCTACCCGTACTTCGTTATTGCTTATCGCTGTATTACGGCAGTTCTACTCTTATTTAATATTTAACTCCCTTACAGTTGTTCTTAATCCTGCTGAATTTGTAAATACTACCAAGAACTTCTTTCATGTTTACACTCTCTTCTACGTATATATTAAGCAGAGAAGGCATTGCATTCCAAGCAATTATTCGATATTGAGATTTCACCGTCAAAACATGCTTTAAGGACTTCTGAATATAAACATGTTAAAAAAAAAAAAAGTCGTAGGGTGTGTGCGTGTGTGAAAAGCATAACTCAAAAACAAAAAGCACGTTAAATACCAATACAACACAAAGATTTTCAAGAAAATCTCCCACCCGAAACTTCCCTTTACACAGGATATTTTTCGAAAACTTTGCTTTTCTCAATAAACGGTTCTAACGATTTTGATTAAAATACCATATGCTTAAGATATTTTCATGAAAAACGATATGCATATCTTGAATTTTCTGGGAATAGTCTCTGAAGTGTTCTTCAATCTGGACACAGTTGCACAACTGGTAACCGTAAGAGATGGAGGAAATCTTACTACACAAAACTGTAGACCTTGTTAAACCACAATTTGTCTATAGTTAACCATTTCCGAGATATTGATAGTTAAGTGATTCGAATTTTCAGTACTTACACTTTTTTTCAAATAGGAACCCGTCATTCGTTTTTATTTTATTTTATTTCAGCGCATGTAAAGAAAATCTAATGTCATTACCTAGCGACCAGCTTTACAAAGATTTGACTCTCACCATTATTCCTTTTGTACGTATATAATAGAAAATGCGTAAAGATCATTTCTGCTAAGTTTATCTCGACTTACATGAAATACATAGAATATAAAGAACCTTTTGCGAAATAGGTAGAGAATGTCAGTGCTTTCTCTACTACGAACAATGTATATAGAGGACAGAGAAGATATTACTTTCCACCCTAATATTCGATACCAAATTCCGTGTCTGCTCCGGTTTGTCTGTGAATAGTATAACTCAAAAACGAAAAGTCGGTTAAGTACCAAATAAGTTGAGTACATTCCAATGATGGAACACGAAGATTATTAGGTAAATTCCCCAATCCAGGATGATCAAGGAAGATTTTTTCTAAATGTCCGATTTTCTCAAAAATGGCTCTTACGATTTTGATTAAAATTGCATATCCTGAATTTTCTGGAAATGACCTCTGAAGTTATTTTCATTCTGGATAACTTTTGTATACCAGGTAAACCATAAAAGGTATGTTTACATTTTCCAATACTTACACTTTTCTCAAAAGTGAAATCGAACCAAATTTCAATATTATCAAATGGCAACCAACTTTTAAAAGATTTTATTCTCTTATTTTGCTTGTGCACAAAGAAATTAAGTAATGAATCACTATGTGCTAGCTTTTATCTCGATTAGCATGACTGTGAAGTAAATGTAAAAATAAGATTTTGTAACAATGTGAGTGAAGCAAATCAGATTTTTCGTAATGCAACGCTTCAGAAGTTACTAGCAATTTTAGGTATGAGTTTTGCATATAATTGGTTCCTGTGTTGTGGGTAAAGCAGAATACCAGAGTTATTAAACTTGGCTTCTCTTCTATAAGTAATTAATTTCTTTTTCAAAGTATTTTCTGTGTTATTCTAAGCGTTTCTCCCAAACATTTCTTTTAAACATGTTTTATTTGTGAGAATATTCACAATGTTATTCAAAAGAATTGTTTGCTTTTCACCCACTTCTTTTCTGCTGTAATAACAAACAAATGTATGAAAACTGTAATAGAAAATTCCTTAGAAGCTCAATTTTTACTTTCTCTACATGTACTATGTACATAGTGTATAGAGAAGGTATTGCATTCCAACCAAAAATTGGACACCAAGATTTTACCGGAAATACATGTTTTGGGCCCCCTTGAACCCAAAAAAAAGCATTTTTGGAAAAAGGTCCGTGTGTGTGTCTGTCTGTGTGTTTGTGTGTCTGTGAACAGCATAGCTAAAAAACGAAAAGACCGTTAAATACCAAACTTGCGACACGAAGGTTTTCAAGAAAATCCTCCAACCCAAACTACCCTGTGCATGGAAAAAATTTCAAAAATGTTTATTTTCTCAGGGATGTCTCTAACAATTTTGATTAAAATCTCGTATATTTAAGATATTTACATACCAAATAAAATGTATATCTTGTATTTTCTGGGAACAGCCTCTAAAGACCTCTTTATTCTGGATAATTTTTATTAAATTGTGTATAACTGGTAAAACTTAAGAGATAGACCAAAGCATACTAATCAAAAAATTTAGATCACGATAAAACACACAATTTATGTAATATACATTTTTTCGTAGAGTAGATCGTTTTAGAGATAGTCCTTGTTATTGGTTTCAGCTTTAAAAACTTATACTTTTCTCATACAGGAATTTGTCAACTCCTGTCCACACAAAGGAACTTCAGTCACATAGCAACGAGCTTTTGACTATCAAGTTAACCTATGGTACTCCCTTATTTCGCTTCTACTTACAAGAAGGCAAATAATAAGACTATTTCTGTTATTTTCTTCTCTATTAGCATGAAGTAAATAGAAGCATAAGCTTTTTAACAATAATTTGTTGCAGAGTTGTAGAGAAAGCCATGTGAATGGAACACATAAGATTTTTTAAAATATTTTCTATGTTACTTAAGCGTTTCTCCCAAACATTTCTTTTAAAGGTATTTTAATTTTAAGAATGTTCACAATGTGAATCAAAAGAACTGTTTGCTTTTCACCCACTTCATTTCTGCTGAAATAACAAACAGATGTATGAAAACTTTATATAGAAAATTCCTTAGATGCTCAATTTTTAAGTTAATAAGTGCCAATTTGGACATTTAAAGAGGGACTTTGTCCTATTCTGTATGAATTTGTGAATACAAAATAACGTATGCTTTTAAGAATTCTATAAGAAAATTACAAAAGTACAGATGTACATTTTGCTTTGTCAAAAAGTTATCATAAAGGTTGTTTTAAACGCCAAAGAAGTGCAACACTATTGGGATTTTAAAAACTGCTCTCTCAAAAAAAAAAACTCATGCTAAATTGCTCTTATTAAACCCGAAACCCTTTTATAAAAAAGTGAAGACCAGCATCTGTGCAAATTACTTTTGTTCATGTATCAGTACCGTGTTCTGCATTACTTAATATACGAAAACGGCACAATATAATGTTTTTTTCAGAAGTTGTCATGTTGTTGTATCAAGTGGATTAGAATTGATTCAAGCTTTTAAATCAAGTTCTTCTCCTCTTAAAAATTCATAATATAGCTACTTATATATAAAAACAGATAAACAAAAATTAACAGATCATGGGGATGCCACAACTTTCTCCTTTTGAAATGTTTCAAGAGTCGCCATGTTTTAGTTTTCAGTTTAGTTCTCCCCGCCGCTTTTCTTTTCATCGATGAAGTTAAAAATAAATAAAAGACCAAGGAAGGTTTCTTTTTTCAGTGAGTAGCAATATATATGCTTTTATAAAATAATAAGAACCTACAAAGGAAATAACTTCTCTACTTAAGTATTCTGTCGAATTACAAAATGACCTTATGTCATAAAATGAGATAAATGCAGATGTGCAATATCTCCTTTCTGGAAAATTCCCTCAATTCTAACCCAAGACATCACATTTTTATAGCGCTTCACTAAACGGTGGCTTCTCTCTATCTCTCTGACTCTATGGCTCCTCTCCGTTCTTTTTTACACACACATGCACCTTGAAGTAACTGTAAAAAGTCCAGTTAGTTAACGCTTTATTTATTGTCATTATTTTAAACGTATATGTTTTATTAATAAACATCCACTTATTTGGTCACCCTCCGTGGTGTAATTGTTACCATACTAACTTCATGTACCCAGCGGAGGACGATGGATATTTTCGGGCGTAAAAATCCTTAACATGACTTTCTTCGGAAGAGTAGTAAAGCTGTGAGTCTCGTGTCATAGATTTACAGCACGCAAAAGAACCTCAAGCTTGATAAAGAGGCCTCTGGGCAAAATTAAGCTGTCTTTCAAGCCCAGGATTGAATGGGTCGCTGAGAACCATAGCAGTTAAAGAGCGTTCATAAATAAAACTATATTTCATTTTCCACTTATTTTTATTCTTGAAAGCAATCGGTTTATACCTAGATACTCACCTGTTTCAAATATTGCAATCGTGAGCACTTCATAGCATCAGTATTAGAACCTATATATACATCTTTTACTCTTTTTTAAAATCATATTTCCTTCTTGAAAAGAATAGCACTGCTTTCTGTATTTTCATATTTAAAATAATTGTTAATTTACAGAGAATATCCTCTTTTTCCATGTACATATAATATTATATAATTTTATAAATATATTTAATGTTACTCTAACTTTTAACTTAATTTCTCTATATTTTCAATTATCGTTGACTTAATATTTGTGTTACTTCCATTATGTGTTCATTTGGATATATTTTACCTATACCATGTTACGTTTAGGATTTTTCTATTTCGTTGCGTGAAAAGAGAGCCAAAGGACCTTAGTTCTGTCAAAATAAATAAATAAATAAATGAAATGGGATCAAGTTAAGCTTTTGCATATAAATTTGATAGCGGTCATAACATAATTAACATGTCACATTTGCAGGCCTGGCAGGAATAAGACAATAAGTTTTACGTTAGATCTGTGAGACGTATCAGAATATTCTTACATATTGCCACTGTAAACACTTTTTAAGATATTGCAATACCGCTCTGCTTTCCAGAATATTGCTCATTTCAGGGATGCATCTCGAAGCGTATTGGCTGAATACTAATGGCATGAAGTTAGAAAATGTGAACCAAATTCTGAATTTAACTTGCTGTTCCCTTCACTATGCAAATATAAATTTTACATCACAATAAATGATTCGTGTTGTTTAGAACAGCTCTATCAATGCTTTAATAGGTTAACTTGTTTGCATATTAAAGATAATAAATTTACTGCTTAGGAGCTGAAGTATAACGAATATTTTCTTATAAATTCTACATCTACAAAAAAATTATTTTTAATTAAACTGACCCGATTTCTTAGCTTCTAATTGCATATCATGTTTTGTTTGTTTGCTTTATTGTGTGATTTTTATATTCTTAACCGAGTACGTTACATTGAAGAGTGAATCGAAATGAGTCAATTGATACTCAGGATCCATAAAGTTTAGGCATTCGTTTCCTGGAGATAAGGAAATCCCCAAGGAAAACCTTTATCCAAACTGAGATTTGAACTTGGGGGCTTTTCAATGTGAGGTAGAAACTAAATGCATAACAAGAACGAAGGATTATGTTCGGTTTTTCAAAAAGAACTGCAGACTATCACAGAGTTGAAAAGTTCGTCGTTCGTTGAAACCATATCTGCTGCAGATGAAGTCTGGTATCATGCCGTCCACGAAATGAAACATTTCGGAAAAGTCATTGCTTCACCTTATGATATCGATCAGGTGTCTAGCACTATATTCTAGAAAAAGGGACGAAGGCCATTTCTGGATTATCTTTTAGTTGTAAAGTTTTAAGATGCTGTAACCCCCCCCCCCTCCCCCATGATGTGACCCGAGCCTTTCTCTTTTTCTCTTCCTAAGTTTCTCTCATTGCACCGCAGTGTCCCACATCCTACCAACGTTGTGATACCACAGAAGACAAGGTGTACTAACTTTGAAAATCATCCAACATCTAACAGCAGAAGATTGGTTCAATGTTTTCAAAAACATATTTTCAGTTTTACTTTCTGTACTACCTATATAGTAAGTAGGGGATCTGATGTCGAGATTTCACCGGAAATATATATATTTTGAGGCTATCTGAATAAAAACAAAAAAAAATCTAAAAAGATCCTGTGTATGTCTGTCTATATGTCTGTGTCGACACATCTCTGAACAGCATAATTCAAAAACGAAAACACGGTTAAATACCAAAAGAAATATTAAAATTAGCATATTGTAACGATGCAACGCGAAATTTTGATTTTCTCAAAAATGATTTTAATTAAGATTGTGATAAAAATATTATGTGCTTAAGACATTTTCACAACAAAAGAATAATCTAAAATAGCGTATATCCCGCTAAAGCATACAATTTATGTCCAATAGATACTGTAGTATATTTGTGGAATTAACAAATTTCGAGGTATTCCTTGTCATTAGCTTAAGTCCAATACTTTTGATTTTTTCAAGTGGGAAGCTGTTATCAGATTTTTTTCTTCTTTCCTTATTGCATATAGTAAGTAGGGAAAGTGTGTATCCCACCCAAAAATTCGAATCCCAGATATCACTGGAAGTATATCTTTTGGGGTTCTTTGAAAGCAAAAAAGCAGTTATAGAGTAAGGTCCGTGTGTGTATGTGGTGAGTGTGTGTGTGTGGTGTGTATGTGTGTGTTTGTGTGTGAGAGAGAGAGAGAGAGAGAGAGAGAGAGTGGTTGTGTGTGAAGTGGAAAACTTAAAAGCGAAAAGTCTGTTAAATACCAAACTTGATATTTAAGTTTAACATCTTCAAGAGTGCAACGAAGATTTCCAAGAACCCCTGCCCCAACCAAAACTTCCCTTTACATCGAAAAATGTTTGACAATTTTGGTTTTCTCGAAAATGGCTCTAACGATTTTGATAAAATAATGTATATTAAATGACAAATACAATTTATGTCTAGAAATTTCTAGGAATAGTATCTGAAGTCCTCTTCATTGTAAATGACTTTTTCATTATTAGTAAATTGCAACAGCTTTTAAAATATATTACTTTCGCTTTAGCCTAGTGTATTTCCTTATTTTCCTTCTACTTATAAGGAACTAAGTAATGAGACCATCTCTACTAATGTTTATCTTCATCAGCATAAAGAGATAGAATAATTATATTTTGCAAAAATGCTTTGCAGGACGGGTAGAGAAAGTCATGTGAATGAAATGCTTCAATTGTTTTCTGAGTACTGTTAATGCGCACTAAGTTAATTTCTAAAAGAGTTATCTTTCATTACTCGTCCGTTCTATTGTTGTTATAAAACAAATTTGTTCGTTGTTTTCTTAATAACTCCCACATAAGCGGTGAATAAGTGAGGTCTATCACGAAACATGAAACATTGCATACCTATTATCCTCTATCCCGCACACAAGCGACCTAGAAGCCACCCTTATTTACTACTAGAATGCCAAAGTTGACCACGATGTTCTACACCTGCACAGTACACACATGCGTGGGCTGGTTATGCAAGCCACGCCACCCACCTACACGCCATTTCGAGATAAGCATATGCCGTTTTGATAAAATGTTGTTCAGCTTGCGAATTACTTTAATATTATCCCGTTTCTATAAATAAATTATAATTGTGACCATAAAATTATTGAGCTTGACATTTGTTTCATAGGCGATAAGCTATTTTGTTTGCTTGTGTCTATAATTCTACCAATCAAAGCATGGCTGTTCACAACGTCTCAGATTTTGCTCCATATTGGAGAGATACTTCTTCTGAAAGAAGAAAAGAAAAGAAACTACTCGATTACCGGTTAGAAAATACACTATTTTTTTGAAGATACAATGAACATTATTTTTTATTTGCTTTAGATTTTAGTGTTACTTTTATTGTTTTTATTTATTTCAAATAAACTTTACGCTTTGAAGTTCAATAAATATCCTTTTCTTTCGATACAATTTAGGATCTACTTTACTGTCCAAATACGCGCGCGCGCATACACACCCATGCAAAAGCAAAATGCATAGGATTGCATCAACAATTTGATCATTTGATAGGTGTTAATTTTTTGAGGGAGGGAGTGGCAGTGTAGTAGTAATTATTTTCCGGTCTTTCATAAATTCTCTCCATCTATCTTCACCAGTTTCTTCTCATTTTGCGAACATTAATTGTTTCTATAAACTATTTTGAATTATTCACTGTATTACACGAGTGTTTTTATAAGAAATTTGGTTTTAATAGTTCTATCACTGAATACTTTTAAGCTTATTTGTTGTTGTTGTGTTTTTTTTTTTTTTTTTCCTCCAGATAATTTGAGATTTGGGCATTAACAATGTTAAAGGACTCAAAGTATTTCTTTCAGTTTGTGGAGTGAGAACATAAATAACATGGGTTGCAGTTGTTTCCCATGTATCCTAAAAGAGTTGAAATACCGATTATGGAAGATTAAACTGGGCGGGAACTACTTTCTTTGCGGGGTGGTTGTAAGCGATGGGCTTGCCTGGGCCCAGCCGACCGACGTATGAATGAACCGGGATTTGTATTACTGGCCGGGGGAGGAGAGGATGCGTATATCTCGGCGACATGCGTGGAGGCGCACTCTGCACCGCCAGGCGGCTCTGCCATAGCGAGCAACCGCCCACACCTGCCCAACCCGTCCTGTACACCCACATAGGGGATAATCTGATTTATGATAAATTTCATCTCGGTTTTCGTAAGTTTCTAAAGCTAACGAGTGGAGTGGCTGTCCTTATTCATGATAAAGAATCTGAACTTTATTTTTACTACTATTATTATTATTACTATTATTATTATTAGTAGTAGTATTATTGTAAAATCATTAATATTATTATTCATTATTATATTCATTATTATGATTATTATTATTATCATTATTATTATGATCATTATTACTATTATTATTATTATTATTACTATTATTACCTTATTGTTACTATTATTATTGGTACTATCATTATTGTTATTTCAAAATTATTACAGAGGTATCACTTAACCTACAGGAGGAGGTATTGCCTTCAAAATTAACTATTCTGCACAACTGATAATTTAGGTCCTATTTTAAAACGTACAATTATGCTGAAAATTATAAATTATATGTAACAGTTAAGTCTGTCTTGTTTGAATAATTCCTTCCTTGTATTACCACCGTTCTAGTGCAATAAGGTACACATGGGGGAATATTACTTAAGCTCTTTCTCTTTAAGCTAATCATATTCACTTGTTTTTGATGCAGACTGATGAACAAGGTATATAGTAAGCTTGACCTTTGAAAAAAAACATTAATTCCATTGAAACCAGGAAAACCAAACATATGAAGACAATTGTGCTTTAAAGCAAAGATCATCATATTTTTAAATTCAAATGACCTTCTCTACACATTCTTCAATAAATTATTCTTAAAAAAGCTTAGTCCTCAATCTTCTTCATGTTAATCGAGATAAACATTTGCTGACAGAGGCAGAGCCAGTGAGGAGTTCTGGGTGTTGGAACCCCACCTTGCTAAAAGAAAGAAAAAAAAAATGTAAAATATAGCACTGCAATCTAACTTTAATAATTTTAATTGCTGCACATTAATCTATGATATAAAATACATTTTTAAAAGTATTCCAACTCAAGATTAATTCATATTTATTACTCCTATTTAATTTTATTAAATGATTTGAAATGGATCCCTAAAGTTAACCACCCTAAATATTTGTCTGTTACGCTTCTGTTTGCAGATATGCATTTATTGCATATATACTTTAGATATCACGTGAATAGGTAAATACATTAGGTTTAAGCAATTGTCAAGTCTTTAGAGAGTTAGTCACTATGTGATGGTTTTGAAATGCTGTTCTCTTTCCTTGACTAGGAGAAAGAAAAAAGAATAACGACTTTCCATCTGAGAATACTTGCAAAAGTGAAACAATTACAAGAAATGTATAACAAAATAATTGCATTTGGTGTAAATTATGTGTTTTAATAAGGTCTACATTTTTTGTATAGTAAGTTTTGTCTATCTCTTGCAGTTTGAGAGTTATGCAAATACAATTCAGATCGAAGTGGTTGTCAGAGGCTATTCTCAGAAAACTAAAGTTATACATTATTTGTAATGAACAGATCTTTAACAAATGGTATGTTAATCAAAATTGTTGGAGCCAATTTTGAGAGAGTCAAAATTTTCAGAAAAGCTTCTATGTACAGAATGGTTATAGGAGGGGGTATTCTCTTGAAGATCTTCAAGTTGTATTCTTGAAAGATGCTTAACTTAAATACCTAGTTTGTATTTAGTGGATTTTATTTTTGAACTATGCTGTTTATTGACACACACACATTTTGTTTTTGCATTCAGGAACTTTTAAACATATATTTCCAATGAAATTATGACATAACATTTTTGGGTGGCATATACTTTCTCTATCTACTATGTACATAGTATGTGGTGAGAAAGTAAAAGTGTGCAAACTGTTAATTTTTGCCTAAAAATGCATGTTTTTTTGATACTAATGCATTTTAACAATTATAGTTTTGGTACTTTGTCAGCATAATCCTCACACGACTGCATCTCTTCTTACAATTGATAGCACATTTTTTTTTTTAGAACCCCTTTAAATCTTGTTAGAATAGAGAAGTTCAACACATACTGAATACTCATTTGATATTTTTTTTCTCAATAATTTGACATCACTGTTGTACATAATATTTCTCTGCTTTTTCCATATAATTAATTACCAGTGATAAATGTGACTATATACTTTTAAGTCACAATGAAGATTTCTATATCATTGATGGAAAATATTCTAAACTTATAGCAAACATTATAAACATAAAATGCTATACATATCTCCAGAAAAATTGTGTTCATTTAATTGTTAATATTCAATATATAACCATAAAGCATTCCTCAGCATATAGGCATACATTGCTAAATTCCTAAGTAATTTTCATTCCCATTCAAGTCCATTAAGTCTTTTGGACAAGTTTTCAGATTACACCAAATCAACTGTTTTTCTTTTATTGTTGAATCTCTGTCCAAATATTGATGAATGCAGAGTATAGTAATCAGAACACAATTTGGAAAAGTGCAGAATTCATTAGCTTGATTTGTTTTATCTATTTTATTTTACATTGCTTTAATTACATGATTATTGTGACAGTCTGTTGGACAGTTAGACTTCAAGGTCTCATCCCTGTACCATACCACTTTACTCCACGCCAAGCAGATGGTATTAGGATGCCGTCCAGTCTAATTGCTTTCACCATCTATGGAGAGATGGCAGTGAACAGTTAGCCTTTCAGGTCTCATCCTGTACCACTACATTTCCTTCACACCTAGCAGATGGCATTAGGGTACCGTCCAGTCTAGCTGCTTTCATTGTGTGTTGGTAGATTGCAGAAAAAATTTTATTACCACCTATTTTAATTTTTAATATTGTTTTGACTTATGATGTAACTTTGAGTCATAATATTAAATATTCAATCTAGTATTTATCTTGACAACTGAGGGAAAGCACAGAAATCCCCCAGGCAGATTGGTCCGCCCACAGGATTTGAAAACTGCTGCCTCATTCATGCAACCACAGACATTACCTGAGTCATCTCTCTGTGTTGGCTTGATTTGTAACGATGCTGAACACACATAAGTAGATTAAATAGACAAGCATTTTAAAATTTTCGTAATTTTTTGAATGTCAGTCTTAATTTATTTTAATAATATGATTTAATAATTAACATGATATAGGTAGAAGCAGTACAGCCATTCTTTCTTTTTTTTTCCTCTCTGAAATATAGAAGAGCATTTTCTTGCTATGACCCAGCTTTCTTTGTAAACATAGATGTTTAACCATGATGATGACGATGATGTTGAAAAACAATGATAAAATCTGATTAAGTAACAGCAGTAATAACAGTGGCACTTTTTTTCCTTTCTTCTGGAGATGTCTGTTATTCCATAAATCCCTACAGAAAACACACAGCCTACACATTGATTCTACAATCTAATGATTTAAAAATAAGGACTCTTACAATGATGTTAAACTTATGCATAAACAAAAAAGACGATGGGTGAGGAAGACAATTTCTTTATTCAACAACCTATTCATCTCAACTTTGTCATTTGACATGTGCAAATCTTGTCAATGACTTTGTTTGAAACTAAAAAACTTTTGGAGAATGTTTTTGTGAATGTAGATAATGCTGGTAAATGATGTTTCTACAGAATAGTATTTTTGTTAACCATCATTTAGTAAACATTTTGTTATCTTTTGTAAAACTGATAGATTCCCCAGTCAGACATGGTGAATTATTAATGAACTATCTTGTTTATAAGCACTTCATTTCCCTAAAAACCATGGGCGTAACTTGAGAGTGGGGGTGGGTGAGGTTATGCAAAATATAATACATAAAATATATATGTTATTGGCTTTCAGCCAGTTTTCAAGGAAATTATTTTAAGCTGTGAATTGTTTCCGAGGATGATGATGGTGATGTTGCATTGTTGTTTGGACTATAAAACTGGTTTATTCCCCATTTCCACTCTCAGTTAGTACCACTGTTAAAATTTAGAATTTATTGTGAGCAATTAACTTATTTTTAAAAATGAAAATTAAAGAAGAAAATTTAACAGTGCTTTTGAAGCAAAAGTCTACTTTCTTAGAATTACTTTAGAATCCAGTTTATTTATTATTTTTTACATTTTGCAGCAATGCACTTTCAGTAACCAGAATATCTGTCAGCTGCAGTGCTGCATGCTCATGTTCCAAGCTCTGAATGCAAAACAAAAAGAAGAAGGAAAGAAGAAAAAGCAAAGAAAAATAAAAGTTGGGACAATGCATAATTTTCAGCTTTCATCAATAAATATGAATGAGCGCTACCTTCATTTTACACACAGCAAATCACAAGCAGAGCATAACACTGGGAGCAGCATATGTACTTAATCTGTTTTAGACGTAGCTTGCAAAAGCACGAGCTACTTTTCCATTTAGTAGGTCTTCGCCTGGTCTCCAGAGATCTCAAGAGGTAGAGGTCTCCCCCAAACCAGATCTCTTAGAAAGGGAAAATCAACAATGCAAACATCAGGCCATGATAAATCTTTACACAGTGTTAAATACCCATTGATTTACAAACATAGACATGAAAACCTAGTTCTGAGGAAAATCCTTTCTGGTTCTACTAAGTAGCGACACCAAGCCCAAACCATGAACCTATTTTAGTGTAAAGCTCAACACAATGATTGAAGCACCTTTAAATAATTTCTTTTTTAATCAATTTAGTCCATCAGGATATTTAAAAAATGAATATAAATTGCCTGCTATAAAAGGCTAGATGTGATTTCAATTCTCCTCCAGGTCCCCACCATCAACATTTTCTCATGCTTTCTGCTTAGAACCCTATAATTGCAAATCCTTCTGCTTCAGATATGTTGTTTTTACTTAAGTAGAGATGGAACAAAATGTTAAACTGGAAATATTGAGGGGTTAGACCATGCCTCCTCCAAGTTACGCCTATGCTCAAAACTTCATAAAGTTCTGATAGAGGAATTGAGAAATATGTAACAAAAAGCATACAGCCAAGACCAAATCTTTGTTTATAAATGAAAGATTGAGAGATCATAATAGAGATATCATGTGTAGATGAGTAATTAGGAGAAAAATAGCATTGCGAACTGTCAATGAGAACCGTTCTTATGCTTACCTAGTTTTCAAAGATGTTTATCATCTTTTGTTTCATATAATCAGTGCATAGATTAGAACAGCAAAATACAAATTATATTAAAACCATTACCATCATTGAAATAATGCGTTTATTGCTTTAAGAAAGCTTGCAAGCTACTTAGTTGCCGATTCTCTATTATGATAAATGTTATGATATATACTTAAAACTACCTTCTTTACATTGCGCTTAGTATTTCCAGAAAAAAATTCTTCGTACATTTAGTATATACCTATTTACAAAGGGTTTAATACTAGAAGAAAATTAAATAAGGTTTTCTGTAATCTGGAGTTGCAGCTGAGAGAAGAAAGAAGTTGAACAAAACATAAGTGAGGCAGGTCAGTTGTTTATACGGCTCTGTCAAGTTCTTCCAATTGGGACCCGTCATCGCTTGTTAGTGTAGGTGTGCGTGTGTTGTGTACTGTACAATAGTTCAGCACCAGAGAGCAGATAATTCAAAGTGACTGTGAAACAACTGACTTCCACACTCATGTCTCAAGTGTGTAAATCCTTAGAATTATCATAAAATTCCTTGCAGTAGAGATGGTAGTTTTGAGGGTTTACAAATTCTAGTATGCACAACCATTTAGCAAGGTCCATTAACTTTGCAAAAATAAAAATAAAATGTGGTCGAAAAACCAATCATTGTCACCATTGTAAATGTGCATGAGTATATGTGAACGTGTGAATGTATGATATGTGCGTTTGAGTGAATAAACACAAGACTCACAGTCAATATGATAAAAACTTTGTTCTGTGCAGTCAGTTCCTTGAACAATACATAGACAAGACTTGATTCAGTGATGGCTCAGTCAATCAACAACAGTGTGTGTGGAGTTAGGAACAGCAACTTTTTTTTTCCTCTGGTGTATTTATGAACAAACACAAAATGACAAACAGACAGAAAAAGGAATAGTCTAAAACATTTCACATTATATAAAGCTCACTTGAATCTTCACTGCCCAATTGTTGTTTACAAAGAAAAACACATGTTAATTAAAACATAAAAACATTGGTAACTAAATAAAAAAACCATATTAATTATAAAAATAAATTATCCGAAACCAATGGTTTTAAATGTTGTATTTATCTCTTTATTTTAAGTTCAGATCATCCCAAGTATTGTTTTGTTATTACCACTGAGTTATCTGAAACTCACCCACTGGTGCCGAAGTATTGTACTGGATGATTAACAAAAATTATATATCTAACACCATCTCCCCAAAATATAAGAAAAGAAGGGGAGAACATAGGTCATTAAGACAAATATTAAATAATTGCTTTTTAATGACAGGATTAAAAAATAGGAAAAGCTGAATCATCAGATTTTTTGTGAATTCATTGCTAATGAAATTATCCTCAATTTATTTAAAAAGTGAATAAATATGTCATAATCATAGGAACATTCAAATTTTACAGCATTACAAAACAAACGTATGTTTTGAAAAAGTAAGTCAATTAAGGCATATACAGAGTGTTCTGTGGGACTAGGTCACATGTGGCCCATGTCAGCACTCTTATTTGTCAGTGGACAGGGTTTGCTACAGTAAACTTATTAGAAATGCAGTTTTCATATTACTTACTTACCTTGACTAGAGAAACTGTTGAAAATGATGTCAATCTAATGGCAACATTCTTGACATGTGAAGAAAATTGGCATTTACACATGCAAGTTCCTAAATTAAAGGATTTTTGTGCCTCTGATGCTGTGTTTTGAAATAACCATTTCTTGTGATAGAGAAATTTTTGTGGAGTGTATTCTAAGTTTCTCCTTAATCATCAAGTTTTTCTTCAAGTACACATTTATTCTGAACTAATCCAATTTCTCTAAAGTTTTTATGGGGTTTGTTGTAGTGATTCTACTTGGAATGGGAGCACTAGGAAATTTTGTTCCAATAACTTTGTTGAACTTTTTGACAATTATTCTTCTTTCTCGAGTGTAGTTGGAAAGATAAATCTTGATTGTAATAAAAATGTTGTGGTATCATATTCAGCCACAACTAAGAGGTACACTAATAATAATGTAACACCAACATAATTGCAGCACAGAGAAGGTAGACAAGAGATATTAAGATTGTTATGCACAACCCTAACCCAACCATCTAACTCGCCCACCATGAATGACAGACAGCATTAAAGCGCAGACTGCATCTGCCTGCTGCTGCAAAGAGTCCCAAGAACACTCTGTATAACTGTAGCATTTTAAGTATATTATGGCATACTAACTTTTTGTAAATTTTTGCAATTCTGCCCCCAAAATTATAATTCTATTCTTATTTGAGAAATCAATAGCCACCAGTGAAAATTTGCAAATTTAAGGTATTATCCATTTCAAGAGTCACTCTATTCACTTCATTTCTGCAACTGTAAAGAAATACTGCATTTGTCTTGGCAACATAATTTAGGGTCGCTAAATTATAAGGTAACCCTTCTTGTAGCCTCTCTCCACTGCGCGAAAGATCCAAGAGTCACTGGGAAAGTGGTGCTGGCAAAGGCGCTGGAGTTCTTACCTTAAATAAATGCTTAAAATATTGAACCATCTCCTCCTAAACAGGCAGTATAACCAGTTAAAGATGTTTTTGCTCACTCACTGAAGCTCAGCAGCAGAAATTCCTGTATAATCTACAGAAGCTTAGTGATAACATCATGCAAGAAATCATAGATTTCTGCTGCTAAGTTTAGACGAATGAGCGAGAATATTTTTGCAAATTGTTCTGCCCGTAAGTGAGCAGAATATCAGCATTTCTTAAGATAGGTATTTGCCGGCACCACTTTCCCGCCAACTCTCGGATCTCTCGCACAGTGTAGAGAGGCACAACAGGTTACCTTATAATTTAATGGCCCTATATAAGAAGGGTATTTAAAACCACTGAAGGCCACAGGAATGAATACATAGCAATTAATAATGTAAGAAATATGTATAGAACCCCAAAACTTGATTGTCATGAATAATCCACAAAATTTAAGAAACATTGATCACCATACCACCAAAACTCACTATAGATATACAAATAAAATTGAATATAGATATCTAGAGACATATCAAAAGCATTGCAGTTCCTATAATAAGCCAAAACTTTAAAGAAAGTTTATATAGACAAATTTTTGGAGAGAGTAAAAAATTTGCTGCAAGCACATCCTATAATAGTCACATTATCTTGTTTGATCCTAAAGCATCAGTATCTGAAAATTGTCTTTCTCTAACTCTGAGTAACCAAAAGAATTTGACTTTCTTTCTCAAATATTTTAATGTTACTAACAATTTTAGTGCATTTATCCTAGAATTAAAGAGAAATGTATTCATGAAATGTGAATTCCTAATGAGATTAAGGTAGTTTTCAAAAAACAGCAAAGATCTTAGGCTCTTCATATTAGGCAAAATTTAAGTATATTTTGATTGAAAAAGAAGCATAAAGTAACAGTTTATAAATCTGATGATTGTACAGCACAATAGTTTAGCACCAATTGGAATAACTAATAGCTTTCAGATAACTGAACCTGCTCTCATCAGTAACACTATACATTGGTGTGGAAGATTTTGATGCTGAAGTAGGTAACTATTAACCATGGAAATAATATTTACTATAAAAGAATCCAAGCACAGCTTTCATGGTCATAAACTGGACAGATTATACTCATACAATTTACATGAAAATGTAAAATAATTAATTGCTTTTGGGGAACGTCATAAAATTGATATTTCCATGGTTAAAATTTCCTGCTTTTTCAAACCTGTAGTCAGCAATGGACTTGGCCAAGAAATACAGAAAATTAATCTTCAACAGTAGCCTGAAGTGACATTCTAAGACCAGCAAGAAGGCTTTTATAACAGCATCAAAATGAACACAGGTACGTTCTTCACATTTCATCTCTGAAGTATGGGATCTATGCTGTAAGTTACATACAAGTACATTGACTTGGGCCATGCTAAAAATTGTCACATCACTGCGATAAACTAAAGAGTATTAGCTTCACTTGAATTTCAGGTTTAAAGCATCTACTAGAAATGCAGCCTCAAGTAGTCTACTCTGCTGACATAAAAATGGAAAGCTGTGTTTTGAAAAGTAAGTAACATTTGCAGAAATAAAGAACATTTTAATTTGATGTTATAGATAATGCATCATATAATCATTTCAACTGTATTTTATACTATAATATTTTAATGAAAACCATATCAGTTGTATAAAACTGTCATTGAGGCCTCTATTTATTCTTTAAGTAAATACACTGTTATACTTACAAAATATGTCAAACAATCCTGAATCTTATAAATTTTCCAAAGGTTAAGATATTTAAAGTGAAATTCAAAAAAATTGAATTATTTTGGTTCATTTTATGATACATTTCAATTTTATCTTTCTGAAGAAAATGATCCTATACTATGTATTTTTTAACCAGCATGTTCATTTCTGAGGTATACTTATTTTTCCAATTACTTTTACTCTTGGTATACATTTGAGCAATTTCCTTGGGTGCCTGTTGCTAGTGGGGTGCTTCTATTTCGAATAGAGCGTAACAAAATTACAACCATTGTCTCAATAAATTTAAAGTTAGATACTGAAAATTATATTGGAGCACTGGAGTTCAATACACGTTTCAATATAATTCTATTCTGAACAGCTCCAGCCTAGTTATATTAATAAATACCTATGTATTTTTGTCCCACATTTGATAATGAAGAATATGGGGAAATAATCCAAGTCTGGAAGCTCATATTTCAATATGTAGTATTCAAAAAATTAAATTATTTTGGAACTTTTTATAGGCTTTATGGTCTAAGTTATGTAAAACTATTCACATATAGTTTATTTTAGTTTAAAATGAAATGTTGCAAATCTTTTAATTATATCAGGAGATATAATTTTGGTTTGAAGGAAAGCAACTTTGTGATAAATTACATTTAAAGATTTTCTACCAGTTGCTATTGGGATCATCTGACAGCCTAATGCTAAAGCTCCTACCTAATTCTTCATATATATCTATATAAACCAGATATTTTTAAAATGTATATGAAATTTCCACTCGGCTGATAAGTCCCAGGCCTCTCAATGAAAACAGCATTTAAAAAAAAAATGTTTAGCTTTATTTCTCAACATAATATCCAGAAAAGCCAATACGTTTGTCATATCAGTGTTCTAATTTAATTAAACCATCTCTGTGGTCCGATTTGTCAAGGTCTTCAAAATAGGTGTCAACCGCATCAATGACCTGCTCATTGCTGTGAAATCTTTGTCCTCCAAGAAATTTTTGAGGTTTGGGAACAGGTGGCAGTCACTGGGTGCTAGATCTTGCGAATAGGGTGGATGTTCAAGCAATGTAAACTTTAATATGCACATTTTTCCAATTGCAATGACTCAACGATGGGCCGGAACATTGTCGTGATGAAACAATTTTTTTCTTTTTGTCAAATGATCTTTTTCTTTTCACCTCCTCACTCAAACGTTGAAGTAAGCTTGTATAGTAGTCACCAGTGATATTTTTACCCTTTTCCAAGTAATCAATAAAAATAATACCCTGTGCATCCCTGAAAACACTCACCATAACCTTGTTAGCTGACAAAATTGACTTTGCCTTTTTTGGAGTTAGTTCACCCGCGCAATGCACTGTTTTGACTGTGATTTACTTTCTGGAGTGTAGTGATGTATATACATCCACGGTAATAAGCCGTCCCAAAAATTCACTGGGATTTTTGCGGTATTGCTTCACATTCTTAACAGAAACAATTTTTCTTTGCAACTTTTGATCAGGTGTCAACAAATGCGCCCATCTTGCACAGACCTTGTGAAAGCCCAAAACATTATTTAAAATATTACCTGCATGTCCTTTTGATATGTTTACAGCCTCTGCTATTTCAAACAGCTTTAATCTGCGGTCTTCCAGTACCAAACAATGAACTTTTCAATGATCTCTGGAGTTGTTACTTCTGCAGGGAGTCCTGAGCGAGGCTCATTACTAGTGCTCGTATATTACATTTTAAACTTTGCAACCCACCTTTTAATCATTGAATATGAATGGGCAGAGTCTTTTAATGTACTGTCCATTTCCTCCTTGATTTCTTTAGGCATTAAGCCTTTCAAATGGAAGTATTTAATCACTGCTCATTTTTCCAAATCCTCCATTTTCATGAAAACTTTAAAGTTGTCTTGTTAAAAATACTGTCATTCGAAAACTAAACAAGCTATTGATCTACAACTATGGATACAAGTTAGTCTAGAGTTAAACTATACAATGCTACCATCTAGCTGGCCAAGTGGCGCCATATCTGTGTGAAGCCCATGACTTATCAGCCATCCCTCGTATATGGGATAAGAATTTTAAAATGCTAAAATCTGAAAATTCAGCAACTCAGTTTGGTGATGCAATTGTAAAGTGTGATTATTTCAATCATGGAATAAAAGATGATTCATATGACTGAAATAAAATCTTACCTGATCATCTGGTAGCAGTTTCAAATTCAAATGTAGAAAGAAAGAGAAACAGAACATAGATTATGTTTCTTTAGATATTAAGTCATACAAAACAGTAAAAATTGTGCAGTTTCTTACACTCTGAATAAATATGTAATTAAGTGTTGTTTCACACAATTTGTGTGTAGGACAAGGCTAAAAAGGTAGAATAATTCAATGCTGCAGCCCAGGTTTGAATCAAGATCTTCCCATTTCCATTTGCTTACTTTAAACTACCATAGCAGCAGGCCAGCATAAAATTAAATTTCCCAATGGTTAAAGTAACTGGACAGAAACCAGAAGATCCACGTTCAAATCCTAGCTATGGTGTTGAATTTTTCAGTTTGATTCTACATTTCCAACCTTGTCGTACAGATGAAGTTAATTTGCATTGATTTGCATAAACTGATAACTATGAAGTCTGGGACTTAAAGAACTTATGGATGAGTAATTAGGAAATGCATTTGAGATTTCCTTGTGATTTACCAGAAACTTTGGGAATTTAATGTTGTACTGATAGTTGTCATTGTAGCTCTATTGGTTAGAGCAACCAGATGGAAAGCAAGATCCATAGTTGAAATCCTGACTATGGCATTGAATTTTTCAGCCTGATTCTACTTTTTCCAAAATAAATATTGATTTATGAACAATTAAAATGTTCTTTTTAAACAGTATATGTTTAAAATATATTTTATCTTGCCCATCATGAAGAACAATAAGTGTATTGGTTATATTTACTGTTTTTTACTCTCAAAGACTTTTTTTGTTTTTGTTTTTTTGTTTGTTTTATTTTGTTAGGATTAGGAATTTGATAGCATTGGTTAAGTTGTTGGCATTGCAAAAAGCAAATAATGGAAGAACAAGAATATTTAATTTGTAATCTCCAGCAGTGTAAATAACATTGGTAGTTATGCATTTGGTTCCAAAATGATCTTATTTTTTAAACAATTAGAAGTATCAACACTGTGAAAAGAATGAATGCATTTTAATTTCTTTTATATGTACATTAGTTTGATCAAGAACGTGAAAAAAAAAATAGTATTTTAGTAAATTATACTAACTGTTTGAAAGCTTTTACATATGCTTAAATTTAAGAGAAGTGCATGCACATTATATGCTTATTTAAAGTACTGCTGATTTCATGAAAATCTTCCCCATACAAAATCTTCACTTTATTTTATAACAACCTATACACATTATATACTTAATACATTTCTGCATTACTCTTTCTGTAGGTGTGTAATGTAGAAATGATCCACCCCATTAATAATGAGAATGGCTTAATTGCAGGACATGTGTGAATGGCTTTCTTCAAAAGTCATAGATGATTGTTGCCGTTCAGCCACTGACTTTTTTTCAACTAATGCATTATTACACCTGTCTGAGTGACCATGTGTGCATCTGGCAAGCTCTTCACTTTGAAGCTTCGATAGTGAGTGAGTTTGCAACACTGTGGTGGTTTGCAGTACTTGTGGAAAGTTCTTGCCACACGTTCGAAAGGTATGTAAAGGAGAGAACAAACCCCGGCAAGTCAGTTTTGACAGGAAATTTAAAGCATGCAGCCATAGCTGCCAGTGAATGTTAAAAGAAACTGTGCTGCTGTTTGCAAAAGCACCAAATGAGCCATTTACTTATAAACAGATTTTTTTTTATTGTAATCAGTTGGAAGAAATAGTCATTTGTTTGAGTAATAGAGAGTAGTTTTGTTATAATGTGCTCTCACTAATAACACCATCCTACTTGTTATACTCTTTTATGTGTGGTCCAGGGAGAATCTGTTCTTATTTTCATCCTTCTTTGAACTCTATATTTTGTATAATAGGTTTTGTTAGGGCAATATAATTAATCATCTCCTTCTATGAATGAAAACTTTTAAATTTTCTGATAAGTAAGATGAAATGAGTCTGGGGTTACATTTTTCACTGATGGCTTATAACTTATTTTCCTTGCACAGTGCTGACATGATTATTATACTTTTTAGGCAGAAGGGCATTGAAGAGCTTATTAATTAATGGAATTTCAATGTAGTTGCCTTGCAGTAGGAACACTTACAATTCATAATTATGAGTATGCAATTCTGTCTTGTGATTAGTGTTGATCAACAATGAATGCAAATGTCTTTAGAAACAAAATTATAACCACTCAAATAAAGGTTGTGTACTGAAATTTAACATAAAATTGATTAAGTGTTCAGATTTATTCACTTTCTTGTATCATCACATTTAGGAAGTATGCAAATGTCCAAATGCTCTACATTCATGAATTTGTTAAAAATGGAAAACTAATGGAAAGGAGGATATGAACGTGAAACATTTACAGTGCTTGTGTTGTTCAACAGTGCCATGTTTATACTATTTTTCTGTGAACATACATTGCCTCATATTAGGCAAGACTGTAGTGGAAGTAAACTTTTATGCTGAAATGCATTATGTTAATTTACTTCACTTTTAAGTCAATAGCATTTTAATGTGAATGAAGTACTTGTTCTGAAAGCAGAACCCATAAAGGTAGAACAAATTTACAGATATAGGATACAATGAAAAGAAGTAGAAGGAATGGGGGACATACAACATAAAAGAGCATGTTAAGCTATCAAATATCGTGAACAAACTGAAGCAATATTACTAGTCTCGCAGACCTAAACTGAGATTGTTGTCAGCCTTTTACAAACTTTTCCTCTCTTGTCAGTTTTCTTGTGAGTCATTTGAAAACTAATGAAGGGGTTACCTGCTGCTTTTGATAAAACTGCAGAGAACCAAAGCAATCTATTTGTAAACAGAACTGTGTCTTAAAACGGTTAATAGGAACAGATGAACAGAGGGAGCAAATGAAATACTTTCCATTATGCAAAAACTGTTTATTCAATATTTACAACCATTGTTGAGGCAACAATTGACAATGGGAATATGAATAAACCTGAGATGCATTTTGTGTGTTTCATATTTTGACATGCATCTTCCTTGGAGATGAATAAAAATGTTTTGTTTCAAAGTCACTTCTGCGCCCTGAAATGAATTGCAGATCAAATTCTCTAACAAGATGTATCTAAAATTGTATATGATTAAACTGACATGTAATGAATGCATCTTCATATTTCTTTAGATTCTCTGGTAGGTGACTCAAGGCATTAGGTAGTAGGTTGAAAGCACAATGACTAAGCTAAAGTTTATGATGGTTTATGAATACAGAAGAAAAATATATTCAGAATAAAGAGATTCTGTTGAATATGATTATAAAGATATCTATTAGTTCAGGACACAAAATGTAGAATGGTTAGCAGAATATAATTTTTTTTCTCCAAATTTTCTCTAATTTATGTATAAGCATCAGGTCCACTCCCCCCTTTTCTTTTATTCCAAAATAATTTTGTAAATTTTACAGGTTTTATAAAACGGAACTGTACTTTGGTTATACAATGCTTGTTGCTAAAGCTGCAGCTTTTTCATCCATTAGCACCTAATTGTATTTATTTTCACTGAGATATTCCATTTTTTTTCTTACTAAATGTTATATATATATATATGAAGGGTCCAGGGGAAAAACATGACAAGCACCATTTTTTTTTCAATTTTAAGATATTGGTGCCATCTTTTAGAACATAGCATGTACTTTCATTGAATGTATTTACACTGGGGAAAAACTTGTTCAGCTAGGAGATATTGTGTACAGAGGAAAAACATGCCATGTCCAGAGAAACAAGTCAAAAACTTGACAAAATGAAATTAAATATATTTCATTTTTATTTATTAAACAATCCAAATAAAAAATATAATTTCATCTTCCTTACTAAATCAAATTAATTTAAAATCAATAAAATTATCTATTGCCATATTCCCTAAATAAGTCCATGGTGGATTAAAATAATCATGCTACAGCTGGTTTTAAAAGAGTTAAGCCTGATTTGTCTGCAATAATGCATTAACAATGATTAGGACTTTATTGCCAGTCATTGTTGTCAATCAATGTTTAATCTCGCTCTGTGTTTCCATTGTGCATTATTTTCACATGATTTTAGTGTTTGAAAGCAGGATAGATTTGAATGCAGTAAAGTCATCAGAAGAAAACAGTGCAAAGATGAATCTTACAAAAAAGAGAAAGACGTATGGGTGGTTAAAGGATGTAGCAAAGAAATTAACACTACAGAGTCATGAAACTGGACCACCGTGTGATTGCAAACACAAGCATTTTGATTTTATCCCTGAGAGAAATAGAAGACAAATAATTGAATGATATGAAATCTCAAGATGAAATTAATTTATTCCTTGGTGATCTTGTGTCGATCATCCCTGTTCAGTATCGGAGACCGCATAAAAATGAAGGTAAAGCAAATTTCAGAGATGTCACATTTAATTACAAAGTTTGACTCATTCCTGAAAATAATGACTTCAAAGAACGTGATGAAGAGAGGGAAATTGTTTCTTCAAGAAGGCATTTATTTCTATTTATGGTATAAGAACAAGCTAAAATTAGTTAAATTTTATCTCAGATGAAAAACACAGGCATGCCTCCAAAGGATAGAAGAGGCAAGCACCTGAACAGGCAAAACAAGATAAGTGAATTGATGAAGGAGACTGTACATGACCACATTAAATCATTTTAAGACAGGGAGAGTCACTGTAATTTAGAGAATTCTAGTAAAACATACCTTTCTGAGTAGCTTAGCTTCCAAGATGTATTATATGTTTAAAGAGAAGCATCCTGGATTGAATATTAGCTATGAAAGTTACCATACTATTTTTAACAATGACTTTAATATTAGTTTTGGCTATCCCTAAACTGAAGCCTGCAGTTCCTGTGATGTGTATGCAGTCAGTAAGAAGTCACTTGAAGCTGAAATTAAGGAAGGGAAGCTGACAGATGAAGAGAAAGAAAAGAAACAATCAGAATTATAGCAACTTGAAGTGGAGCATACATTGTACTTAAAAAAAATCAGAAGAAAAAAAATGTTAAGAAGTGTGGCCGCAAATCTGCTACAAAAGAATCTACTACAATGGACTTTTGTAGGAACTTTCATTGTCCCAACATAGCCACTAACGATGTTTACTACAAGAGGCACCTTTCTGTTTATGCATTAACATTCATGTCTTATGAACTGGAAAGAGCATTTTTACATGTATCCAGAAACAGTTGGATGCAAAGGAAGTGATGAAGTTTGTACATTTGTACATCACTTTGTCTACAACTACCTAGAACCAGAATTTAATGAACTGGAAATATTCTGTGACTCCTGCGGAGGACAGAAAAAACTGTACGATTCTTCCCTAATATGGTGCACAAGGAGAAGAAACTGAAGTCTGTTAAAGTAACCTTTCCCATTCGTGGGCATTTGTACCTCAAAGGCGACAAGGATATGGGACTTATAAATTTGAAGACTAGAGCTGATGCTCGTCACAATTGGATAAAAATAGTAAGACAATAAAGAGTGAAGCATATGCTGTTTGAAGTTATGGAGGTAAAGCAGAATATGTTCAAGAACTGGACTCTACATCTGGATAAACAGAGCTAAAGGTGAATGATTGTACAGAGTGATTTATGTAGAACTGACACATTTCTTTCTTTAATTATTCTGTTGGGAATCCATCCAATGACCCAACTTTAGCACCAAATTAAGCAGAATGTTCTGGAGTTTTGATTCTTTATCACTAAATCCGCAGATGTTTATGTTTTATTCCTAATTGCATTGTTGGCAGCTGTTTCGACATTTTGTTCTTGTAGTCAATGTAAAAATGTAGAACGATGTAGAGCTGAGTCAAGGATATTTTCAGCAAGATGGCATTACATGCCATACATCAAATGAATCCATGAACCTAATTTGATGACCGGATAATTTCCAGGAACCTGTGACTACCGAGATTTCTGGATTTGTCATCGCCGGACTTCTTTTTATAGGGCTACTTAAAAGACAGGGTTTACGCCACAAGTCCCCAGACATTGGCTGATCTGAAGCACAACATCACAAAGGAGATTCAAGCTATCAACAACAGAGTCCTCCAACGAGTGGCCCGTAACATGCAAAGGCGTGTTGAATTGTGCCTTATGTAGGGTGGAGGACATTTTCAACTTTTGTTATAGAGGCGAATATTCTCCCAAAATTCCTCTACAATTTAGGTACAATAAGTTGTCACTAGCATAACATGTTTTGAAACAATTAATGAAAGAAATGTGTCAGTTATATAAATCACCCTGTACTTACTGTTGAAGTAAAGAGATACATACAATGGACTCTAACAGCAGCAATACATCTACCAGAGAGAAAGCTTCAACTACAGCACACAGCAGAAGCGGAGTTCTACCTGCCTCATCAGTTATACAAAGGTAGGAAAGTAAAGTAATATCGTCATAGTAGTAAAATAGAAGTTAATTGATAATAGTAGGTCTACAGAGTCCATGCTTTGCATTGACAGTTAGCCCAGTTGCTTCTCATGTTATAACTTGATTTCTAATTTTTATACAGTTGAACCTGATTTATGAGTATATCAAGGGAACGAGGGAAGATTACTTGTAACTCAGAATTACCTACAACTGAGATTTTGATAATGCATCATACATATTAAAAAAAAAAAAAGGCAATACAGTGGGCATACATGTGCAAAATTTTAGAAACAACAAAGATATGTACAAAGAAAATATTATTTTGAACTTGGTTCTGCTTTAAAGGAATCAGTTAATTTAGCTTGTTTCACTTTTCTTGCACTAAGACATAAACCTCATTTTGCAAACTTATTAATGAATTTACCGCTTTTTCACTACCACTTTTAGCACTGATATAACCCTACACACAATTATTGCACTTAACACTTCATTCACCTTAGGTATTTCAAGATTTGAGTCGTCATCCACATTATTGTCAGTGTCGCTTGAAGCTGGTCCACCGCCATGTTTTTGGCACACCTCAGCAATAATCTCCTCATCCTGTAGTTCTCCACACACAGCTAGATTGTCATCAAAATGCACAAAAGTATTGAAATTTGTACCCTCCGATAGAGCTAGCTCATTTATAGGCTCATCACCATCATCAGAGACAGCCTCTTCCTGTAAGACACCAGATTTAATGTTTGATTGTGGAGGATGACACCTGCTTCCAGGCAGCCGAAATAAATTCTATGGCTTGTAGTAAGTTAATGGCAAGATTTTTATTTCCTGCATCAGTCAGTGTTTAGTGTTATTAAATGTTGAACCAGCATTTTTTTATAACGAACTTTGAAATTTGCGACGATGCACAAATCAAATGGCTTAGATGACTGCTATAGTTAGGAGGGAAAAACTCCACTCGAACATTTTCCAAAATTATTTGAGGTGGATGTGTTTTATATCGATCCATAAAAAGAAGGATCTTCTTCTGTTTCTTTTTTATTTTAATGTCCAGTTTCTTTAACCACTGTTTCATTAAAAGCATAGTCATCCAAGACTTTCTATTGGATTCATATTCCATAAGTTTTATTTTCACACCCTTAAAACATTTCAGATTCTTGGATTTTCCTATCACAAGTGGGCAAATCCGTCTGCATTGGTGGCAAGAAGAACTGTTTTACCTTTCTTCCCTCCATGGCATGAGTCATCCTTTTCAGCTAATGTCTTGCTGGGAAGGATATTTGTAGAATAGGCCAGTCTCATCACAGTTGTAGATGTTTTGAGGCTGATAATCCCTTAGAACCTCTTTCTTCCAGTGTTGAATCATGATGTCATCCACAACATTCGACTCACTGCAAATTGTCTTCCCTGTGATTCTATGATGATCTTTAAATCCTTGCAACCATCGTGATGAAGCCTTGAAGTCAGCTGTGATGTTCATTATTTTAGCTAAATCTATCGTTTCTATCATTTTTGCTTTAAGCATGTCACCAATGATTGGTAGAGCTGAAACATGTGAAAAGTGCCATTTCCAAATCAGCATATCTCCTTTTCTGCTGATGGCTGCATTTTGTTGATTTGGCACCCAATTTTAAAAACTCATCCAAAAGAACATTTTTTTTACTGATGAATGTATATAGCGTGGAATAAACAATTCCTAAGTCTGAAGCAATTTCGGTTTTGGTTTTATGTGGATTAAGCTCCACCTCTCTTATGAATTTCACTTTCTGATCTAGCGTATAGCATTTCCTTTTTCTGTTCTCCATGGCTGATCAAAAGCAACTGAGAACTGAAAGACAAACCACTATTTAACAATAAGCACAGATCTCGAACATTTTTATCTTTATTTCTTGTTTGTTGCTGCATTGTCATGCCTACCAGCAAACATACTATTGTCTTTTGTTTCCGAGGCTAAAAGCCGCCCGTTCAGCTTGTGTCTTTGTCAACAGAGATAAGGAAAATACCCTTGAGTTTCCTTTAAGAAGCGTTTGCTGTATGCTCATTATAGTTATGTAAAACTTGGTTGTTTTTCACTGAAACTTGATAGATATAACAGCAAATTACGTATAAAAGCATTACGTATAAATAAGGTTGTGTTAACAGGTTTCTAAATTACATTTTACCAGGACCTATGAAAATTTACATATAAATGCGAATTACTGGGTTATGTATAAAACAGGTTCAACTGTACTATTTCATTCCTATTTTTAATATATGAATACAAATATATTGAAGAAACACATTTCGTGTATTGTATAACATGTACAGTCCCTTATTTAATATTACTGAGTCTTGAAAGTTTAAAATTCATTTCCTGAACATTTTTAGTTCTGGGTCTTGTCATGTTTTTCTTCTAGACCCTTTATATATATATATATATATATATATATATATATATATATATATATATATATATATATATATATATATATATTTTTTTTTTTTTTGTGTGTTCAAATTGGTATCATTACTGTTTAGAAGGTTGGATTTTATTGTTTTGTTGCCATGGTAGCTGTGTCTTGCTTGTATAAACATAAATATAAGATTACAAATGGCAGTTGAAGGCTTTACCTATGTGAGTTTGAGTTTGGGTTTCCCTCCTTCAGTGTTATTATGAGTGTAACAGACAATATTCACATGCATTGAGAAGATATTAAACTTTAAATGGATTGAGAGCAGGACCCTGCTTTGTAAATTCATTTTAAAGATGATGGAGAAATTCGAGAAACTGGTTCATATAACACTAAGAGTGATCAGGTAGACCTACTATAGCTCAATATGAGGTGTCTGCTGCTCTAGTTTTAACGCAAGTTCATCTAATGCACTAATAACATCGGCTGAGAAAATAACCAACTGTTTAAAAACATTTTTTCATGCAAGACGGTGCCCCTCCCCACATACACGATACTGTAAAAAACACTATTATGCAACACATTTGGTGATCCGTAATTAGTCAACATTTTCTGAACAGTTGGCTTTCTACGTCCCCAGACATAAATCCAGTAGACTACTGGTTATGGGGTTATCTACAAATAATAGGTATTTCATTCCACACCCACTACACACGAACTGAAGCAGTCAAAATTGGATACTATTGAGAACACCCTTGCTAATGCAGTTCATAGCATGGAAGAAAGTCAATCATTTATTGAACAACACAGTGGTGTGCATATTTAATTGTATCTTGTTTTAATAAAATCCAATTCTTTATGAACAAATTAGTCTTTTAATTTTTTTAGAACCTAAAAAGTTGACAAATTTATTTCCATTTTAATCTGGGAACTCATTTAGAATATTGCTATAGATTGAGATGGTTTACATACCAGACTTTAAATATATATATAGTGCTCTTAACTTTCTTATGAGTTTACACCATCTCAGTATTCTATGTTTTAATATAAATACCTAAAAAGTATTTTAAATGTACATACTATATTTTTTCACATGTAGAGGCATTAAAACTACATTTTTAAATCATTACAGTTTAATTAATATTGCTATAATTCTCAAGATATGATGTTCAAATAAACTTAAAATAACAAAATCTGATATGTGATAAGAGCTCTCTGGCTTTGATTTTTTTTTAGCATACTAAAAATACTCCAAACATTCAAATTTTGAAGGCAGTAATTTCATCACTGACGACTAGTGTGCTATTTAATTAACATTACTCATTACAAATTAGTTTTTAATTCTCTATGATGAAATTAACGTTTTATATTTTCCAAAAAGCGTTTAAAAAGGAAGCCTTTCATGTAGCTAAATTTTAAAATATATGCCACATTATTGCATATGGTACATGTTAAAGATGGATATCCTGTATTAAATAAAAAAATATATGTTTTACATTCACATGAGTTTCTCTACCTTGCTTAAAAACTATTCTTATAAAAAGCTGATTCTTTTATCTGCTTCATGTTAACCGATATAAATATTACTAGAAATAGTTTTATTACTACATTTTTCCTTGTAGTTACAAGGGGAATAAGGGAAAATATCAGACTAAAGTGATGGTAAAATCTTATAAGTGCTGGTCACTATGTAATGCTATTAAAATTTTGTTTTGTGCATGAAGACAGGCTGATATTGTCTCATTATACCATAAAAGCTCTCCAGTTGTGGAGCGGTCAGATGGTTGGCTGCTCTCTCCAGCAAGTTAGATCCTGTGATGGTGCTGGGTATTGTACCTGTCACATGGTGATACACTAACAACTGGCTTGCACTTCTACAACTCCATCTTGTTAGCAGCCTCAAGGACACTTCCTCCTGATAAAAAAACAATACCCGTACAAAGCATAATCACTGGAGTCTTCTGGTCAAATACTAGGTTTCTTGAATGTTAGCCCTCCAAGTGCACCTTCAGTGTCACCTTCCTTCTTGTGGGTGCAACTAAATCATTTGTCAGGATCATCTTACAGATCCACGGATGTTCATTCTAGAGCAGCACCTTATCTCAACTTAGTTGTAATACCTTCTTACCAATGTTGACCATCACCTCGTGGCTCCTGAGGACATCCGGCTCCAATATCACCCTCGCAATGAACGCCCAAAGGTTCAAAGTGCTCTGTCACAGTGCCAACTCCAGCAGGGCCTTCTTCTTCATAGAAAATGTGTCACCCAATGCCATCAGAAGTTGGTAATTCTGGATTTCGTATCTGCAAGCCCTTTATCATATAAGGTCTGATTATAGTCATGACTGCACCAGTACACCTTTCCTTGTATCCACCCATATGTAATGAGGCTGTCGCCCACTCTCCTACCCAAGTAATGTAGTGCCACTTGCAGGGGTAGTGAAGATGGCCCCTGACATGCCCTTTTTCCACCTGCTCATCAGCTGAGTGTGGATAGTCCTTCACCAGATCTTGCCACACCCCCAGCACACACTACAGAAGGTCATCATCGTCTCTTTGAGTTATTTCTCTCTCCCTCTCGTAGCAAATACTCCTGGTCTTCTATTCTATGCTGTTATCTTGGCTGCTGCCTCCATTCTCAGTGCTGCTGTTAACAACTCAGGCGCTGTTGAATTTCGCACCCCATCCATGAAAGAATAGGCACATTTCTGAGACACAAAACTAGATGGGATGTTTACTAGGGATTTGCTCACTAGCTGTTCTATTGCCAGGGAAAATTTCTGCATTATCACCCCTGACATTGCAACCTTGGCCTAAGTTGACTGTGGTAGGCTGCATCTAAGTGATGGTTCCCAAACCAGTTCTTGAGTACCTCCCATATTTCTCCATATACCACTGATGTTAGAATCGCATTTAGTGTACCAGATAATAGAGGGAAGTAAAAGTCAAAAAGCTTATATTAGCTGCGCATCCCTGGAGGTGACTATCAGCTGCAAGGCTTCTGCCTTTGCTGTCAACAGTTGTGGATGGCAGTGGTGGCAAACTGTTGTCGGAAGACTTCATAGATTGATGTTCCATCATGCTTGGTTGACGTACACAGGTCTTGTGTCATCTCCTGGAGTCTCCACCTTTCCTTAAGCCTTTTGTTGAGCATCTTTTCTATCATGACATTCTACTGTCAACTCTTCCCTCCAGGACATTAAGTTGTTCCCCAATATCTCATGCTGATAACATGCAGGCGAAGGCTTTTCACCATTCCACTAAGCCCTTCCACCTTTCCTCCAAGCTGTTCCAAATTTCCTTCAAACTATTCCATGTCTTTCTTCACACGCCAGCTGTTTGACAATTTTACTTGTTATTTCCATCTTCATCTTCTCCATTTGCTCTGTCCTGGATTTAATTTCTATTTTTATTTCTGCCTATGTCTTCTCCATTCCAAAGTTTAGTTTCTCTTCCTTCTTCCCCATTCCTGAATTCATTTCTGTCTTCATTTCCTCCATTCCAATTTTCATGATCTTCATTTCCACAAGTTGAGTTTTTATCATCTTTCCATCATGACTTTGAACCCTGCGTTTGACAGCAGTGTAAAATAAATCTCTTTATTACCTAAAACTGATTACAAATAGTGTTTATTTCAATGTGTACTACAATTTTTTTTGTCACTATGCTGCTTGCTCCTGTTGCTTTGGGGGTGTCTCTACACTGCGATGGTCTGTTCATAACTCACAGTCAAAACTGTCTTTTAGGCCAACTTCCTACTTTTAATACTTGTTGTTAACATGGCAATAAATTTCCAGAAGTAATTATTATTGGCAGGGTACATTTGCATAGGTGTGACCTATGGTGACAATGCCTTGCTTTGATGTAAAGTGCTCACTCATGCTGGCGTGACAATGAAACCAGTATGGCAAAGAAATCACTAATATCAATTAGCTAAGGTAAATCTAAGGCAAGCTGTTTACACATGTCAGTGTCTACAGAGTGGCAAGGTAAAGGTATATTGCATTTGATGCCTACATAACCCTGGCTCTTAAAGCCTGAAGTGCAGCTGATCAAAACTTCATTATTTCAGAATTAACATATGTATCTTAGTATTTGTTTAGAATTGTATGCAATTATATTTGTATGATAAATATAATAATATTTACAACTGATTGCTACACTAATTCCTAATTTATTCATCTTTAGCAATCAATAATTTTAACACCAGAATAAGTCAGATGCTGTGTTGCAAAAGGCTGTAACCAGAGAAAATCATTGTCAAAGTCTGTAAGTATGGTACACATATTCTTGTTTTTCTGTATTAATGTCACAGTACAAAATATCCTGGTCATTATATTAATACATTTAAAAGCAAATAGTAGTAGCTTTTTGATCATGTACCTAAATTCTATGTTATGTTATGCTATGGCATACTATGTGTTGTTATGCTATGTTAATTATATTATATTATAATTTATATTACATTATACTATATTATAATAGCATAGCTAAATTATAAGGTAACCTCTGTCATGGCCTTTCTCCATTGTGCGGGAGATGTTGGGAAAGTGGTGCCAACAAAGGCTTACTAAAATACATATAGTAACATAAATTATGGAAATATTGACCTTCTGCTCACATGTGAGCAGCACAATTTGCGAAAATATTCTTGCTTACTCGTCTAAGCTTAGCAGCAGGAATCCTTATCACTAAGTTTCTGGAGATTGCACAAGGATTTCTGCTGCAGAGCTTAGGTGAATGAGGGAGAAAATCTTTAACATGTTTTACTGCCTGTTTGGGAGTAGATAGTCAATATTTTTGGCATTTATTTAAGGTAAGGACTCCAGTGCATCTTTGCAGTACATATTCAACCAGAATGATATTTTTTATTCGCTTATGCTATCTTATGTTTTATTCCTAAGAAATAATATTTTAACAGGTCAGATTTTAACAATTTTATACTTTCTTTATTATATCGTAAACCCCTTAATTATTAAAATTTAGGTGACTCCCGGATCTCTTGCACAGTGGAGAAAGGCCCAAAAGGGGTTTTATCTTATAATTTAATGAGCCTATATTATATATCATACCATATCATATTATTATTATTATTATTATTATTATTATTATTATTAATGTTATGTTATAAAGAGGGCAAAATTGTCTGTATGAATACTGCTTGACAAAGCAAGCAGGTGTATCAAAAAATAGCATATCACTGATATTTTCTGCATTCATATGCTGAGGAAGAGCGAATCATATGAACTATACTCACTACTGATGCAGAGTTACAATCATATAATGAGAGCAAAGTGCCATTCATCATAGAATTTTGTAACTAAGAAGCCTAAACAAATTGCTAATGATTACTGGGAAACATAGATTATTGGAATAAGTTGAACAGGATTTGACAATTTTACAGGGATAAACAGATAGCTTTGATGACAGTGAAACAGACATCTTTCAGTGGACATTACACCTTTGCCACTTCAGTAAAAGTACTCCTCAGGTAGTGTTCCAGGTATACAGATTGATTGCACTTGATTGGTTATATTACCGTGTACTTCCTATAGTTACAGAAGTTGTTACAATATAAAACAATATAGTGGCATTTCATTCTTTCCTATTTTCTGTTATGGAGATTGTAAAATATAGAGAATACTTAGTTTTATTTTCATTCACTGGAAAATTTTATAATAAATAGCGATTTAGCTACCTAATTCATTTACCATCATGAAGATTAATGTTTCCAATTACAGGTACATAATATAATTAATGATGCAGCCTTGCATAACAAGATACACACAACTCCACAGTGCTCCATTTGAGTTACAATACTTACTAGTTACTAGTATTCTGATGTTCTAGTAAACAGATAACCAGTCAATACATCATCTCTCTCTCTCTCTCTCTCTCTCTCTCTCTCTCTCTCTCTCTCCCTCTCTCCCTCTCTCCCTCTCAAGGTCGATACACCTGGTTCCTTTGCACAGAAGTACATTTCTAGAGCAAAATCATGAACCATTTAATTGTTTTTGATAATTTTAACACCATTGAAAACCTGTTCTTCTCAATAGAAATATGCTATAAGACACTTCTAATTTCAAGTTTTAAATAAGTAAAAGAAAAAGATTTGCAAGGCATGGGTATTAGAATACAAATATTCCGCTATTTAAAAGATATTCCTAAGACAATTTTTGCTTTTCATAGTTGTAATTGTGTTGCTTAAGAGAATATATGTAAACCAAAAGCCCATTATATTGTATTCAAAGGAATATGGGTAGTCAGAAGTAACAGCTAAGCCATGAGGCATGCTAAAAAGATAGAACAGAGTGAAACAAATGACAGTAAATCCTATTATATCATAATTTCTATGCTATATTTATTTCAGAATTGCAGAAATTGTCAGTGAAACCTGAGTAAGCTCTATTATGGCTCTGCAGATGTGTATAGTGAACTTCATGATGCCAAAGCATTTTAGTAATACTTAGGTAAGTTTCTTCTTTATTTTGTAATCCATTTAATGATCAATGTATACTAAATATATAAAGGGAGAAAATTGTATCCAGTATAACATCTACAAAAGCTCAACAGTAGGGACAAGCATCCCACTGCACAACCCCAAGAAGAATATTAATTATAATACAGGAAATTTGATTAAAAATGACTATGCATAAGTCCATTTGAAGAACAAATTTTATATAAATCACAGCAAATCAATGCCATCTTCCTGTTATCCCATTACTAATTATATTGTTAACATTTCTTGAACATGGTAGGCATCAACATGTATTGGTGTAATGTACTCAACAATGAACTTTACCAGATGCCAAACTCATTAGTTATACAGATGAATATGTCATCATTTTACACTTAAACATGTTTTTATAGACTATTAACAACATGAATATACATTTTGGACACAAATTCAATACATTTCAACATGATGACCCCAAGTCCCATTGTTTCTCTGTAGCTTGAAATACTCTTGCTAACATATTTAGCCTTTTCTGTTCCACAGCAGCATAAATGCAGTTTTTCAATTGTTCTAGACCATTGTTTTCATCTGATACATCTTGACCATTGGGGTCAAATTAGGCAAATGGGGAGCCCAAAGTCTTGGTGATGCATGGTCACTCCATCTCCCAAGAATAGTGTCATTCAGGTAGTCCCGGACAATTATGACAAAATGGTGTGTGTGTGTGTGTGGGGTGTGCGTGTATGCATGCATGAGAGAGAGGGAGAAATTAATGCACAGGAATTGACAATGAAGTCATTCTCCTTCTAGCTTCCCAGTATTTGGTGACAATGTTAGGATACATCTTCAAAGCTTGGCATGATTCTAGGTGTTCAATTCTTCTTTGGTACATAATGGGCATTTTGGTGAGGTTGAAAGGCCAATCCTATAGAAATGATTTATTCAGACAATCATGTCCAGTTATCACACGAAAGTTGGCCACAGCTGATTTTCTTGGTAATTTTGGAATTAAATTAGGATTTTGTACAATTTTTATTTTCTTGTAATATTTTATTTGTATAATTTGTATCTATTTTTCTTTTTACAGTGCATTTGATTGATTCATATGGAAATTTTTTCATAGTTTTTTGTTTAATTTGGGTTCCTTTCTTTGCCAAAAAATCTGCTTTTTCATTACCTTCCACTCTACAATGAGATGGAATCCACTGTAATACAACTTTTTTCCCCAGTTTATTAATTTGTTGAATCATCTTTTGGATTTCTTAAATTTTTTCCATTTTAGGGAGTCTTACTATTTCATTGATATAGCCAAGGAAATAAATTTTGCAGTGTTATATAAACATCTTCTATTTTCCCATCAAAATTTGTGGTATTTTACCAACATTTCTATAAACGGAAAAGAACTGGCATATACCTTGGTATCAGAGAGGCAACTCTCTGTGTATTCGTGAGTTGCATAATTTAGATTTAGGGTTTCTAGTGTAAGGCCTTTAGCTATAACAGACTAGCATTTTTTTTTGTTGAGTTCATATTTTAGATTTAACTGGTGTTCAATTGTAATAGTCTTAGTAAGTGATGAGATTTTCTCTTTGAGTTGGTATCTCTAACGTTTTTTCTAATTTATTGACTGCTTGTATGAATTCAGATTGTGTTTTTAAGTTATATACATTTGAATTATTATTCCATTTATTGAAATTTGGAGATCTTATCATTTTTTTATATTATAAAATAGCTTGAACTTCAGTTCTGAATTCAGTGGTTTGTTAGAAGTAGCAGTCTGCAGCGCTTCTATTGGGGTTGTTTTATTTGTCCCAGACAAAATGGGGAGGTGCTTGTTAGTCTTGTTGGGAGATTACAGTGCTGTGTGCGATACTAAGTTCCTTCACATTGGTTATAAAATAAATAAAATTTACACTTGAATAGCTTCACTAAGTAATAAATTACCTGGATAAGTTTCGTACGCGTATGTTGTCTACATCATCAACAGATTTCGACATCATGTCTGCCTGCAAAACATGTCCAGGTAATTTATTACTTAGTGAAGCAATTCAAGTGTAAATTCAACTCATTTTATAACCAATGTGTAATTATACTTCACTGTGTACCACTTCCAGTATTTTGATACTTTTGATCACCAAGTTCCTTGCTTAATCTTATGGTTGATGCTGACGGACTGCATATAATCACTTCCTGAATCCTTTGTGCAGTTTCATCTACTACAGCCAGTCTCCAAGTTTGCTGTTCGTCAGTAACACTACCAGTTCACTTGAATTTGTTCACCATGTTCTTAATGAAGTGTCTGGTAGGAGCTGGTTTGTGAAATTGTCCCACACTTTATCATATGTCATTGCATGCAGTCGGTAGGAAACAACATCATTCTTTCTTCTGTTGTGCACATTGCTTTAGATTAACTCAGAAAAATCAAAATTTGTAGTATTAAAACAGAAATAATAAGAGACTTTATAAACACATGTATAGGCTCTTTTTGTTTTTGGAATACATTTACGATTACTTATTATTAAGATTAACTGAAATTAACATGATTATAAACTACATAGAATGGCAAAACTATCTGTAAAGTTTCAAGATGATTTAACAAATTTAAATTTTCATGTGACATCATCCAAATTGTTGTGCTGTAGGTATTAAAAAGTATCATGACAATAATGAAAATAGAATCAATTGTAACAATATAGTTGGTATCTTTGCAGTGGTGTGTGTTACAAGTTATTTATTACTGTAATTAGAATATTTTGTTCATCTAGTAATATCATAAGATCTTATGGTATGAATCTGAAAGACAAATGATTCAGTTATGACTACTGGGTGAAAACCACATATTTTGGACTGTTTTTTAAAACTTACACAGAAACAAAGAAAAGTATGTGAAGATGATGTTACAATAGATCTTAAAAATGAAGCAGTGAGAGTGATAAGGGCTTCCTTCACCTTTGATGTTGTTAAATTAGCACTTGATGGTTCTCAATAGCCAGTGCTAAGAGAATACCTAAAATGAATGGTTTAAACCTTTCCTGTTTTCCAAGATGCTGTGTTTTGTTTCACATGCTGTTTCTTTGTAGTGAGATTGGCCTTTGCTTTTTGACAATGAAGGACAGATACAACTGGGGAAAAAAGCACTTTCTGCCAATGTAGGGATAAGAAAACATGTCAATACTGAATCACATAGAAAATTTGTGATGCTTAGAAGGAATACCAATGCATGAAAATAAGAGATCCACAAGCATCTGTTGGTACTTTGATAAATAAGCATATGCAATTAAGGTATAAGAACATTGTATGTTTGCTGGACCCAGTGGCGGCTCATTACTTTTTCAGTCAGTGTGCTACATCATTATTAAATAGCAGTAACTAGAGCAACAACAAAAATTAAAACTAATAAAATAAACATAAATATTAATGACAATAAACTCACCCTAATGACAAAAACTGAATTCCATTCTCCTTTCTTTCCTGCTGGCAAACTGTTCAATCACCTTTGTGGAACTCTTTAGTTTGTAGCACTAGACATTTCTCTATGGACAGCATGGCCAGAGCAGTCAAACACTCTTGAGTCATGGAGACCAATAATAGAAATCATCATGTTTACTGCTGCACAAGTTACTGTTTAGACAGGCAATGATGAAACACAAGATAGTGAAAAGCATTGAAATTTCTTAGAGTCACTACTGATATCTAAAAACAATTCCATTATATAAAAAAAAGAAAACTAAAAGAGGGATCAATTCATCAACTCTTTACCAGTGCTACTCTGAATTTGTGAAGCAACAAATACACAGTGGTGTTTATTTTTTTATTATGATAGCTGAAACTAAAGATATGAGTAAATCCAAACTGTTGGTGGTATCCATTTCTTGCTGAACATTAATAAAAAGGGAATGGGTAGCTGATCCAGATATAAAAAATATAGAACTTTTGCAGCAAAGAGAAAAAGCTGTTGCCACCTTTAATATTTTTGCAAATATCATCAATAACTAGATTTAATCTATGATTTGCACAATGGTGGAAATCACTTGCAATAAATGTTTTCTAAATAGTTGTACACCACTAATTGATCTGTTCATTACATTGCCACCATTATAAGTTTATGCAATGTAGTTTTTCATGTTTATGCTACACTTACTCAGAGTTTCTTTTATGTAAACCTGGAGTGTAATGGTGCCTAAAACCTAAATGATTTATGAATTTTGCCATTTAAATAAAAATGGACAGTTAATGCTATATCTCAGCTGTATATAATGGATCATCTAGGCCACCTACATGTGACATTTGCAGTTGGATGCCATGAGATGGTTTAGGTGTGTTGTGGCAGTATTATAAAGACAACTTCAAAAGCATTATGGTTCCTTCTGTAAGGACTAGATATCCTGGTGGAATGACTGAAGTCAGCTGGATAACCATCTTGTCCACACACATCAGCAGGTTTCACACTGGCTCTTGCAAAAGCAGGATATCAGTGATTGATTGGCCTCTTTGCTCAGATTTGAATCCTATTAAAAATGGGTGGACAGAGGTGAAGAAAGTTTAGGAGTTAAATTAGCCTGTACACAATGAAAGACAAAAGAGATTTGGTATTATTAAATTTAGAATGCTTGAGAGAAAGTATATGCTCATGAAAATTTGGCTAAGCATTTGATATAGAAACAAAGGGGCTTACACACCTAATATTAAGTTAATTTCCATTTGTATTTGCTTTTTCATTTAGGAATAAACATTTTTTTTCACAAATTTTACAAACTATTATACATTTCCTTACATTTTTATCTCTCCACTGAGTTATTGGGCTTGGAGTTTAATAGGCTCAAACCTTGTGGTTGCCAAGATACTGGGTCCTACTTATCTTAAATCTAATAAATACTTCCTTCTAGTGTTTAATTTTTCTTCGTTCTGCTTACTAATTTCCCTTATCCATTTGGCTATTACCCTATACAAAAAGTTCCAATTTCAAATAAATTTCTCCTACAATTTACGTTCATTAACTTTCTCACTTGGATTTCTTTTGGTAACGTTGTCCATTCCTTTTTCCCTAGTCTCTCCTTAAGCATCCTAAATTCAAGTTCTTTATCCTTCAGATGGGGAATTTCTCTATAGCACTCTCTCTTCTCAAACCTTTCAATTTCACCACCCCTGTTCTAGCCCAAGCAAAACCTTTATCACAAATAGCAATGTAATTCTCCCTGTTCCAGACCACTTTCATCTCTCTATACAATGCCAATTAGCTTTTTGTATTGAAACTCATTATTATTTTTCTTTCAATATCCTCTATTCTTAACGTAATTTCTTTCCAGAACCCATTGTGCAGTGATTGCTTAGTTTTCCACATATCCCCAAAGTCAATTTTTAATATAATTTCCTTTATCTTATTTAGCCAAGAATCTTTTTGATTTAGCCATTCCTGTAATACCTAACCTTGATGTACAATATTAGATTTGTCTAATTTTCTAATTCTCACCCAATACTTTAACACTCTTTCCATAATTTTCCCTCCAGTTTTCATCCTGCCTAATTCTGCTTGTGCCACTCCCTTTGGTGATGTTCTTGCAAGCCCAGGGTTTGTTTGCAAAAATGTCTATGGATCATACCCATATCTCTACCCCATAGAGCATTTTTGCCTCCACTACAACTGTATAAACTCTCTCTAGCCATATTATTATTTTTAGAAATATAATATTGCAGTAAAATATATTTATTACTTTGAATTCTGATTGCAATAAATGTCTTTACTTCAATTCTGTGCACAATTTTAACCCTCGTCACTTTGATTCTCATAGACAGCTGACAACTGCTCTATAATTATTCAACTGTATCTTTGAACTCACTGTCAAAAGTGAAACTCTTTGGGCAAGTAAACCCCTTTTTTATATCTGCTGATTATGTGGTTAGAAATTTTTCAAAAGTCATTGTTGTACATGTGAGTTACTGTATGACAAAGTTATATAGAAGTGTTACATTGCAAGGCTTTATGTGGCACAATATGCGCTGGACATGGGTGCAGAGTCACAATACTCCCTCTTCAGGGCTGGTCATTCCAGCCAGCATTGTTGAAGTAGGAGAGATGATTTAGGTGAATCACCAGTCTCTTCCCTTGGGGCAACTGCTGGATGCAAAAGATGACTTCTTTAACACATTGGAGCCCAAGCCTGAGTATAGCTCGGGCCATGCGAAATGTTCACGAGGCCCATGCCCGAGCATTTCCAATGCTTTAAATGCAATTCCACGACCTTAACTCGGTCTTGGGCTATACAGCAAAGAACATACATCAGTTATCATTTAGTTATCTGATTTGTGCTACCATCTGCCCTTGCTGTAGTCAACTATTAGGAATTTTAGGAGATTTAGTAATATTGGCTGCTCTTGGGTAGTTGCGACATTTTCTTTGAAGGTTTCTGTTTGTTACATTTGTGCTCTTAAATGTTAAAATGCTGCATTTTCCTTGATTTCTGTGAACTGAAGCTGAAATTCAGGATATAAATGAAGCCCTGGAAAATTTGGATTCCGAGGGAGAGTTTTCTGAACTTTGAATAAATGGATATAAGCAGCCTTACACAGTTTTTTCAAACTCATATTTGATACTTGTTGTCAAAATAAAATAAAATATTAATACGGAAGATATGACTATTTTCTTACTTGTTTAGAAATCCTTAAATGCCTTACTTTTAGATTGCCACAATACTTGGCAGATTTAATTGATGTACTGTAAATAATAACTCAAAGTAGGCGTAGAAACCCTGGGTTTCTTGGCACTTCAACTACTGAAATGCCCGGGCTTCAATGTGTTAATCCTCTTCATGAGGTATGGCCCTTGCCATGGTTGTTGAAGCTTGGGGCAGTGTTAGGTAGGGTGATAGCTATAGCCATACCAGATTACCTCGGCTATGGGTCTTGTGGTCACTTGTTACTTGGATATGTTGATGGGCAATCTCATGAAATCCACCTACGAGATACTCCATGTTGTCAACTGCTCACTGTTCTTCACGAGGAGGACTCCAAAACATTAGGACACATGGTAGAAGTAGCTCCCTGCCAAAGACCAAGCTGGCTTATGTCACCCCAGTGGTGTATTGGGCTGGAGAGCAAGAAAACTGATATCCTGACATCCCAGGCTCTCTGATGATTACTTACAACCTTCCTAAAATGTTCTTCTATAGGCTTGATATACCCTTCAACCGTGCCATCTGATTGTGGGTGGAAAAGTGTTGTGTACATCCTGTGCACTCTAAGGAGCTCCAGTATTTTTCTCATCAGATTAGACCCAAAATTGGTGCTCTGATTGCTGTATAACTCAAACGGTACCTCAAAGCAGCAGAACAGTTCTTCTATGAGGAGGTATGCAATAGTCTTAGCCTCTTAAACGATGTACAGTTCCTGTCACTTGGTGAAGTGGTCCATGACTATCAATAAAGACTAGTTACACCTGTTTGAAATCGAGTGAGCTGGTGCCACAGTAACATGTATGTCTTGCTTTCGGGAAGTTGTTTGCTTGATCCTTATCATTCATGCACACTGACTTGGGATTTCTGTTGGTTTCCCTAGTCACTTAGGCATATGCTTACTCTGACTTCTTTTCCCTCATTCCTTTCTTTTAGGTATGTGTGCCTCTGATGTCATGGTATGAGGCAGTGGTGCAGGTAGCACTTTGTGAATGATCTTGGAGTGGTCCCTATCCTTAAGGAAATGGTATGGTTGCCTTGCAAACACCTGCAACCTATGGTGTTGGCGGCTGCATGGCACTCCTGGCCCCAAGAGAACTATCAGCCAAATGTTAGGGACTTCCAAGTAATCGTAGCCTGTCTACACAAAGTATGTGGTTCCCTCATTTAATCCTTTCCTCCTGGATGTGTTAACATGCAATAGATCTGTAGAGTTCACATGGTGCATGAGTTGTCTGTCATTGTCTAGCCTTTAGCTTTAACTTTAAGCTATCTGATACAAGGAATGGGCCATCTATGTCATGTCTAAATGTTGAATGGTGCTTCCACGTAATGCTGCTGCATGCAACAGCAGCTTCTGGTCTGTGGGCCACATTTACCAGAGATGCTCTCAATGCTTTTCCTTAGCCTCAGCCAGTAGCACCATCACCAGAACTTGTCAATTGATCTACTAGATCTTAAATATCCCCCCAAAGTGTTTGCATGTACCAACTTCCTCCTGACTTCCATCACTTTATTTTGAGGAAGGATCAATTGCTCTTCCTGCATCCTTCCTGTCAGACACTGGTCCACATGTCATCCAGTATGTCACGTACCTCCATCTGTTTTGCCAGAGAAACACATCTTGGTAGTTCTGGTATCAATGTGATGGAGTACTCAGTCAATGAGGCCATAATAGTCTTTCCCTTGGCTGAAGACAGACCAGTATAAGTTGTAAGGCAACCAGATGGTTGGCCATCCTCTTCAGCAAGTTCTTTCAACCAGGACCCCAGATCCTGTGACGACACTGGAGATGCTGTATAGTGTTACACTAGCAGCTGGCTTGCACTTCCCTAACTCTGTTCCGACTTGGCTGTTCTGATCAGTGACCAATGGGTTCAGCAGCCTCTCAGCAATGCAATATTGCCCGGGCAACGCATAATTCATTAAATTGTCTCTTCTGGTAGAAAGAAGGTTCCCTGACCATTGGTTCTCCAGATACGCCTTCACCACCACCTTGCTTCTGGCAGGCAGAAGTACATCGTCTGTCAGATTGACCCTACACCCTGCACATCTCCTGATGTTCTTTGGAACTTCGGAGCAACACCTCATCTCAGCCGATGTCAACTTTGTGAATCTGAGGGCATACAGTCACAATACCACACCCTCTGTCACCTCACAACAAATATCCACAGGCTGACAGTGCTCAGATACAATGTCAACTCCTCCTCCACAGGCAATGTGTTGCCCGATACCATCATTAGTTGGTAGGACCGACTGGTTTTCGTGTTGGCAAGTCCTTCACCATGGCTTCATTGTGTCTACTAGCTACCATCACAGCTTTCCTTGTATCCATCCGTATGCGATGAGACTGTCATCCACTCTTCTACACAAAGCACGTAACATCACTAAAGGGAGTGGTCATGACAGCCCTGTCATGCTCCTCGTCAAGATCCTTAGTTATTTCCTGCCTGCTGATCGGTTTGTCGGGGAAAATCTCTCCCTCTCCCCCTCTCTCACGTACTTACAAAGTCTACTGTTCACTTAAGAACCGCAGTGTACAAAGTTTTCTGGAAGCTTAAAAGCCAGCGTGCTTTTTTCACTGTTATGTTTCAGTTAATTTCATTTGCTCTCTTTGGTAAGTTTCACCATTATTCTTCATTCATCTACTATTTTTATACCAGCCCCATTACTTATTAAGTCTGTCAATTTCCCATGCTGTATTTGGCTTCTTATCCAATTTGCACTGATACAATCCATTTTCCTCGCCTTATCTCTAACTACAAGTTTCTGCACCATACAGTGCCAAATTCTACACAAAGCCCTTTTTGCTTATTTCTTGCTCCAAGGGTTTAAGTTTAGTATCTTCTAAGGATGCGACAAAGATTTTCAAGATGATGTTGTTTTCATGTCAAAGAAATTTTATATCTTGAATTTTGTTGGAATAGCCTGAAGACCTGCTGCTTCTTTGTGTAATAAAGGTTCCTAGTTCTCTTTTCTCAGTTAATCTCAGTAATGCCATCCCAACTAGAGAAGCAAAGAGAATGGAGTTTCAAATGCAACATTCATAAAAGAATTCATAAAATAATTAACTATCAGTTAAAGCCTACTATACTCCCCTAATCTGCTTGTAGCTATAAGGAAAGATGCAATTAAAATAATTTATACAAATATTTATCTCAATTCATATAAGCTTTCATAGGCTGTTAGATTTGGTAGAGAAAGTTGTGTGAATGTAACACTTGAATTTTTTGTTGTTGTTATTTATGTAATGTCAATATTTATTTTTGAGTTTATTTATAAGTGATTCAGGAAGCTATCAGTTATCAAACTCAGGTAATCATGCATTAAAAAGTTTATGAAGGAAATCAACTCTTGGTACTTCCTAAATGAAATGCAACTGATCATATAAAAAAATCTGCATCAGCATCACTAGACAAAGTATATATACAAGATAGCTCTGCAGTGTGAAACTGGGTTCAATGGTGTTAGGCTGGCTCCTCTGATTTGGGTATGTTTGAAGTTTCCCCTGGTTGACACAAAAATGCTGGGATGGACTATATTTGTTGCAACTTTTCCTATCTCCTACTTCTTGTGATTTCATTTCCTAAAAATGTTTCAGGGTTGAAGAATAAGGTGGATGGATAGCAGGTGAGATGTATGCCATGGAAGTTTCTGTCTGCACTGACATCCAGTATTTAACAGGTACCCAGAGAGACCTCTCCAGAGGAAGAGATGGGCCATAAGAGAGGTCCTGCCAGTATCAGGTTGTAATACGTATATGGAAGTTTAGGGATTCCACTTATATACGAGCCTTCTCCCCAGATCTGGTTGCTTTAGCAACTGCCTTCCCAGGGTTTTCAGAAGCCTTTCTGTGTGCTTTAGTACAGAAATTCTCCTCTATTACCAGGTGCATATTGATATTAAGGCTTCAATTAAATGATAATATGCCCAACTCTATGCAGAAACTCAATATTATTTTTCCTAATATAACTTCAATTCCAGTGAGCCCTTCACATTACTATGTACTAGATTTCCTGTTTCAAACTCATAAAAAGTTACATTGAGAACACTCAGTGTGAAGAGAGTCTTTACCAACTTTCATGTTACAGATTATAAAGGCTCTATTGTACAATATTCAAGCCAAAGATATTTTTATGTCATAGAGAAATTTGCCCAAAAAGGAGAGAGGAAGATTCCATTGATTCACAAAGAGGTAAGCTTTATGTTTGTTCTAATACATATTTTGGATATTACGAGGGCCGTTTTTTTTTCAACCTCCAATAGGCTATAGATAAAAGACAAGTTCATAGAAAACAATTATTTTATTACTAAAAGTTTTGTACACTTATGGTTACTTTCAACATAATCACCAAAAAGATTGAGACATTTATTGTACCTGTGCACAAGCATTGCAACACCCGCTTAAAAAAATGTTGCCGCCAATTATTTCAAATGAGCATTGACGTTGTTTTGAAGATCATTGGTTTGAAAGTGCTGCCCTCCTAGCCACATCTTCAGTTCAGGGAAAAGGTGAAAGTCACTAGGTGCCAGGTCAGGACTGTACAGAGAATGATCGAAAATGTCCAATTGAAATTGTTCAAGGAGCCGATGGGTTGTGCCAGCATGTGTATGGAAGAGCATTGTCATGGATCAACACAATTAATGAAGTCAGCATTCCTCTTCGTTTGTTTAGAATGGCTCTCCACAAACATCATAAAGTACAAAGATCTTTAAAACAATGTCAATGCTCATTTGAAATCATTGGCAGCAACATTTTTTGAAGCAGGTATTGCAAAGTTTGTGCACAGGTACGATAAATGTCTCAATCTTTTCGGTGATTATGTTGAAAAGTAACCATATGTGTACAAAACTTTTAGTAATAAAAGAATTGTTTTCTACGAACTTATCTTTTATTTATAGCCTGTCGTAGGTTGAAATAAAAAATAGCCCTTGTAATATATTTATATTCTTTTTCCGTCTGCATATTTGTTAAATAGTATAATTATAGGCCATTAGTGCAGTTCCTCCTGAATAATATCACTATTATTGTAATCACTTCAAAATTAACTGATGATCTTAGAGCATATAATATAAAACAAATTTGGCAAAATGTGAATTTTCCAATAAAGATTACCATCAATTTAAACTCCAAGAAATTTAATTCTATCTGAAATAATACTAAATCATTTCTCTTTGCAAACATTAGGAAAACTGGTATTTTTGATAGATGAAAGCTTATGCAACACTTTTGTGCATATTAATAATAAGTCTATTGCCTTTAAAAACCAATTTACTAATAGATGTTACCCCATCAATTTAAGCTTTAAGTTCTTGTTTATTATTGTTAATAATAGAACACTTGTATCATCAGCAAAAGGGTAAATTTAATAGGTATTAATGCAGTCTTTGTTTTTGACCAGATTGTTAATATAAAGTAAAAACAATAAGGAGCCCACATGGAACTCGGATGGAACTCCATATTTAATGTTTTCTACATTAGAGGGAGCAGATTTAATCTCCTCAGAATAGATTATTGCCTACATATTCTACTTTTATTTCTTAAGTGATTCAAAACATTACACTGTAATTCCTCTTACACCACAATTATGCAGCTTATGTAATAGTATATAATAGTCAAGCAGGTCAAAAAGCCCTGATTTATCAAGAAGTATTGCATGCAGTGATTTCCAGTGCCTACATTTTAAGAAGTTCTTCAGTAATTTTCTGCAATGCAGTTTATTGATTTTTCTTACTGCAACCCAAACTAGACTTTCAATATAATGTTATGTTATTTAGAAATGACAACAAACTCTTGTATAACATCCTTTCAACTTCTTCAGAAAAAACTAATAAAATTACAGACATAGCCTGTAATTATTTGTAATGCTCTTTTTAAACAGAGACTTAACTTTTGAGATCTTTAAACTCTCAGTGAAGTACCCTTCATGAAATAAAAATTTATAATATGGCATAATGATTTAACCAGCTGCTAGGTACAATTTTTAAGAACCATATTAGAAAACTCCTCAAGACCTATTGACTTTCATACTTTTAATAATAGAGAGTAGTTTTGCTTCCGTTGTTGATAAAATATATAAAGCTTTCCAAATTATATTATTCTGAAAAATTATCCAAAGATTGCTATCTACATTTACCTTCTTTCTAATATTATGGGCAACAGTCAAAAACTACTGATTAAATTCATGAGGTACCGTCATAGGATTAGATACCACTCTACCATTTTCATTTACACTAATATCCTTATCTTTTATTTTATTTTCCACAATGTCATATTTTATGATACTCCATATAGTTTTTTATTTATTTATAGAGTTATTTATCAGATTACCATTATAAAGGTTCTTTAGCATATTGACTATTCTATTGTATACTACCATAAGTTCTATCAGTAAAATTTAAACGCGTTGTGGTATGGAATGATGAAACGTGGGAATGCTGTATTTTGTTGTCCACAAGGTCACTGTTACTACTCTGCGAGGAACTGACTTACAGTGTGCCAGTAACCGGCAAGAGAGAAAGATGGAGTGGGACATTTTTTGGCATCAATGAACTATTTGTGTTTCGGACAATAGAACAGTTTAAAGAAATGGGTGCAACTGTTGATCGCGTCAGATCTGGCTGCCCTAGGTGCATATGCACAAGAGTAGTTGTAAATGCTGTTCATGTAAGGACAGCATTTGATGTAATCCCTCGCATAAAAAAACAATTTTGTCTTGTGAAACACACATCTCTTCGTGAACAGTGTCACATATTTTGAAGGCTGATTTACATGTTAGTGCACATAAAAGATAAAAGATACAAAAGGCATTTGTTAACTGAAAAATTAAAGGAGATAAGTGGAGTTTGATCCCAGCCTCTGTTAATGACATATGTGGAGAACATAAACACAAAGCTGCAGTGGTTGGCAACCAATATCCACGGTTCATCACTGCTGTTGACTGGCTTAGCAGAAGTCCAGTCCTTAATCCACTGGATTATTCTCTGTGGCAGAAGCTCAAGGCAATAGCATGTCAAAAGAGGCACTCCAATAATGAGATGCTAATAAAATGAAACACACCAGCTGTCTAGAAAATTTCATTGGACACAAAGTATAATTTTAAAATTTTGGAAAAGATTATTTAATTAGTAAAATGTTTAATTTGAGTAGGAGCTGCTAGAGCAGCTGGTAATCAAGCTGAAAAAGGAATCTGAGCACTCTTAGTTATACCAGCTTAGTTATATCTTTTAGAAAATATGTATATTAATGGGTTTGCATTATTTTATTTAGTAGTATATGCATTGAAATACTGACAAAACTTGAGGCAGTACTGTGTATTGTTTTATAATTTATGTAATACTGTTTGGTATCATCAAAGACATGATTATGTTTAATTACTCTACTTAAGAAATGAAATCCTTTATTTGACATCCAAATATAAAGTTTTTGCTTTATTACAATTTTTATCTTCCAAAATTTTAATGGGTGTTGCTATATGGAAATTGAAATTAAAAATCTTATTAAACTGAAACATTCATCCACATCACTTTGACACAGCACATTTCCCCAGTTTTCTTTGAAGAATAAGAAATTAAAGTGTTTAATATTTTCTTCACTACACATTCTTTATTTTTTAATGACAATTGGTTACTTTAACACATTCATTTGGTTTTCTTTAAACCAATATTCAGTAAGTGTTGTTATATCAGTACCCTGTAATTTATCATTTAAAAACCTTCTAAATTAGTATGCTTATTTCTAATGTTGTGTATATTTTTGTGAAAGATTAACAAGGAATCAAACATACAATGTTTAACTGGTTGAACATTCACATTACCCACCAGTTTCCCTTTAATATTGTTCAGATAACATTAATTAACAATTGCCCAAATTTGGCAGATCCTCTACTCTAAAGATGTATACCATCTCCACCAATCTACCAGAAAACAATCTTTGGAAAAACAGACCACTCAAGATCTGTTTATTCTCGTCATTCATTCAGTAGCAATAGAATAAATAACTATATTTAGTACACTAATCTTCATCAATCTCATGGGTCCACAGACATTACATGCCTTTGTAACACACAAAGTAATAAGCAATATTAAAAACAAAATTGAACAGCATGAACAGGAAAATAAAAAGACAAACATATTCAGATAAAGCATCTTAAATCTACAACACACAATAAACTGTATTCTGATGCATTAGAGTACCCTATAGGATATATAACAGCTGTAAAAGAAGTCCTTATTTTGAACTCTTGCACCCCAATTTTCTGTATTTAAATGCAATATGGTCCAATAACAATAAAGAACACTAAACTGTTAAGAAATTCTACAAAAGAAAGCTATTAATATACTTTATGGATTTAATATTTTAAAGCCTTCCATAGAAGTATTTAAGGAAACAAATATACTGCCATTTTCCTATCTCTGTAAATACAGTGAATCTTTATTCATATTCAAAACTGAAAATAACCTCCTATTTACCAACTCTGTAATCAAACACAAAAAAGATATTCACTCCTACAAAACTAGATCAGTCAATCACATATGTATAGAATCAGTTAACTACCAAATATAGAGTAAAAAGTATATTCCATAGTGCCAGCAAAACATACAAGTCTCCCATTTAACATCAAAGAATTACTTAACTCATCTCAATTTAAAAACAAACTCTTTAAATACCTACTTGAGTAATCCCTAAAAATTTGGCAATAGAAAATCCCTATGGTATTTCTTGAAATATTGTATTAAGTTTAATCACATACCTACACAAATTAGGTTAAAAAAATTATTTATATATATATAGGTCGTCTCCTTAGCGCGGTGGTAGCGTTGCTGCTTACCAAGCGGGAGACCTGGGTTCGATCCCCAGTACCGGCGTGAGGATTTTTCCCCCGCTGGGAGACCTGGCCCGGGGTGCACTCAGCCTCGTAAGGTCCCTGGGGGGCCAATTGAGGAGCTACTTGATGGAGAAGTAGCGGCTCCAGGTCGCGAGGACCGCATTAACCGGCCGGGAGGGACTCGAGGCGCTGACCACGTCTCACCCTCCAATACTGCACCCCATCCATGACGTCTGTAGTGGACCTAGATGGGGGACGCAGTGGCCGGGCGGTAGGCCAAGGTTCCCCGTGAGCTGTCGTGCCATGGAGTTATAGTTATATATATATATATATGTATAAACATTATACAAATATACTCCTTTTTATATGTATTAATGTGTTTATTTTATTCTTTGTATTTTGCTTACCGCTTTACTAAAGGGCAGTCCCTATTTAGAGCAATATGCTCATTGGGACATTCTATGTAAATAAATAAAATAAATATGTATGCACACAATACTAACACCATAACAAAACAATGACTGTAAAGGATGGCTTAAAATATATATAAAACATTATAATCACTTTGTAGCTCCTCTTATTGCCCCTACCCTTACTATCAGCTTTCTCAGATCTCATCTATCTCACCTTAAGCAGAAATTTAATGATCCCCTCCATGTCTTCCATGCATTAGTGTCCAATATGCTCCTAACTCTCCAGTCACAGTGGTAAAGGATGGCACTAAATACATTTCCCTCCATTCCTCCTTCCCCCACATTTTGCCATGATATGAGTCTATGACTCTTCCTCCTCGTAAATGGGGCAGATTCTCATAGCATCCTCAACAGTAATTTTTATCATCTGCTATGTTCCTAATGTAATCCATGTGAGCCCCTCTCTAATGAGCTTGGTACCTGTTTTGATGTATTGCTCCATACCCCACTCCAATTTTAGCCCAGACTGTACTTCCAGCAATCCTTCTCCATGCTTTGTGCAATTATTTGCTCTCTGTCAATATCATAGAGGCAGTTCTTATTCCTTCTCCAAACACTCTCGTCTGTTTCCCTGCCTTGTCATCCAAATGTATCATATCCCAATGGTTTCTAAACCTTTCTTTAATTTTGATGCCCATATCGAATTACCTTCCATTCTCAAGTGTTCACAGTAGCAAACTGCCCTAATTAGAGATTGGTTCCCATGAACAATTATCATCTAATATTTAACTATTCTGATTTTGCATTCTATCGTTTCACTATGCACCCCAAATTCCCTCATTATTCTCTCAGTATGCCGTACCCCTCCCTACTCCCAGAATTCCTTTCACAAATTGGATCCTTACTTGGTCTAGATTCTCTGTTTGTTCCCACCTCTTTCCTCCATATGTCATTGTGGATCTAGCTGTTACTCCATATACAGTTTCCAGTAAGGTTACAATATATCTGGGCCGCACCATGGCTGAATGGTTAGATCACTCGCCTCTCACCTAGATAGCCCGGGTTCCATCCCAAGCTACCACATGTGAGATTTCTGGTGGACAAAGCGGAGCAGGGGCAGGTTTTCTCCAGGTTCTCCAGTTTCCCCCACCATCGCATTCCACTGGTGCTCCATCTCATTCCATGATTCACCAATGTCATCCATTTTCTGTTTACTGTAAATGTGAGTCATAAGTACAGAAAAAATGTAACATTATCCAGTGTCTCTCCTGCATATATCCAGGTTTCCTACTTGCTATAAACAGAACTATTTTTGAAAGTAATTGCCTTAGTCTTATTCATATTAACTGTAAGTAGCCATTCATTCCAATAATCCTTAAGTTTGTCCAGTCCTTGTTGCAGTCCAGTAACTGTCTTAAAACACAGCACTAAGTCGTCCATGTATAAAAGTGCTGTGGCTTTAAAAACTTCTGGCAGCAACCTATCCTTCCAACCGTGGGGCTTTGCTTCCCTTTAAGCTCTTCAGTGCCTGTGCTATTTCCCTTGCTGAAATTTCATTGTGCAGTATTGGGGTCTCCAGACTTCTCCAAACTTGTACTTTTCTCCTGACAGTTGCCTCTAAAATTCTTTATAACTTGCCATATCTCAGCTATTTTATCTTGCCACATAGTTTGCTTTTCCCATAGATCCTCACCCAACATTTTCTAATTCTGCCTATTAAATCCTGACTTATCAAAATAAAATTATTACACTACCACCACTTTCATTTATGAAAGTGAGTTCCTCCTCTCGATCCCTACTGTATTTACCATTCAATTATCTTCCCTCCCCATTAATAAAGCAAATCAGAACATATTTCAATTAAAATCAAAGGTATGGTAGACCATGTGATATCTACGAGTAAGGTAATCATAATGTATGGTAGACTTTCAAAATGCATATTCTACTTTGCCTATGGAGGTAGATGTGATGAAACCACTTGGCAAGTCCTGCAGCAAGATCTTGCTTTGATCTCAAACGTTCCGAAAATCAATAAGGAAAGGTAAGAAAAAAAATGTTCAAAATCTAGCTGAGTTTTTTAAGTTCCAGAAAATGCAAAAGAATTTTATAAGGATGTGCTAGGAGAGGCAGCTAAAGCTTAAACTTTATTTATTCATATTGTAATGAACATAGTTGTCCTTCAACGGCTTTACCTCAGAAGGGAAGTAAAGCCGTTGGTCAGCCATTCTGGGCTAGCTTCACTTATTATGCCATCTCTAAAAGTAGAGCTGCCAATATATGACCAACAAAATATGCTGGACATTGTACCACCAGCATAGCCACAAACACTGTAGATCCCATTGTGGGAGGGAGTGGAGGGCCAAGCTGCAGAGAAGTGAAACAGTTATAGCCATTTGCAGTGGCTGTGAAGTGACAGGAAGGAGTAAGCTGAGGGGTCTATGAAGCTAAAACTCCAATAGACCAGGCATTGCTGAGGAATCTGGATTTCTAGGCATGACCCCAGCAAGAAAAATAGCCACACTAACATGACCCAGGCCTCATACAGATATGGCGCCACTAGGCCAGTTAGATGGTAGTATTGTATAGTTTAACTCTAGACTAGCTTGTATCCATAGTTGTAGGTCAATAGCCTGTTTAGTTTTCGAATAACAAGACAACTTTAGTTTTTTCACGAAAATGGAGGATTTGAAAAAACAAGCAGTGATTAAATACTTCCATTTAAAAGGCTTAATGCCTAAAGAAATCAAGGAGGAATTGGACTGTGCATTGAAAGACTCTGCCCCTTTATATTCAACGATTAAAAGGTAGGTTGCAGAGTTTAAAATGTGATGTACGAGCACTAGTGATGAGCCTCACTCTGGACACCCTGTAGAAGTGACAACTCCAGAGATTATTGAAAAAATTCATCATTTAGTACTGGAAGACTGCAGATTAAAATTGTTTGAAATAGCAGAGGCTGTAAACATATCAAAAGAACATGCAGGTGATATTTTTAGTAATGTTTTGGACTTTCACAAGGTCTGTGCCAGATGGATTCCATGTTTGTTGACACCTGATCAAAAGTTACATAAAAAAACTCTTTCTGTTAAGAATGTGGAGCTCTACTGTAAAAATCCCAGTGAATTTTTGAGACGGCTTATTACCATGGATGAAACTTGGATACATCACTACACTCCAGAAAATAAATCACAGTCAAAACAGTGGATTGCTTCAGGTGAACCACTCCAAAAAAAAAGGCAAAGTCTATTTTGTCAGCTAACAAGGTTATGGTGAGTGTTTTCTGGGATGCACAGGAATTATTTTTATTGATTACTTGGAAAAAGGTAAAAGTATTACTGGTGACTACCATGCAAGCTTACTGCAACGTTTGAGTGATGAGGTAAAAAGAAAAAGACCTCATTTAGCAAAAAAAAATCTTGTTTCATCACAACAATGTTCTGGCCCATCGTCCAGTCATTGCAATGGGAAAAATGTGCAAATTAAAGTTGCAATCGCTCGAACATCCACCCTATTCGCCAGATCTAGCACTCAGTGACTATCATCTGTTCTCAAACCTCAAAAAATTTCTTGGAGGACGAAGATTTCATAGCAATGAAGAGGTCATTGATGCGGTAAACAGCTATTTTGAGGACCTTGATAAATCGCATTACAGAGATGGTTTAATTAAATTAGGACACTGATATGACAATTTGGAGATTATGTTGAGAAGTAAAGAAAATTGTTAAATGTTGTTTTCATTGAGAGGCCTGGCACATATCAGCCGACCTTAGTACATAGTAATAGTAGGCTTAAACATGGCCAACGTAGAATAATTTAATAGTATCACTGTATATTTTTTAGAAATTTAACAAGTGTAAAAGTCTTAACAGTCTTTCAGAATGTGAATCAATGTGATAGGTGACTATAATTTTACATCATAGGCTTTGGCTGAACATTCTATCTCATTAACCATAGAACCTAGGTTAGGATCATAATAGTTGCCTAGGAAATCTAGCTAATTGGCTGGAGCTACTAATGCATACTTCATAATCTACAAGGTAAATTCCTGCAGTTGTTTCTACAACTCTATGGTGAGCCCTAAATGTATGGCAGCATCAGCTTTTCAATCATGCATTACCAAGGTGGTCATGACAGACATGTTATATGGTATTAGAAACAGGATGCAAAAGCATCTAGAGGCATATTTACTGTTGAGAAATACTTCTTGGGTTAAATGTTACAAATGTTAGTGTTACTATTGTTGCAGAATAACAAGTAGAATAGAATAGAATAGAATTTATTCACCTTAAGAAATACAATGAATTCATGGCTTCGTCAAAAACAAATAATACATAATTTAACAAATCTCTTACACTTCTATATACATTATATTTTACAGTATTGATCAAAACGAGTACAATTGTTGCTAAGCTAATCTTGTCTTGAGGCAGTCGTTAAGGTTTCTCTTGTGCCGAAGTACATCCTCAGATGAACAGGACCCATGCAACAAACAATGTTTCAGTGTTAGAGAAATCAACTTATTTACACATACATAGCTGGATGGCTCATGTGGCAAAGTTTTCCAAATAAACAAGTATTTTTAGCACATAATCAAAAAGATGAATTCATGAATTCATCAACGGAATAAAACATATAGTTTAGGAGTAGATTTTTAACCTTCTTCTTAAATGCTTTGCTCTGTGGAACTTTGATCGCATCAGGGAGTTTATTATATAAGTTAACACCTTTGTGGGAAACTGAATTTAAGCTTTTAGTTAATCTGTGTTGTTGGAGATGGATTGCTGTTGATGTTCGTGTTGTAAGTAGTTGTGGTATTCATTGTTGAGCTTAAAAATTCTCTTATTGTCATGTATAAAGGAAACTGTCTCTAAGATATAAATACATGGTAATGGTAAAATTCTTAAATCCAAGAAAAGTGGTTTACTTGGGGTACATTGGTTCACTTGCTTGATTATTCTTATTATTCTTTTCTGCAGTTTAAACACCTTAATACAATTGTTGGCAGATCCCCAGACGGGGATTCCATATGTCAGTAATGAGTATATATAACCAAGTTTGGTAATATTGCTGCATTTTGGTGTGTTAACTAAAGTTGGCACTGTTTAGTAAAGGAGCCAATGCACCCTTTAGCAGCAACATTACCAGAACTTGATGGAAATAGCACTGAAATATTGAGTATTCTTAATTTAGAAGAAAGAAATTTGTTAAAATAGCGTCTAAAATATTAAAACAAGATTTAAAGAACAATGGGTGGTAGACAGTCTTTGAAATAACATGAATAGTAATGAATCAGAGGTAAAACAATGTAAATAACTTCCGGATAATGGCAAGAAAGGATTTGAAAAGATATAAATACAAAAATATTTAGTGTAATAACTGAAAAGAGATGCACAGATTAAAAGTATTTGGGGAAGAAAATATGTGTATAGATATGACAAATAAAGAGGTGCACGAAAGTATTATATGGGTAAGAGCAAGAGCTAAAAGCTTAAGAAAGGGTATTTCATAAAGTCGATATTCTATATGTTGTGGAAATGAATATGTTAAACATAAAAAATTCAAATGTAAAGGAACAAAATTTTGGAGAGAATAGTTTATTAACAAGATATGGTTTAGGATATAAGAAATATTGCTATAATTGAAATGCTTCACAACAACATAGTAAGAAGGTATGGCAATATTTGAACAAAGTGAAGAATAATAGAATCTGGACAGTGAAAAGAGACATTTTCCATAGCATAGTTTAGGAATCTAGAGTCAATAACAACATAGGCTGTTGCTCAGTTGATGTAAATTACATTTTTAGTGCCATTTTTGCCACATTAGCAAAATAATTAATTCCAGGTTCCTTTGTTGCCATGCTGAATAACTTTACATTTCCACAGCTTCAAAATCTTTGATGATGATGGCATCAATCTACTTTTAACAAGATGGAATCCCATTCTATGAACACACAAAAACAGTCCTTGGAATAGGAAAGGCTCATCTATAAGAACTGCAGCACTGCAACTTAAAACAATCAACAACACTCTTTCCAACAAGGTATGATATGAAGTGGTTTATACAGTGAAACTTTAGTTTATTATGTAACTAATTTGTCTACGTGTCTACAGTATCTAAACAGATATCCTTGCTTGGTCTTTTTTCATTTCTCATTTGGCACTTTTTCTGTTTTTTCCTTCTCTTCTTCTTCATAGGATGGACGACCCCATTTTCTACTAGGGAACTGGTTTCCCCACAAAATAAAGTCCTTCAGCAACACGTATTCTGAAGTGCAATAAATCTAGGACCTTCTTTGCAGGAATGTTGCACTTCTTGGCATCTCTTCTGGATTCACAGTGGCTAAATCGATAGCATGAAATATTAGGCGCATTGTTCACTTTCTGCACCGAATGAATCTCCTATAGATACTTATTAAAAATCCATTTTGTCCACTTCCCCCGTGGAGGCATTATATAAACGAATTACTTCTGATCTAGGATCTTGTACATACTCTTTCTTACTTCCATCCCATCACTTTACCAAGTCCGTTTTTCCAATTCCTATGAAATCGGATGCCATGTTTACTGGTCTTTTGTCTAGCCATTTTACAATCACATCATCACAGCATCATCAAGGCTACTTACTTCCTCTATGTGTCCCCTTGATTTTTTCATCATAGTCAGAAGGTAGAGGAGGTTTTTAAAATCTATTTAATTGTGCTGCACCAGCAGCAAAAATCTGTTTCTGCTTAAGGGCTCGCAGAATTTTGTAATTTGTAAAATAGTTGTCAAAATACAATCAAAGGTTTTTTGCATCAATTTCTGAAATGCTTGTACTATTGCACCTTCTATACTAAATAATTTCTGCACATCTTTCTCAATTTCAGTTGCTTTTCCCCTGGTAAACAATGAATTCGTAACATGTACCACCTTTTCCACAAAGCATAAAGACTTTCACACCCTATTTATTATCCGTGCAAGAGAAGAGCAGTGTAAACATGATGCGTGGTGACATGATCTGATTGCTGTAGTCGGCCGGCAGCCGATATCTTCATGCGTTTACGTACACATGGCTATCGCTTCCAGTCTCCACCTCTTTCCCCCCACTCCTTGTACTGTGCAACTTGATTTTTCAAGTCTATTTGCAAGGATAATATAAGGCTTTACTTTCACATACTGCTTTACAGAAAGTGTCCCTTTAAATGAAACCATTTGTTCATCCACACACAGCATTTCTTCAAGATCCAATGTCTTACACCTTCTTCTAATAGTTTCATAGATTGGACGCACTTTGAACTGTCTGTAGATGGCACAACTCGCTCTAAGCTGTTTACTAAAAGTAAGTGATTTCTCAATTTAAAGAATCTATTTTAGTCATGTTATTGATGAAAAAGTCAAGATCAAAAGCCTTATCTCAATGTATATAAATCCGGGGAAATTACAGTGCACCCATCATACCATGTAGTCCAAATAACACCTCAATTTCTTGGGAAGTAGTGTTGGAAAAATGTATACTACCTTTCTGCTTTGCATATATATTTGTGAATTCTGCCTTAAGTACATGATGATAAAAATAATGGAATAGCTGTAAAACATCAATTAAATTGTCTTGACCACCTGGAAGGGGTTGCCACATAGCATCACTAGTTGCAAGTGGCTTATGCCATCACCTTATATCAGTATGCTCTTTTAAATTAAACATTGAGGAGAAATCTGCACCCAAAAAGAGATCTTGTTGGACATTCTCTTCCACTGCTTTGTGTACTGGCTGTTGTTGGACATTCTCTTCCACTGCTTTGCGTACTGGCTGTTCTAGTTTCATTTGCAACTTTCTTTAAAAAATAACAAAATTGCATATATTTTTCATATCTGTGATATGTTTCTATATCTGTCATATCTATAACATTTGTCATGTCAACTGCATAATGCAAAGCAATAATGTGTTATATCTGCTTCATTTAACTGATAAAGTGCCTCTATTTCATTTTAATTCTCATCCTCATCACTAAATCCTTTCAGCTCAGATAGCTCTCCATTTTGCAAACGGTCAAGGGAAAAGGCATCAAAACTTTCATCTGTGATCTTCATTGAGATAGGCTTAGGCCTACAATAAGCTCCTGAAAATAAAAAATGTGCTCTTTAGATGACAAAGGAAATATACATGCAAGCATAAACTCTGAATAGAGGTTATGTTACTGTCCGCCAATGTGATTCCTAATGCAATTGTCCTGGAATCATGGACACTATTTCTTTGTCCAGATTTTCTGTGTATTTCAAAAATATAAACTAAACAGTTCTATATTTTCCTCTTCTTTATGGTATTTAAAATAAAATAAAGCAAAATCCCATATTTGTATATGGCAGCCTTACCAGGAGCATCACTAGAACCAGCTGACATGCCAGCATCCATTTTCTTTTAATTTGAACTCACTCACATGGATGGCTCCACAAGGCAGTTATGTTGATGAAGCATTCATGGTCATGTCGCCCTCCGAGGTGTAATAGTTACCATGCTAACTTCATATAGTTGATGATGGATTTTTTTCAGGCATAAAAATCCTTAGCATGGCTTCCTTTGGAAGAGAAGTAAAGCCGTTGGTCCCATGCCGTAGATTTATAGCACATAAAAGAGCCTCAAGCCTGATAGAGAGGCCTCTGAGCAAAATTAAACAGTCTTTCATGCGCAGTATAGAATGGGATGCTGAGAAGCATCAAAAAAAGAGCATAAAAAAAAAAAAAAAAAAAAAAAAATCCTGGTTGTGTACAAAGGTAATCTACAAAAATAAACAAATGCAGAGTTAATAGGTTTAAGATCAAAAAGCGTATTTAAAAGACATGTCCTTGATAATGGACAAAGGGACTGAAAGGGTTAAAATTGACATTAAATTGGCAGACCATCCAATTCAGCAGTGTTACTTGAAAGAAATAATATATTATTTGTTAGTATTAAAAACAGATTTTCAGATTTTTGTTCAAAAATTGCACATTTTCACAACAGTGTATCCTTAAGGATGAAGCAAGGAAAATGAGACAGATTGTTTTGTCAACAACTAAGCAGTAAAACATACTGCAAATTTTAATATTAATCTACCATGCATAAGTAATAGCTTCAGCTGGACAAAATTTGGAGAAAGGTTTAAATAATGTTATGGATAGCTCATAGTTTTAATACGACCTTCTCTACAGGGGAAAGTAAGAAAATGTTTGACATAAGTTTAAAAATGTTTATACCAATGCCAGAGCAAAGTCCCAATTTCCTATACCTAAAGTTAGATCTCTTCATATTTTATGTAGTACATCAAAACATCTTTGTTTGAAATATTGTACTGTTTTTTATTTATTCTAAAATTAATTTATTTTGAATCAGTATATACTAAGTATACCAGTAATACAAAACAAGACAAAAAAGGGTAAATAGTAACATGGCATTGGTGTTTTTCAGGACACAGTCAACCTACCTACTCTACTCCTTAAATTAAGCCAACACATACAATATGAGGAGTATCATTGCAAACCATATTATGTCCACCCCTGAAAAAAATCAACTTTTACATGAATTCAAGTTGTTTCTGGCACACTCTTTCATGCTGTGAACTCTTTTTGCATGAAATCATATTTTGTCCCTGTGTAATTGACATGTGAATTTTGCTGCAAACCATGTTATGACTATATCCATTTTTCTCAGGATGGTTACCCTTAAGGTCATTAAACTGATGCTTTGATCAATGTTAACTGTAAGAAGTATTCTGTTAGTTTATATTGGACATTCTGTTCACTTGTGCTGCTTTTTGCAATGGATGAAAGTGTAATAATTGTGGGGTTATGTCTAGAGGAAACTGAAGCAGCAAAAGTATGCAAGGCAATTGCAATCTGAGCAAAGTTATGTGTTGAATAACACAACATATTCTTGTTGTTGTAATGCACCATCACCAGTACATTATGATCTTGAATCATATCTTTTCCCAGAAATAAATCTAATCAGCTGTGCACTGTAGCAAACAGCAAACCGTGTGAGGTGTAACCAAAGGTTTGTCCAGAACATATGCACCTATCACAGAGTAGCATTCAGTTTCAGTTATTCATTGTATTGTTGCTTTTACTGTACTAACACAAAGCTTTCACATAATAGCAACAGTGCTGATTGAATAGTTATTAGTTTCTTCTTTAGATATTGTGATAAAGATTTAAAGCTCCATGCCAGCACAAACAGGGTCATTTCCATTGATGCACTATACCTACATCTTTTCTTCTCAAGGCCAAAAAGAAAGTGTCTGAAATAAAAACAAAGTAGAACAAGATCTTCAATTTTCCCTATTAATTTCTGTATCCACTCAAAACAAATATAGGCTTAGGGGAGAGCAGAAAAGAACCCACACAATAGTATTAAAAGTATCAGGTTTTCTTCTTCTTATGATTATTTATTATGATTTATTTTTATCATCATCATCATCATCATCATCATCATCTTTTAAATATCTTTAAAATATAACAAGGCTGTTTCTTGGGTTAAGCAAATATAGTTACAGCAAGCAATTCAATTTTTTTACAAGAAACATGTATTTTTAAGACAGTAAAATTTTGTTAGTCAAAGATAAATATAAATGTAACTTATATTATCCATTCAAGAGTAACTGTAGCATGTTTTACATAGTACCTACTAATTATATGTAATTTTTCAGTTTGAAATTGTTGCCTTCTTATTTACAAATATGTGGATATTAGGTTCAATATTAATTCTCTGTTTTGAAAGGTTTGAATTTTGAAAAAAAATATTTTGTTTGAATACATTTCCATTTGGGACATGTAAAGACAAGATTTGTGACCATTAGTTTTGAAATTCCTCCCATAGTTTAAGTGTAATTCAATTTTTGTTTTTTCCTGTAAAATGTTCCTTTTTGGACATAATAGGATTTGCAAGATACTCCCCATAAGCACTTAATAACATAGATCTATATTGTATTAATAATTGGCTAGAAGTGTCCTGTTGTATTCTCTTATTACTCTGCAGTGAAATTGTACACCCAGACATAGTGATGCTGTCACTGCAGTACCTTGCTTAATACATACATTTCAGGTTCTTCAGAAATGCTAACTGTGACATTACTTCAATATTTCACTATCACAATAAGCTTTCATTCCCTTGAGTATATATATCAAAACTTATGGATTTTTTAAATATCTGAATCGTAATATCTCTTAAACAATAATTTGTATGCTTTTATTGTCCACAATGCTTAAAAATATTGTAGCACTCTGTGTTTATTATTTTCTGAATCTGGTATCAGTAGTGATAGGGAGTGGATGTGTTAATGTGGTACTCAGGAAAAGTATGAAAAAAAAGAATGGAATTGCAGATATAGTGCATAACAATAAACAGCTTTAAGAAGATAAAAATGAAGAGTAAAGCAGGCACCCTAATGGTAACAACACAAATTTGACTTGCACAGCAGCAATATTTTATTCATAATTGGTGTAGAGTTTAACTTGGGCTCAGCAACAGGATCAAATGTTGAAGATATTGAAAGGTATAACTATGAGTTATAGAAGCCTAAGATAATGGAGAAAAAGTTAGCTACAAAAAACAGATAACCATATAGAGAACCTAAAAGGAGTATTGAAAACATTTGAAGAGGAGGTAGAGATCAAGAATTAGAGAAATACAACAGCAGAATGAAGAGATATTGTGAAGTGTATAATGCAGATTAACTGTGAAAAGTTTGGAGTATATGACAATAAAGATAAAACAAACTTGGTGAAATTGTAAATGAAATTATAGAGAAGCTAGAAATTAAATTACATGGATGGAAGTAGAAGTATTCAGGGGGCCCAATGGCCTCTTTATGTGATAAGAAATGATAATCATGAAATTTTCTTTCATTTTAGGAAAAAGACAAAAGTCACAAGGAGGCAAATCTGGAGAATAAGGGGAGTTAGGAAAAACTCAGACTTTTTTATCTGTGTGAGCAGAAGCTGTATCATGGTGCTTAGTTTTCCATTCTGCAATGATAAATGGTAGACATACATTCACATGTAATTGTTTTTTTGGATATCCAGGATGATCAATGCTAAATGAAGGAAGGTTTCACCTTCTTCCCAGCATTTCTGCACCTTCGCACCTTTGTTGTTGGCTCATTATCTGAAAAGCACTATACTGCTGATTGCCACTTTGTTTCAGGATCATAGTGGTATATCCATGACACACCCCCTGTAACAATGTTGCAGGTGTCCTTGCTTCTCCCACTGTTGACTTTTTACAGCTTGAAATGGCACCATGGCTGCTTTCTGATCCTGTGTTAACAAATGCAATACCCAACGAGAAAAATGCTTGGTGACTTGAAGATGTTCCTGTAAGATGGCATTCACTGCAGTTGATCCAATTTTAAGGGTACTCTGGATGTCAGCATAGGTGGTGTGGGGATCCTGTTTCAATAACTTAGGCGCAGTTGCTATTGCTTCCGATGTTACTGCTGTGTAACGACAATCTGCTCAAGGCTCATTTTTCAGAGATTCCTGAACTCTTTAGAACTCCCAAAACTAGTTCCCAGTGGTGGCTCTGGATGGTGCAGAGTCCTGAAAAACTTCCATCAAAGATTGGGGACACAGCTCTGCCATTAGCTTCTTTTTGAAGTCATAATAAATCATGGCATGAAAATCGTGTTGCAACAACTCCATTCTGTTTGCCCATCTGTGTATCAATAAATGTGTTTGCTTCCACATTCTTGGAAAACACCAGAGACATTGTTGCATATTAAAGTGTGATTATACCTCTAAAATATCCCTCTTTCAAATGAAAGCACTCACATCATTGTCATTGCTGATAAATACTTTAGGAGCGACCCTTGTATTTGACTTTCATTTACTGTTACTTCTTTTCTCTGCTTGTTGCCTTTTAGTATAAAAATAATTTAAGAGCTTTGGTGAAAATGCATATCTTCTTCCTACAATTAATTATCAAATTATTTTTTAAGTCAATCATAGGACATCCACAACAATTTTTTTTAATTTCACTCATATCATGAATTATCTTATTCATTCCTAACGGCTGTTTCAGATACATGATTGTGAGCATTTAACTGTGCTCTAGTCATCAACTATTTGAAAAATAATATTTTGAAATTCTGTCTTCATAGGTAAGGGAAGAAACTTCACATTTTGTGGATGAGGTATTTCCATAACTTATGAAATGCAAATTTTGATTTTATTCAGTAAATAGGAAGTGTAGAGTTGTTAAATTATAAGGTAACCCCTGCCGCAGTCTCTTGACACTGCGCGAGAGATCCAAGAGTCGCCAGGAAAGTGGTGCCAGCAAAAATGCATTAAAATATGCATTTCAAGATAAATTACGGAAATGTTGACCTTCTGTTCACATATGGGGAGCACAATTTATGAAAATATTCTTGCTCACTCGTCGAAGCTTAGCAATATGAATCCTTGTGGTTTCTTGTGTTATGTTATCATTAAGTTTCTGTAGATTATACAGGGATTTCTGCTGCTGTGCTTAGATGAATGAATGAAAACATCTTTAACTTGTTATACTGCCTGTTTGGGAGTAGATGTCAACATTTTCAATTTTTATTTAAGCTAAGGACTCCAGTGCACCTCTGCCGACACCGCTTGCCTGGTGACTCTCAGATCTCTTGTACAGCAGAAAGAGACCATGAGAGGGGTTACCTTATAACTTAATGATCCTATATTATCCCCCAGAAATGTAATGACAACAATGAGAAGAAGAAGAATAAAAAGATATAGATCATAATAATGATGATGCAATAGATGATATTCATTTGGATAGATTAACTTGGCTCTCTTCTAAGAAGCATCACTTAGCTGTTTAGTTTTAAGAAGATAACAAACCTGTTAATTGTTGTAGCATTTCTGAGCATTAAAGAAAATAATAAAATGTATCATATAGATGAAGAAGCTCCTTTAAAAGCTACTAAAATACAAAAGAGTGTTTATTATGCAACTAATTTGAGTTAAATATGGACACTATAGTTTCACTTACTTAGTTTTTTCCCCAGATCCATTTCAAAGATGTTCATCTTTATCATCAGGAAATAAAGAGGCCAGAAGATGCAAACATGAAAATTGTAACAGTAAATCACGTTTCAGATGTGAGAAATGTCAAATATATTTATGTCTTAACAAGGATAGAAACTGCTTCTGGGAAACTGCTTCAATTTAAGAAAATAAGTTTGAAAACTGAAATGTGCCTGATTATTTATTATAATTTCTATAGGCATAATATTTTACATTGTTATTAGTTTCTATATTTTAAAGTATATATTAATAAAATATTAAGTTCTTTTGGAGAAAATATTACATTTGTACCTGAATACTATTTTTCCAAAATCACTACCTTCCAGCACTTCTGTCCACAATCATGGACAAAAACCAAACTCAAAAGCCAAGTTTCAAAGAAATTCCAAAAAATTCACTATCTAAGAACATTTCCTGAAAGTTTCAGATTTTTCCTGCAGCTATAGCTTGTATAGCTATTTTCAAGTATATATTAATAAAATATTAAGGTCTTTTGGAGAAAATATTGCTTTTGTACCTGAATATCTATTTCCAAAATCACTACCTTCCAGCACTATTGTCCACAATCGTGGACAATTTATAACTCAAAAATCAAATTTCAAAAAAATTCCAAAAAATTCACAAGCTCTTCTTGGCCACCTAGGAACATTCCCGAAAGTTTCAGATTTTTCCTGCAGCTATTACATGGCTCTATAAATATTGTCACACCAATTTTCACTATAATTCTGAATAATGGCTCATTTGGTCATAATTGTATCTGTTTAAGTTGAGAAAGCCATAAAATAAAGTAATAGCTAAAAAAACATGAGTAGAGTAATGCATTTTTTGAAAACTACGAACAGGGGTCACAAGGGTGCTTCTATCTGCCCTGTCATCATCCAAGGATGCTATACCATGGATTATTTAACCTGGGCTCTCCCCATCCAAACTGTGAACTGTGAAATAGATCATCTAGCCACGCCTAGTCTCACATCACCAATAACATATTTCTGACTATGAATTATAGACTGTCTTGCAGCAGAACACAGTTTGACTTAATCAAATCACTTGCAGTTTTTCTCTTGCTATATATTTCACTTCTTGCTTTTTCACCATGGAGAAGATCATTGTAAGGCTAGAGGGTCATCCATAGTATTATTTAATCTAATTTTATCTAGTTGAAGCATTACTTATGAATGGTAGTTTTAAGTATCTTTATTGAATGGATTTTAACAAAACATGGCTCTTTACATTCCCCTTACCTCTCATTAAAGTATTGCTTATTGGGACAATTTATTTCAATCTACTTCAAATCATACATATGCAAGCTACTCCTGCATTGGAGAGATTTGGTTTGCTTCTTGGCCATTTTAATATCCAGGTTAATTGCTTTGTAATTTTTTCCTTCTAGGTAATACTTGAAACACAGTCTTTTAGAGGATCATGACTTAAAGCAAATAATACAAGATAAATTTCTGTGATACCAGTTGGCATGTATGAGTTGGAAAATCTTGCTTCATGGCTACAGAGCACATCAAACAAGATCGAGGGCATTTGAAACAGGTAATTTTACGATTGTTTTATTGATTTCTTAAAATGTCAGATAAGGACTCTCATTCATTACGAGAATCAATTAACTTCATACATAATGAAAAAAAAAAAGTGCAAATTTCAACTTAGTAAATGAACATTATCTACAGTGTAGGTATGCTAATTAATAAAAGAAAAAATAAAGAATAGTATAAAATGCTGTTGCTGGCTATATTTCTAACAAGAAAATTATATAATGAAAGATAAACTAAATATTATGTGATAACTGTGAAGCTAAATGAATGATAAATGAACTAAATGTAATGTTTTACAAAATGCATTCAGGATCTAAGATGTCTGATTAATTTTCCAACAAACTACATGCACAAAAAATTGAAACTTGTCTCCTTAACATGGTCTCCTTCCAGACATAACAATTTCTCAAAATATGAATACCTCTGCAAATGTTACTTTGAGCACTAGATAAGTGGCGATGCAATACAGCAAAATTGGAGAATGTATTACTATAGAGAGCATTCTTCATGAAGAAAAAACAAAAAATCGTAAGGAACATCATAGGGAACAGGAGTAATACCTTCCAAATTATTTTCATAAAGAAACTGTTGCATTATGTTTGTTCAGTGAACAGGATAAAACCTTTTCCAATTGTTCTCACAATGCAGAACGTCTTGTTAGGGTGCACTAGTGCCCTTTGGAATGCAATGGGTGATGATTAAGCCATTACTGTTCCAAAACATGGCCACAATCGTCTTGTCACTTGCAATTGCTGAAAATTTCTGTGGTGGTGAATCACATAGCCTTCTTTGAACAGATGCAGATAAGAACATACATTCATCACTATGCCAATGTCAGTGCTGCCACCACCACAACCACCATCATCACCACAACCACCACCACCCACCACAACCACCATCACCACCACCCACCACAACCACCATCACCACCACCCACCACAACCACCACCACCCACCACAACCACCATCACCACCACCACCCACTACCACCATCATCACCACCACCACCATCACCACCACCTACCACCACCACCACCATCACCCAGCACCACCATCATCACCACCACCCACCACCCATCATCACCACCACCACCCACCACCACCGCCATCATCACCACCACCACCCACCACCACCAGCACCATCATCACCACCTTCACCCACCACCTCCACCACCACTACCACCACCACCCGCCACAGCCACCATCATCACCACCACCACCACCACCACCCACCACAACCACCATCACCACCACCACAACCCACTACCACCATCATCATCACCACCACCACCATCACCACCACCACCCACCACCACTACCACCACCACCCACCACCACCACCACAACCCACTACCACCATCACCACCACCACCACCACCACCACCACCCACCACAACCACCATCATCACCACCACCACCACCATCACCCAGCACCACCATCATCACCACCACCCACCACCACCAGCACCATCATCACCACCTTCACCCACCACCACCGCCATCACCATCATCACGACCACCACCCACCACCACCAGCACCATCATCACCACCTTCACCCTACCACCCCCACCACCACTACCACTACCACCACCCACCACAGCCACCATCATCATCACCACCACCACCACCACCACCCACCACCACTACCACCACCACCACCATCACCAACCACCATCATCATCACCACCAACCACTACCCACCACCACCACACACCACCACCACCCACCGCCACTGCCACTACCCACCACCACCACCACCACCACCACACACCACCACCACCCACCGCCACTGCCACTACCCACCACCACCACCACCACACACCACCACCACCCACCGCCACTGCCACTACCCACCACCACCACCACCACCACCACCAACACCGTGGCTGCCGCAGGTTATTGGAAGTGATGGAGGTAGATTAGAAATGTGGTTTCACATTGTTTTCTAAACATACTGACATGCTGCACACTGGTTAGCTTGCGTTACAAAACCCCGCTAATGAACTGAACTTGTATCTTTAATTATTTGTTTCTTCTTCCAACATATTTTATTGTAACAGACAATAAATGAAAGGAAATGACAGGAAAATAAGCTAGATACATATGAGTTTTAAAGGCAATTTATTGTTAGTGATCTTGAGTGTAGAGGCAAGAATACTATGAAAACACCAGCAAAGGACTATAAATAAACTTAAACAAAACAATCCCTTTTGCCCTGAGACAAGAAGCTTATTTTACTGTCTTTAACTCATAATACTAAATGAAATATTTATACATTTAAGAGTAAGTCCTTGTTGTTTACAGTAAGTTATTAAGAGGTTACTGTTAGAAAAATTACAAAATAATTTGGATAATGTGGTTGGAGCAAAAACATATGTTTTTCATTCAACAACCTTGAGACTAACCATAAGTAATCTTTTGAAAAGTAACACCTTTGTCCCTTTACCTGAAAGCTGCTAGGACAGGTTTCTGATAACACACAAAACCTTCCTCCAATAATTAATTATTATTGTATTTACACAAAACCTGTTGGTTTTCATGGCAAGAACACCCTCTAAGGTGTGAGTCAATAGGCATCACCACAATAGCTTCTTGCACTGCATAATCTCAAAATTATATAATTTTCAATGTTACATAAAACGTATCTAAGAGTTTTGAAACTGTCATCAAATTTTAGAACTAGTTGAAGTATAAGCTAAAAAACTATTATAATTTTTCTGTGTTATTTCGAAACAATCTGTATTTATATAGTAATAATAATTACATTTAATTACATACACACATAATTATAGGGTGATTTATATAGAGCTGACACGTTTCTTTCATTAATTGTTTCAAAACGTGTTATGCTAGCGGCAACTTATTATACCTAAATTGTAGAGGAATTTTGGGAAATTATTTACCTCTATAGCAAATGTTGAAAATGTCCTCCATCCTGCATAAAGCACAACTCAACACATTGTTCCATGTTACTGGCCACTCGTTGGAGGACTCTGCTGAATCTCCTTTGTGATGTCATGCTTCAGATTGTCCAATGTCTGGGGACGTGTGGCGTAAACCCTGTCTATTAAGTAACCCCATAGAAAGAAGTCTAGCGATATCAAATCCAGAGATCTCGGCAGCCACAGGTTCCTGGAAAATATCCGGTCATCAAAGAAACTTGCAATTAGGTTAATGGATTCATTTGATGTATGGCATGTAGCACCATCTTGCTGAAAATATCCTTGACTCAGCTCTACATCGTACTGCATTTTCACATTGACTACAAGAATGAAATGTCGAAACAGCTGCCAACAATGCAATTAGGAATTAAACAAACATCTGCACACCTAGTGACAAGAAATTGAAACTCCAGAACATTCTGCTTAATTTGGTGCTAAAATTGTGTCACTGAATGAATTTCCAATGGAATAATTAAAGAAAGAAATGTGTCAGTTCTACATTAATCACTTTGTGTAATATTATTACCTATTTAAATAATAAGTGAATAAAAACATGATTTTAGTCAAAAACTTATTAATTCCCTTTTAACCAGGCTTTCTTCTTTTATGTTTTATATATAACCTGATAATTTATTATACAGTTTGCTTGCAGCCACTGTACATTTCATTTTCTAGATTTCTAATGCATATGCCTATATGTGGTAGTTATTTTTACTTTCTCTACATGTACTATATATGTAGAGAAGGTATTGTATTCCACCCAAAAATTTGAAATATTTGTTTTGAGGTACCCTAAATTCAAGAAAAACATTTTTAGAAAAAGGTCTGAATGTGTATGCGTATATGTGTGTGTGTGCATGCGTGTGGTATTTAAGTTTAGTATCTTTCAAGGATGCAACATGAATATTTTCTAGAAAATCTTCCCAATACAAATTACCCTTTACTTGGAAATATTTTTGAAAACATTGTTTTTCTTAAAAATGGCTCTAACAATTTTGATTAAAATACTGTATTAAAGATATTTACATGACAAATAAAATGAACACTGTAACAAATGTGTTTATTGACTCAAAAACTGGTTACAATTAAAATCTTTGATTCACTGCTGCAAATAAATCATTTGATGTTTGAACACATACAGTTAATGGCTTGCACACCACTGCATGCAAACACTGCAGTTACTCACGACTCAGTACAATTCATGATGCATAGAGGCTTGCAATTTTTTCTCCTTTTATTGATAGAACATCACAGAATTTTCTGGAAAATTGTGGAAGCAATTGTGGAATGAATCTTGAGTGTACCAGATATTTCACATTCTGAAGCCTCTGGTTACTGTTTTGTAGCACTTCCTGTGTTGTTGCACTTTTCAGGGTCTCCAACTGCACTGACGCACACATAGGCAAACATGAGAGAGCAACATACACGGACAGCATTGTCACAATATCTTGAATTTTTTAGGAATATCGTCTGAAGACCTCTTCATTCTGGATGAATTTTGCATGACTGGTAAACTGTGTGAGATAGAAAAAGATTTACTACACAAAAAAAAAAAACCTAGATCTCATTAAAACACACAATTTATGTCATATACATATTTTTAGTAGAATTAACCATTTCTAAAATATTCCTTGTTATTGGTTTCAAATTTAAACTACTTAAATTTTTCTAAAATGGGAAGTCATTTTTCATTTCATCTCACTTTTGTTTTACTCCTGGCAATGCTTGGAAAACTGAACATCAATGTTCATATAGTAGCCAGTTTTTAAAACATCTGATTATTGCTTTAGCCTAGTGGATTCCCTTCTGCTTATAAGGAAGCAAGTAATAAGACAAATTCTACTAATGTTTTATCTTGATTAATATGATAAAGATAAAAGAATTTTTTGGAAAATTAGTTTGTTTACAGAATAGGTAGAGAAAATCATGTTTATGGAACATCAGATTTTTTTCCTGTTGTTTTGTGCTCATGGATATGCTGATTTGTTTCTATTAGTGGCAAAGCTAATGGGTTATTTCTGGATAGATTGAATAAAATTTACCTTAAATTTTTTATGCAACAAGACTTCTTGGTGGAAAAATTGTCTTTTATGGTCTTTGAAATTTTGGTTGACTCCAAGTTCCTTAATCAATTTTTACTTTCTCTAGCCCCGTCTGTACAATGTACTTAGGAATAGAGAAGTATTGCATTTATCCCAAAAATTTGATGTCAAGATTTCACCGGAAATACATGTTTTAGAACCCCCTGAGTCCAAAAAAAGCATTTTCAGAAACATGTTGTGTGTGTGTGTGTGCGTGCATGCGTGCGTGCGTGCGTGCGTGTGTGTGTGTGGGGGTGGGGGTGGGTGGGTGGGTGTGTGGGTGTGTGTCAAAAACAAAAAGATGGTTAAATACCAAACTTGATATTTAAGTTTGGTATCTTCCAAGGCTGCAACATGAAGATTTTCAAAAAAATCCCTCCACCCCTAAATACCCTTTGTTTTCGAAAATGTTGTTTTTCTTAAAAACGGCTCTAAAGAGTTTTATTAAAATACCACTTATTAAAGCCATTTCTATCAAAAATAAAATGTGTAACTTGAATTTTCTGGAAACAGCTTCTAAAGACCTGTTTATTCTGGATGAATTTTGCTTAATTTGACATAACTAACAAACCTAAGAGATAGACAAAAACTTACTATACAATTAATATAAATCTTGTTAAAATACACAAGTTATGTCATATACATTTATTTTGTGGAGCTTGCTGTTATCGAGGTATTCCTTATAATTAGTTTCAGTTGTGAAGTATTTATACTTTTCTCAGATGGGGGTGTCCATTTTTCTTTTGTTCTACTCCTGGCCAAGCAAAGAAGTGATTTGCAATGACAATCGCATAATAACAGTTTTTAAACATTTGGCTATCACTTTAGTCTAGTGTATTCCCTTGGTTCTAGTCTATGTATAAGGAACTAAGTAATAAAATTCTGCTAATGTTTATCTTGATTAGCATAGTGTTGAAAGAAGAATTATCTTTTGTAAGAAGCTTGTTTGTAGAGTAGCTAGAGAAAGTCACATCAGATTTTTTTTCAAGGCTATGGTTCTGAGAGAACTAAGTCTCTCATTTGTCTTGATTTAGAAAGACAGGTTTTTATTCTTTATAGTGTGCTCATACTTCTTTCAGTTGATGCAATAGTGACACGGAATGTTAAAACTAGTTTTATTAGTTTTGTCGCTTTTGTATAAATGCTCTATAGGTCATTGTTACATATGAATTTCAAAAGATCTAAAGGAGATAAAACATTTTTCTTCATCAATTCACTTTCTAGGCATTCTTTGTTGGAGAGCAGGTAATTGGATAGAAGACAATTTAATATAATGGATGGGAAATTAGGATTATATTCTCCAAATTGAGATTGACCAAGCAATTCAATGAATGTTATGCTCTGAAGATCTAGAGGTTTTCATTTGCATAATCAATGTATCAATGATTTCATAGAGAGACTTAACCTCTTGACTTGTATTTATGTTATTTCAAAGTATTTATTGAATCACAGGAGCTGACAGTTTTTTCCCATATCTTCTAATATAGAAATTATCTTCCTTACTTCATTATTGCACATATTTACATCACATGTGGTTTTGTGTTAAGAGTTCAAAAAGATGGTTCAATATATATAAAAATATACAATTGATTGTCTCTGCACCCCAGTTCTCATCATTGTCTGTAATGTTTTGGAAAATGTCTTTTTTATCATTGTAGTTAGAATAAATAATCTGAACTGGACAGGAATGAAAATTCCATCTGGTGCAACTTTTTTTCTTATAGTTTTGTTCTTTTTAAATTTTTGCTTAAAAATGTGTGGAAAGATGAAAGATTATAAATGAAAAGCTTGAGTTGTTTGATTGCTCTGGAACAGTATAACAGTATTAAATTTAGTTTATAGGCTTAACAGTGTAAAAATGCAGCTTGAGGACACATCTATTTAACAAAATGCTGAAATGCCTCCACGGTCACTAGCCATTACAGGAACTCCATCGTATATCTGGCTTACTATTTTATCTGTAACTTCCCAGCTAGTGAGTGCAGTGATAATCTCAGATAATCCTAAGGCATTTAGTCACAGGAAGCATCATAAAAGCCAATAAATCTTTCTTTGGGCCATATTTGTATACAAGATCTAAAGATAATGCTCAGCTATAATTTATAAGTGTCTCGTCTGCATGCACACCAATATATTACAAGACCGGAGCTCTTCTTTAATATGTTCATTAATAAAGTCTGTCACTGACTCGATTAATTCATTTTGAACAGTGCTTGATTTACCTTTAAAGTTTAAAGTGTTCTGCAGATAGTCACGAATATGCTGTTCTCACCTGGACAGAAGTTCTAACTATTCAAGATAATTCTCTTTATTATCGGAACTTTCATCCTCAAAATATCCTCTGAAAGTAAGCTGCTGCTTACCTAAAAAGTATACATGTCAATAAGTTTCTCAACCACTAATCTGTTTTGCTTGATCCCTTCCAAAATTGAATGTTAAATTCTTGTTTGATCTAGCATACGAAAATTCTCTTCATTCTGAAGATGTTTATTTGAATTTTTCTGCTTTTCTGTGAAAAATTCTTGTCACACAAATGCCATAGGATTGTGATGTCTATTCTTTTTCATTTCCATATAGAATGCAGGTATAACAGTATAACAATATAATTATTTTATCTCAGAACACCCTGTAAACCAGGGTTACTTCTTATACCAAGAATATTGAAATTTCCTATTCTATTTACCATCCACTGTTTTAACATCTAGATTTGGTGTGACTCTTCTGCCTTTGAAAGCACATTTTACTTTGTAACTCCATATTGAAAAGGGCTATACATTTAATTTATTGAGCAAAGCCGAAATAGTACTCTCAATTTGAGTCATGAAATCCACAAGCGCTCAACCACATACACAATGTGATAATCGATAACGACAATAATAAACTCACAAAAACTGTGCAGAACAACGTGAAATATAATTACAATGCAATGTAATAATACGTTACATTCTCACTTTGTCTGCTAAGTTTCCACTCGACTGTGAGTCTAGCCTATTGAAGCACAGAATGTCCCCAAGACTTCCCGAGCCCCTTCACGCCATCTGTAGTGGCAGCCAATTCGTCTTACGAATTAAGAAGCCTTTACAGAAACCTTATCACCGGACTGAGCATGTGACAGCATATGGATTGATTGTTTTGTGAGAAGCCAACTTCTGATGCATTGTATCAATTCGGGATAAATTCGAAATAAATAGGTAGGCTAAGCCTCAAAAGCCTCTTAAGAGCTTCACCACAGGTTTCTATATATGTTGAATTTACCAGATTCAAATCTTGAGCTGAATTATATAGATAAGATATTACCTAAAAGTTCATTATGACATCATTCTTGCCCATTGGCACACAGGAAATCACAGATAAAGATGAATACCCAGTGTAAATCAAGTATTGTTTCTTAAATGAAACCATGTGCTTTTAACTGAGATTGTTCTGAATTCATTTCCAAATTCAAAATGTTCATATGTACCAAATTTTTGTACGAACAGTTTTACAGCCATTGTAGAATGGCTTATATAAATACAAAATACAAAGGCAGCACAGGATGGGCAGAAAATATTTCATTGTAATATGTTTCACAAGATGTCAAAACACCTCCTTAGATGAAATTTATGTGGGAAGCAGGGTATTCAGGTAATAGGCATAATGACATAAAATGAATGATGTTCCAAAATAAAATTAAAAAACTGATTCTCAGAAAACTATTATATGTTAGACAAAATCTAATTACATAAAGCAATTTAATACACCTATTTCACCAAAAGAGTCAATTTCATGTGCATATTGTTGTTGTTGACATTGCTATCATCATCATCATGATCATCATCAATTATAAATGGGATAAATATGCAATTATAATAATATTATAAAAATGATTACAGTATTTTATTTATTAGTCTAACTCATAATAAATGAGTTTGTGTAGTAACACAGAATAAAATATACATTTAGGAATTTTTACAAAAAAAATTACAAGTGAGTATTACAAAAAATATTTTACCAAACATTATAATTTATATAAAAATTAAGCTATAAGAATAAATTGTAACAAAGACTATAAAATATGTACAAAAACAAAAATATTATAACAATAAAAGAGAAAAAAACTACAGCAATAAAGCAATTTATAAACCATAATACATTTTACATTCTGTATAAACCATACAAATGATTTTGAAAAATGGCTACGGAATGTTTTATGATGTTCTCTGTGATTGCTTGTTCCACACTTCTGTTAATTCTATACTTCACCCTCCATTTACAGACATATTTGCAATTGCTTCTTGAGATCCCAAAAATAGGCCTACTACTGTTATTTTTCTGAGATTGTATTGTTCTTTAATGTATGGTAGGGTGGGCTCATATATTTTCTGGTTTTCCAGATGAACTTCTTGAGGTTGGTCTTTATTCAGTTCAAAGCGGATGGTTGGGTCTATTATCTCTGCTTCTGATTTTCTTATATTTATTGCAATGATGTATATGCATCAATTACTACCATCAGCTAGGCAGGAACTTCCTCATAAACTTCTAGTTCAGTTTCACATAGTGCTTTTGCCAAGATGGATCTTATGGTGTTGTGTCTCTTAATTCTAAGCAGTTCTCCCCGAGGACAGTTTCCAAGCACATGGGGAAGTGCTTCATATTCATTGCAGTGTCTGCAGTGGTTTGTGCTTGAAGATCGTCCAAGGATACTGCGAACAGGAGCTTCAATTGCATTCATGTTTAGTATGTCCCTCCATTCAGAACTGCTCAAGCCTTGTTTACTAATTAACCAGGTGTTTGCGGCTGTAACTTCTGAAAATAGTTCCACTCCTTTTCCTTTATGAGGATAGGAACACCAAGTCTGGTATTCTTTATCATGTAAGGTGTTTCTCAATTGTCTGACTGTTTTATCAGATCGTTCCATTTGTAGAGCAGAAAAGCAGTGGTTTATGATGGCTTCATAATTTGGCACTATGTTGACATGTGGGTCGTTCAGTTACTGCAACTTGATGTCAATATTCAGTTGCTGAGATACACTTCCCAGGAAGTTTTCAGTATTGAAAGTCCTTTATATTTGTGAGATGTATATATCATAGAATTCAGAGTGTCACTAGGTCACTGAAGAATTTCTTTCACAGAACTGTGAATCATTTTGTCTGCTTTCCATAGAATGTATTAGGAATTTTGTTTATAGTGGCATTTTGAAATGGATAAATTAAAGATGGTCCAATAAACTGATTTATAACTGATCTCTTTTGCTGAGGGTGCGCTAGATGAGTAGAAGATAGCATGTCTAGATTATTTCTAAGTTTAGTCAAAATGTCACCGGAATTAAAAATTAAAGAATAATTAAAAGAAAGACCAAGGTATTTGACTTCTTCTGTAACAGAAATGACATTAATATCACCATGTATGGTCTTAACTATTTTGACATCTAGTTTCCCTTTGTTTATGAGAATGGCTTTAGATTTCAGTATTAATGCTTAAGCCTAATTCTTGAAGGCTAATAACCAATGTGACCAAAATATTAACTGATTCACAAGCCTTTCCTATTAATACTATGTCACTCCAAAACCAAGTGTTGTAATTGGTTCTTTTTCTCGTTTTTGTGGCCTAACGTCCTTTAACCTAGTTGGTATCGGACGATGAATGAAATTGGTGAAATGATGCTCAAATGATCTCGGGGTCCATGGAGCTTAAAGTTACTCAACATTCATCTTCTCAGAACAAGAGAAAACCCAGAAAAAGATCTTATCCAGGTAACTCACCTTAAGCAAGATTCGAACTCATAACCTTTTGAATGTGAGGCAGACACACTACCCAGGCAGGCTTATTGGTTCTGTTTCAGGAGATAAGCAGAAACCATATGAGTCTGAGACACTGCTCTCTGCTAATTCGTTTAATATGCGGTTAATACAAAGGTTAAATAATACTGAAGAAAAAGGGTTATCCTGCATGACTCCTATTTTAAGTTGCATCTTCTGTGACCTTCCTCTTGTTACTCGAATTTGAGTAGTTTTGTCCATCAATAAATTTATCAGCAAATTCTTTAGTGGTATAGGCAGTGCTGAAGAATTAATTGTTGAGCACAGATGATTATAGCCAATAGTATCAAATGCCGTACTCACATCTAAGAAAACCAGACCAGCAGAACATTTTTGTGAAGTAGCAATCCATAAGACTCCCTCAACTATATTAATATTGATAAATGTTTCGGGTGTCATAAGGAAGCCTGTTTGAAAGGAGTTGATTTCATTAAATTTCTGACAATAAAATCAAGAATTTTTTAAAATACATGCCGTACCATAGAAGATACAGTAATAGGTCTCCATTTACTTATGTCATTTTCATCACCATGTTTATGTACTAATATGTTTTGAGCTTCTTTATCATATCAAGCACAAATGCTGTTTTCAGCATTCTGTTCAAAATTCCAGCTAGTAATTTAGCAGCTTTGGATTTTTTATTGCTTTCAAAATAGCTTTATCTGGATCAGGACTAGTATCAATTGCCATTTTATTCATTGAGCTTAGCATCATTTCTGGAGTTACTTCTGGCAAGTGCTGGGGTGAGAGTTCAACAGCAATAGAATTATTAATTGTTTTAAATATATTTTAGAAGTATGATCTACTTCAAAAGTTGCAAATGGCAAGCATTTGTTACCATTTTTATATAAAAGTTTTCTGGCAGCTTTTGTCCTCTGATAGAAAAATTCATACTGGATCATTTCATAATCAAATTTTGCCTTACGTCTTAGAAGTTTATTTTTGAAAGACCTTTGAGGACTGCTAGTATTGTTGAATCAGCAGTTATTATTTTTTAAATAATCATTTTTTTCGTGCTTCAATATATTTTTGCACAGGGTTTTTAGGTTCTGGCATTCTGCTGGTGAAAGAAATTCAATAAATTGAGATAAATTTTCATTAAGGTATCATCGTCAAAATCAAAATTGAATTTATTTAGCCACTCCTTCAGATGTTGGTCATATGTATGTTTATTATTAGAATTGCTACTATAATCGTGGGGGATATTTCTTGTGGTGTCATTGACATCGGGAAGAAATCTCAGCTATTAGTTGTTTCTTTGATCAGTTGGAATGAACCTATTAGAGAATTTTGATATTCCAGTGGATATGATTTACTTATGTGAATTTTTAAGCCTTTATACAATTTACCATAATGTAGATGAGGAATTTTTATTTACTCTTCAATCGGTATGCTATTTTGACTTAAAATGTTGCAATTTGAAGCATTAGAATTATCCATTTTAAATTAGTGTAATTTCTTTTAGGTTATTCTGAGAATGTTTACTCTATATGAGGTGGTTACTAAGCAAGTAAATAAATGTGATTTCTCATTCTGATTCTATTTTAACTTCATATAATTTAATTACTCACAGAAAAAGTTTATCTTCATGCGTACTATGACAAAATGCTTCAAATTATTGAGCACTAACAGGTATAGATAAGAAATGTAATGTAGGAAATTCTATGTATACAGCTTGATTTAATAGCGCTATATAAAACTCACCTCAGAGTTACAAACATATTAACCTACTATTAAATTTCAACCATAAATATTATGAATTAGGTACATAACTCAATGAATTCTGACATAATATGATCCATTTCTCTCTTTCTAACATTTTTTTCTTGTTATCATGAGGTAATGGAATTGGTAGAGAATCAGATTTACCTGAAATACTTACTTTTCAATGGGGAATTGAAGTTAAGTTTATTATACATCCCGTATTGAATACTCCATAGAAATGCAGATTTAGATAATATTGAATCTTAGATCTAATCCTCTTTGAAAGTGGGACCAGATTGAAATATACTACATGGAATCACTGCTATATTCAAATTGTATTGAATATACTAAAGATTCTATTTTCTGTTATTCTTTCCAATGCACTGCACATTTGCCATTTTGCTTTCTTAATAAACTTGCCAGGACTTGTTGCAATTAAACACATAACAGAGACATTTTTATTGTTTTCATAATCTCGCAATTTATTCTTCCCAAAAACACTCACTAACCCCAATATATGCTTACAATACACAGAACTGTGTTTTACAGATTCATCAACATAAATCCAACTCGACCAACAAAAAAACTTGAATTATTTGTTCTCGACCTTACATATTCAAAATAAATTTGAATTACAGGTAATGAAAGACATGCAAGCTGACCTTACAACACTACAGACATGGTTCACAAATAACAACTTAATCCTTAATGTCAAAAATAACTAAATATATGCTTTTTCATAAACCCTCTAGACCAATTACAAGTAATACGTCAATTAAGATAAAAGAGATATTCACTCCTACAAAACTAGATCAGCCAATCACATATGCATAGAGTCAGTTAACTCCACCAAATATGGAGTAAAAAGTATATTACATAGTGCCACCAAAATATACAACAGTCTCCCACTTAACATCAAAGAATTGTTTAACTTATTCCAATTTAAAAACAAACTCTTTAAATACCTACTTGAGCAATACTGTAATTCCTAAAAATTTTAACAACAGAAAATCCCTATGGTATTTCTTGAAATATTTCATTAAGTTTAATCACACACTACACAAATTAGGTTAAAAAAGTATATATACACACATATAGAAGTTATACTTATATACTCCTTTTTATATATGTTAATGTGTTTATTTTATTCTTTGTATTTAGCTTGCTGCCTTATTAAAAGGCAGTCCCTACCTAGAGCAATATGCTCATTGGGCATATGTAAATATTACAAAAAAAGAAAAGCATCTCAATCCATATTGCATTTAACATGTGAAACAGGGATCACATTCAGCAATTGGACTCGAATAAATTTCAATTCCTCATGAAAATGTGGTAAATATGAAGGTGATTCCTTTGCCCCTCATAATGCTGTATTTGCCTGCCTCTAAAGTGTGGGGTAATGAATCATATTCAAGAGGTCTAATGTTCTAATCTTAGTTCTAATCTTAGTTACCCAAAGTAAGGTTTTTTTTCTGGTGTTTTCCTTATCTTGAGAAGACAAATATTTGGTAACTTTAAGCTTCAAGGACCCCAGACTCATTGGTGCATTTTTCATCCATTTCATTCATTGTCCAATATGACCCACCAGTTAAAGGATGTTAAAAAAATATTGTAGCATAAAATTATTTAATTTATTTGTTTATACCAAGCAACAACCAAAGAATATGGCTATACATCAGCCCAGGCTGTTATCTTGCTGCAGACATAACCAGATCTTCCTCTATATTTCTAACATTTTAATGATGATGATGATAAGAAGTAAATAAATAAATAAAAATTGCACACTGTACAAGATAGTCATATTCAACAGTCATGTTTCACTTGCATTTCTTTTTGACTTTAGTCAAATACTCTCCTACTTACTTTTCTTTCTATCTTTGCTAAGAGTTTAATTAAGATTACCTTTGAACCATTTCCCATTTACACACTCTTTCCTCAAAAGCTTCCTCCCTTTACATTACAGAACTATAAGCTCCATATTTTATTTTTCTCTGTATATTGGACACTGAATCTGTTGGAACTTTTGTTCTTATCCTTTTTAGTCACCACGCAGCTAATTTTACCCAAGCAATACTCACTCTTTGTTCCTTATTTAATTTATCCAAATTATCTTCTTTCATATGAACTTTTTTATTACTATATATGATTCTAAATATCTTTTTCTTCCTATATGGCTAAACAATTGTTGTATCAACAGAGCTTCAAACCTTCTCCTAGCTCCTTTCTAAAAAATATTTATATTATTGTTCCTCCTTTAAATTTCCTTCAATCTATTATTCTCTAAGTTTGTTTGCCTACTGTAACTGCGCCCATTTCTCCTTAAATTCTTTTATTGAGATTCTAAGCACTACCATAACAAATTTCTTTCATCTAGATTTAATATGCTATACCAGTATTTAAGAATTCTCTCCATAATCATTCCTTTACTTCCCACTCTTCCCATATCATTTTGAGCAAATGTTTTAGAGGCAATTCAAACTTGCCTACAAAACATTAATAAGCTGCATCCACCATCTAGTACCCATATTTTAATTCCATATAGCACTTTTGCTTCAACTACTATGCATATACATTTATATCTGACATATATATTGTCAAAACATTTTTGTGGGCAGGTACATTGCCATAATGAGAAACAATTTTTTTCTTTTTTAACCTGGGTCTGTTTTCACAAATGCTTGAATTCAGTTTGGTTAAAAGTTGAGAGTAGTATTCTCCAGTAATGGTTTTACCTTTTTCGAGATAGTCAATCAACAAAATTCCTTTGGCATCCCAAAACACTGACACCATGATCTTTCCTGCCGATGGCACCATCCTCGCCTTCTTTGGACCTGAAGAACCAGCTCTGTCCACTGCCTCAACTGTTGCTTGGATTTGGGTGTGTACTGGTGAATCCATGTTTCATCTATTGTGACATATCAGCACAAAAAGTCATTCTGTTCTTCTGAAAATGCACCAAGCACTTTTCAGAAAGTGTCATGCGAATGTATTTGTTATCCACATTGAGGATATGCGGCACCTATCTTGCACAAAGCTTTTTCACGTCTAATTCCTGATGCAAGATGTGACCAATATGTTCCTTTGAAATTCCAAGAACATTAGCAATTTCACACACATTTGTACATCGATCTTCCAAAATCATGTGATGCACTTTTTCAATGATTTCCGGTGTGGTTACAGTTTCTGGATGTCCTTCGCGTGAATTGTCTTGGATGCTTTCACAGCCAGGTTGCCCATTTCTTCACAGTGGAAACTGAAGGAGAGAGTCACCATACACATAATCCGCAAATGAATTTCTATAGTTGTAAACCTTCTTTTACAAAGAATTTTATCACAGCATGATACTCAAATTTCTCCATTTTCAAAGCAATGTGCACTTCCACTACTTCAAACAACTGCCTACAGTCAACTATTGCTTGGAATGACTTGTAATTTTAAATAGGGTCTATTAACATGTGTGTATCAACGTAAGGAAAAAATATCATGCAAGTAGTGTCGCGATCTCTGGGTGAGGCAGAGAACTTTTCAGATCACCCTCATATATATACACATTTACCAGAGGTGGTATGAGGGGGGAAGCACCCCCACCCCCACCCCAACACACACACACACACACACACACACACACACACACACACACACACACACACACACACACACACATCTCTTTATCTTATCAGTAAGGCACAACTTTGATATTCCCCATATATTAATTCTCATACATGCAATATATTGTCATTTTATTTTTCTTATAGTTGCAAAAGCTGCAACAGTGCCATAAGGTACTGTGTTGGTCAAAGTTAAGCCAATTTAATTTTCTGCCACTTTTCAACCAAATTTTAGAAAATTTCTGCATGAACTCTCTCCTTCAAAGATGACGCAATGTGGAAGGATATTTTTAATAGGAGCTGGATACATATATCACATATGTATTGCTGACTGCAACGTTCTTCATTTTGTAAAAATAGCATGGGGTGGAGTTTCATTTTGTGCCTCCCTTTATTAAGTTATGAACCATTATAACTTCAGGTTAACCCATTGGTTCACTCACTAAAACATCATTATCTATGCAATGACAAAATAAGAACTAATAATTTACTTTCTTTTGCTTTGTTTCCAAATCAGTAGTGATATCTTTGTGAAATAAAAACATGAATAACACAGCTTTCCTGTTTCTTTAAATTTTAGGTCTATGAACTTTGTTATAAGTTTTTTCTATCCTTCTTTATAGTGCCATCAACATGAATAACTTACTGACAAGGAAATTGTTCTTGAATAATTTGTCCATGTTATGTTTTCTATTCACAAAAAGATTTTCAGCAGCTATATCTACCAGAAGTTTTTTTTTCCCCCCAGCAAAGAAGCATCAATCAATCTTATATTTTAAGCTGCCTGCACATATCAGGACAATTTTGATACCCTACTTAATTGAATTTGGCAATATGAACATACAAAAAGAGATTTTCCCAGAAATTCTACTACTCCTCTTTAGGTCCCTAAGATCCTGCTTATAATGTTCTTGGCAATTTCCAAGAAAATTTCCCCCGGTTCTAATAGAGGACAGAGGTACAGCTAGGAGTGGGGCATTTGGGGTTATAGCTCCCCCTTGCTAAAAATAGTGTAAAATCTAATCTAATTTTAATTCCAGTTGTTTCACCTTAATGTATGAGTATAACATTGATGTTTTGAATATTTCAACTCAGAATTAATCCATATTTATCATTGGATTTTATACATATTGTTGAAAAAATGGAGTTTAGGTCTCTTGAATTTTTTTTCATATAACTGAAGTCGGTTGATGAGACTACTGAATTTCTTCTTGAACAATGCAACATTTACGGCACTCACCATAGAATTTCACATGAAACATTATGTTGTAGAATGCTAATTTTCAAAAATAGATTCCCAATTCATCTGAGGAGATTTCTTGGTGAGTTCCCTTCAACGCTATTTGTATGCAACTTTAATAGGTATGATAAATCCTAAGAGAAAACAGATTGAAACATGATCTGATAAATTCCCTAGCTTTCAAGGTTGTCAACTTGATATAAACAGTATTCTTCTGTAGTTTCTTCATTTACAAAATTTCCTTTACCAAAAGAAACCATTCTTACAGACCATGATATTTGCTCAATTTTCATTATTTTATTCCTGTTTCATTGCTTCAGGCCATTTCACCATATAATCAATAATTTTTTAGTTCTTTTTATTTATCTACTTTATTTTTTTAATTTACATCATCATCTGGTATATATTCTGGATGTGTTACTATTGTAGTCATCATTGTCAGTTTTACAGATATCCTCTTTCCCTTTCTCATCAGACTATTCCTCAAAAATGTGTAGCATAGTATCAGAACTATTAGCCAACTTCCAGCTCATTGTTCTTTGATGACAGAATGTTAACAGACAAAAACAGTCTTCTGGTATATCTACATCCAGAAAGTCAATAAACCAGAAACAAAATTAAATAGAATTGATTATTATACAAAATGAACACTGTTATCATAAAACAATATTACTTATTGTTTATTACTCAGAACACTGTGTTAATAGAATTTATACATATGTAACGTGTACCTACCTACCAATCACATATGCAGTAATAGGAAACAATTAAAAGCTTTCAATCAGTTAACATGCTGTCTATTACAACAATAATGACAGAAAGCATAGATTAATGGTCAATTTCAAAATCATTCATTTTACATTTATACACTCAATGCTACTTAGCTTCCGAAGTTTACATTATTTGAGGCAAAATATAATTTTATAATTTGTTAATTTTACAATTAATGCACAAAGAAAATAATACACAAGGTGTTCTTAGGCAGAGATTGCTAACCTTTAGTAGTTTACTTTAGAGAAATTGGTGGTACATAACTTTATTAATTACTCAAAATGTGTTTTAGGGATTATAAAGATGAAGCAGATACTTTTGCAAGAGAAAATAAGGTTAAAATCAAAAAACTGAGTGTGCAAGATGAAATTTATGTACTTACAAGTAGAAACTTCTTTTCTCCTATATATTTTAAATTTTATTACCAAATAACAAAAGCCTTTTAAATATGTACATCCCATGTGGTGAACTTCAACTTGATAAATCTTAAACATATAGCAATGAACATTTCAGAAACATATGAATAATGGTATCCCGTGAAGGGTTAAGGCTTTCTGCTAAAGGGAAAGCTTAACTCCACTTTGCTCACATGGTGAGCATGTGAACTTACCATAATTAGCACTAGATTATCCAATTAGAATATTCAGCACTTTTGTCACTGAGACGATTTTACTCATTGGTGCTTTCCTCTTCTTCACGTAATTAGAACTAGGTTAACAAATTATCAAATAATCAGCACTAGATTAACACTAGACAAATGGCACTTTTATCGTAGAAATGCGTTGACTTTAATCATTGGTTGCCTTGATGCCTTCCCAGCTCCTTCCACGCTCTCCTGCACTGTGCTGCTCTATCCCAGTGTGTTTCAATTAGGTGTTTGAAGGTGTCTTTCATCTGAGCTTTAAAGGTCAGAGGAAGTACTAGCTGGCCAGGATGGAAATGAATTTTATTGTACAATGATTGACATCAATCTGATGACATCGGTAATGTATAAGATGCCAGAAAGTTCGTGAAGGATATGGGCTGGGAACCTCTAGCCATGTCCTTAATGTCCTGTTCTGCAGTCTGAAGTCTGATGAGAACAGTTAGCTAAGTCCCCCCATCAAGCAGCTATACAAAACCAGAGGCAGGATACTGGCTCATTATAACTGGAGAGAGACATGCTCTTTGAGATTAAGATGGAAATAGCTGCCTGAAAACAGCATGCCCTTGTTGCACTTTGCCTCTGACATGATGGCTGAGGTCAGTCGTCAGTCCAGCATCATCCCGAGATATTTTGCCTTGCTGCATAACACAAAGTTTTGCTGGAGTCCATTTGCTTTGGTTTAGCCAAAGAGAATCGCAATAAAAACTAGATTTATAGCTCACTTTTCTACATTTTGGTGTTAGGTGCACAAAATTGTTTGATATTTCTCTTCTCCAGGCTAATAGCCATGCACCACTTCTTCCATCTGCCAATGGCACAGAGCTGGGCTTGGATTTGCCAAAAGCTATGCCTGTCCTGGACTTCTCTTTCCTTCGTAAAGGTCCCAAGTTCTTGTTATCTATGTTCATCTGTTCCCTTGTAGCCTTAAGACATGTCCTCCCTATTTCCAGTTTATTCTTATCACTTCTATGTTCTTGGAGGAGGTGATTTCTTGCAACCTCTTTATTCCCTATTATTCTGAGCTTCAAGGATATGCCAAGTATTTTCCACTCTATACATGCTATCCACTCTTTTCACATACTTCACACTCTTTTTTTGTCAGACTGTGAAGACCAGATTTGGCAGTCATGCAATAGGGCCAAAAACGATATAGATATTGAGTTACTTATTTAATGTTTTCTTCAGTAGTATGATGCAAATATTTCTTTGACTTAAATGTTATATTATAATCAGATCTGAATATCTAGTGTTTTAGATTTTTATCTAGTGTACCAGTGAAATAAAATTCAATAAGAATAAAAAGAACTTAATGATCTATTTAAAAAAAGAAAATTAAAAATACCTACAAAAATACATTTGATTTTTCATAATAGTATCATAGACATAAATTATTGTTCCATATGTAACATCACATGAGATTTTGAGATTATTATGCAAACATATTTGACTTCAAGTTATATATAGTTTGTGAAGGAGTATGGATGTGTGGGTGGGATGTGCATGACAAGTGAAAAATGACAGTGCAATTGGAGATATACAGAGTCAGAGTTGTTTGTTTAATAAATTGGGAGCAAAACAGAAAAAGGAAAGTTTTCAGCACAGTTTGGAGAGAGTAGTGTGGTGCATTCTAATAATAGCAATACTTCTAATAATAGGAAGAATTGAACTGAACTCAGGACAGGAGAAGAGACAGGTGTTGGAGCTAATGGAGAAAATGACAAGAGGGACTGAAGAAATTGGATAAAATTGAGAATTTGGAGAGGAGAATGGAGGGAATGGAAAGAAGATTAGATGCAAAAATAACAGGAAAAATCTAGGAGGTGAAGTCACATTGGCAAGAGCAAAGGCCAAAAAGGAGTTAAAAGAATATTAGAGAAGAGAAATTTGACATATAAAAGAAGGAAGAGAGAAAAAGAAAGTTTAAGGTGATAGTTTTTGAAAAGAAAGCAGAAATTAGCAAGCAGGGGAGCTAATAGGGGAAATACTTCAAGACCAAATGGGTATCAAACCATTTGAATGAGAAATAAAGGAAACCTACAAAAACGGAAGAGCAGGGACAAAAAAGAGGCCAGTAACAATAAAATTTGTAACTATTTATTGAAATTGACAATCCTAGAAAATGAAAAGAAACCAAAATCTACACAGAGCAGGATTATATAGAGGAAAAGTAGAGAAGAAAAAAATAATTAATTACAAAAATGAAGAAAGCAATAGCCTAAGGAAAAAAAAAGCTTTTTTAAGAGGACTGAGCTTATATATGTATAGAAGACGAAGGCTGGAGATTGATGGTTAAGGAATGCAGAATCAGCATAAAGAACAATGAGGTCAGGCAGCAAAAGGACAGAGCTGAGGTAAATAGATCAGCTAGAGCAGGAGGAGGAGTGGAGAGGAAGCAAATGAGGAGAGGGAGGTATGAGAAAGAAAGAACAGAAGGAGAAAGCAATTATTCTGCTGTCTGAATGGATGGCTGCTGTTATGGATGACTTCTTCATCTTCTGATTTCTCCTTTTTGTCAAATTTAGTGAATGCACCCATGCTTAAAAAATTGCTCTGCAAATGTATTTTTTATGGACATTTTCTTCTAAACATAAACATTTGTTAATTCTTTATTAAGATTGGAATTGTCATCAGCATTATCCTCCTTAGTACTTGACTATTTTAACCAGTATTAACTGTTTCAATACTTAAAGAGATAGTAGGGCAAATAATTTACAGAATATTTTCCTAATATCAATTTTAATATACATTCAGTATTTGAAACAAACTGGCAAAAATATGAACTGCTTTGTCAGAAGTATCAATATTATCATTCTCTTGAGATATTAACAATAGATTCCCATCTATAAATAGTTATATCTATAAACATTTGTATATCGTGGAGCATCATTATAACAGAACATTTAACAATGAGTCAAAATTGTAAACACTTAAAATTCTTCATTTACATGTAAGTTCTTTTTTAAGACTAGTTTCTGGAAGCGTTCTCCCTATCTTCAGTTAAATTGCTGACTGCTGCTCCCATGTTGTGACTGGTTCCACTAAGAGTTGTGCTGCCATCTCTTGTCTTTGTTAACAGGATGATGTCATCTATGGTGGGAATCTCAAAATTCATGAGATTTCCTTCATGCTTATGAATAAAGATGTTTTCCTATATGTTTAGTTCCCAAGCTGTTCTAAGTGTCAGATTAATTTTATTTCTGGTTCTATATTGTGATCCTCTTCCCAAAAATGATGAGTAATGGCAGACTTGTCTATATATTTAAATAAAATGTTTCTCAAGTGTTCCTTTTTTCAACATCCAGATTTCTCCTTGTTTGTCCAATGTATATTTTGCTGCAATCTTAGCAATTCATTTGGTAAATGCTGGATAATTTTGTTTCTGGTATGCTAGCTTTCAAAAACTATTAACTTGCAATGTATGCACCAATTCTGCATCAAGTTACCTTAATTCAGGGTTATCATTGGAGTCGTAAGCTGTGATATATAGTCTAATATTCGCATCTCATTGTCAGCACTTCAGTTACATCATACATACCAGCGGCATAAAATATAGTGTCACATACAGCACTTCAGTATCTTCCAAGGATGTGCACAAAGATTTTCAAGAAAATCTCGCCACCACAAATTAACCTTTACTAACTTTCTTTGATTTCCTAAAAATTGGCTGTAATGATTTTGATTTAAATCCTGTATATTAAAGATATTTACATCCCAAATAAAATGTATATCTTAAATTTTCTGTGAATAGCCTCTGAAGACCTCTTTATTCTGGATGATTTTTGCTTAACTGCTAAACTGTAAGAGATAGACGGGAACATACAACACAAAAAATATAGATCTCATCAAAGCACACAATTTATGTCCTTTGCATGTTTGTTGTGGAGGTAACTGTTTCCAAGATATTCCTTGTAATTGGTTTCAATTGTAATTGTACTTTTCTCAGACAGGACGTGTCCAATTTTCTTTTGTTCTACTCCTGGCCAAGCAAAGAAGCGATTAGGAACTAAGTAATAAGAACATTCTGCTAATATTTATCTTGATTAGCATTGTGTGGAAAGAAGAATAATCTTTTGTAAGAAGTTTGCAGAGCAGCTAGAGAAAGTCATCAGATTTTTATTTGTAGGGACTATCTGAGGAACATTTTCCAGGGCTTATTGCACTAAACATTTAGATCTCAAGAGAGGTTTTATAATTGCTGTTTTACTTGAATGAATAACCAAAGAAGCTTTTTGTTATAATAAGCAGCATCTGCCACTACCAACAAACTTTAGGTGACTTTCAAAACTCTGATTAGAACTATTCAATTTTAAACATTCAACCGTGAAATAATAAGTCAAATTTTCCCCAGATTACAACACTATGCATATTATAATACTTAAATTTAATATTTTCTTTTCTAAACTATATGAAACATCTTTTTAGAGAATTTTTCAAACAAGATATTTTCTGTACATCTTGTTAATCTCCAGATGTTTTGTATACCCATAAATCACACATTTTTGGGTAAGAGAGTGTTAATGTGATGTTTGCATGGAATTTTTGAGCAAATATGAGTAAACTGTCATTTTTTTTTTAGTTTTTAATGCCCGCTTTTACTACATGTGGTACCGCAGTCAATGACTCTGTTGGTACATGAAATGAACATGGTGCATGGTGGAATGCAATGGTCCAGAAAGCCTGTCCCTGCGCCACTTTGTCCATCACAAATCTCACATGCGGTCACTTGGGATCGAACCCGGGCAGTCTAGGTGAGAGGCGATAAACTGTCATAAAAGGGATGAAAATCACAGAGTATTACAGACTTTAGTTGCTGCAGGTCTGTGTACTCAGCATTTATTTTGATTGCCTCAGTATAAAGTCTTGACACTGAAGTATCTGACAGTTTTCGTTGGTTTATCCTCTTTGGAAGAGGTTTACAATCCTCCTCAAAAAATGTTGAAGTCTAGTACAATTGGAATTGTATTTAAAACATCTCAGATCTGTTACTGTCACATCACCTGGTTTTGTTCCTGCATGAAGGGTTTTATAAAAATTAAGTTTCTAATAAGTTCTGAAGAAAATGTAGTTGAGGTTTGCAATTTCATAGGGTTTAGGACTGGATGGAGCTGTAGCATACATTTAAACATATCCCACAGGAGTGAAAATTTGTCTGTTTTTATGTCTCCTTTTGATGGTTAAATGCATGGAGTCTCATTCCATCAGTGTGTAACTCTTTTCAAGAAATGTTTGAAAATTTGTTATGTTTCTGCGAAGAGCTACAGAAGCAATTGCATTAGCCAAAAGAGAATTCCTATTTTGGTAGGTATAGCCATCATTGTAAAATATAATCCCCATCTCAGTAAGATCAACTTTTGTGTCTACAAAATTTACAAGAAGCTGAAAAATTATCTGCATTCAGACAAACATCTGACTCATTCCACAGTTAGCAGTAATCTTCCTTTGAGTGCAGATCAAATATAATAAAGATAACAATAATAGACAGTCAAAATAGTACATCTGTGCATCATTAATATATGCATGGAACTACAGAAATATGGTATGCCTTGAAAATACACATGTTCAACATCATTTATTGATGAAGTTATACTGGCCCAATTTTGGTTCTCCAGGCAAGTGTTTACCATTAATTTAGCTCTACTCCTCATCTTTATGTTATTCTACAAAATTCTGTAATTAATTGTAAGTATTATGTTGGATAACAAATTATACAAGAGTCATTTGTTTCAGCAAACTCATTCTCTGACAGCACTCTTACCTGGCAATAAGTTCTTTATAGCACGTATTTTCACTTTCAAAGTGGAACAAAACAATCCATAACAGAGCATTACACAAAAAAAACAGTGTGAAACAATAGAGAAGTGCTGCAGATACAAGTATTTGCAGATTAGTATTATAAGAGTTTCAAATATGATCTTCTGATATTCCTCAGTAGATGTCTATAGTATTCAATAAGAAGTTGGAGCTCTTGCTAGAAGATGCAGCAAGCCTAACCATTCAGATACATGTTCTGAGACTGTGCGTGGAGTTACAAGGTTTTGATCCTTGGGTAATATATGCTGGTACTAAACTACATTTCACATACTGCACTGTTTTACTTTCTCTACAAATGCTATGTACATAGTGACAAGGTATCACACTGCACTCAAAAATTTGATACTAAGATTTCACCAGAAATACATGTTTTAGGTCCCCCTGAATCCGGAAAAAGCATTTTTAGAAGCTATGCTTCCAAAAGCTAAATGCCATTAACAGAAAAGACTGGGGATTGATAACTTCCTGAACACACCTGTTGGTGCCCAGCGGTTCTTGATTTTTTGGACTTGAAAGTGGCAAGCGACCAGTTAAGGAGAAGACCATATTTTTGATAGACCAAGGACTTTGGCAATTTATGGCTATACACTTTGTTATCTGCAATGTGCTAGTTTCAGACAGTCGACCATTCAGGTAATAAGTGAGTGTGGAAAAAGCAGTGGCAACAAAGATCTCCAATGTTATAAAATTGGAGCAATACTGTAGCCCATATAGAATTGTTGCCTGTGTAGATTTTCATGTACGAGATATATATGTGTGTAACATTCATTGTGATCCCTAATGTGATTTTAACAAGACCTTAAATAAACTTCAAGCGATCTGCTCAGAGTTACAAGGCAAATATTTACTCATAACCGGCGACACCTGCCAAACATTGTGCCCCATAGACAACATTAAAGGTAAATTGGTTTTTTGATGTTGCTGTATCTAGTAACTTAATTGTTTTAAATAATGGAAACAGGCAACATGCATATGTCTGCAAACAGAATTTCATAGATGTCAGTGTATATAATCAACACTCATACCATTGATATGAGAATGGATAGTTAGAGAAATACCTACACTTTCTGATCATAACCTTATAATTATAAAAATAAAATCTTACTTAGAAATAATTGATACAAGTAGCACTAAATGCGAATATAAAACCAGTGGTATAAAGTGGAAGCATTTCCAAAATGCAGCAAAAAAGGTTCTTGGCCACCCTCCATGCAGTCCAGACCTCTCTCCCTGTGATTACGCCATAATTGGTCCCCTTAAAAAGGCTCTGAGTGGCAAATGATTCACCTCAGGCGACTACTTCCAGCTGTACGTGCAGAACTGGTTCACATCACAGCCCTGGGAAAATAAAATGTTAATAGTCGAATTTTATGAGACAGCCATTCACTGCCGTATGTCACAGTGGGACAAGTGTGCCAACAGACAGGGCCAATACTTCTAACATACGTACTGGTTTCAGTACTGATACTTGCAGCTCGTTTCTTTTTTAACACTCCTTATACATTTATACGCCATTTACATTTATATGGATTGTGCATGTTTTTATATGCTTTTGCACATCTTGTATGAAGCAATTGCCTTATGAATAAAAAACATATGATTTGTACACAGCTGAAGATGTGCACATCTTTACTATGCATCTCTCAACATTGACTTTCATGTCAATGCCACGATGGAAGCACCACACAAGATCATCATCATCATCATCATCATCCTAGCTCAATCAACATCATCATCATCATCATCATCATCATCATCCTAGCTCAATCAACATCATCATCATCACTATCACCACCATCCTAGCTGAATCAACACAATGATTTCTTTGGAGAGTTCACTAAGCGTCTTCAAACATCAACAGACTGCACTCAATGATAGTGTATGTTTTCCACTTCTACTGAACAGTACATCAGTTGCTTCCAGCTTTCTTACTTGAAAAAACTGTTGCCTTTGTTGGAACATTGTGCACATTGAATTCTCTTCAAAACATAGTTTTTCATTATTTAAATTCTTCTAGACTATAAAATGCATTTTTAGTTAAGTATTTTTTTATGGTGTTCATCATTTCTGTTTTTATGTTCTTTAATTCATTTGATAGTTTATTGAATAATGTCTTTCCTATTGAATAATGTCTTTCTATTGAATAATTATTCTACATTCTCCTTAGTGTTGTTATGAGTAATTGCCATTAATTCTCAATGTATAAGAATATATATTATAATTCTTTTGATGTAATCAAGTAATACAAATTTCACATTCGAATGAGTGAGTGAGTGAGTGAGTGAGTGAGTGAGTGAGTGAGTGAGTGGATGGGTGGGTGGGTGGGTGGGTGAGTGAGTGAGTGAGTGAGTGAGTGAGTGGGTGAGTGAGTGAGTGAGTGGATGGGTGGGTGGGTGAGTGAGTGAGTGAGTGAGTGAGTGAGTGAGAGAGAGAGAGAGTGAGAGATTGAAGAAAAAAAACACTAATTAGGAATGATGACAAAACCAATATCTTGTATCAAATGATGGTGAATAAAAAATAAGTCACTGGTCAATTGATTGATTGAGTGACTAATTTATTGATAAACAATATTGTGCTGTTCTCTTAACAGTAGAGCACTATAGTTTTTGCACTACGCATATCATTGTAGAATAATAGTTAATAAATTTATATTTTTGCAGATCATGAAAGGGAACTGAAGAATCATTACACTGCTTGATGGGTAATAACAATACTTATTGCAATCTTCATATGACTTCTCTGCTGCATCATCATTCAAGAAGAGAAAATGAAAATACTGGCTAAATAAATAACAAAGAATACTGTTCATTGTAATTAATTTATTGTAACACAATAAAATGATGAAAATATACTCAGAAGATTATAATAAAATTTCACTACTTCTCAAACAGTATCAGCCTAAGTATTATCCTTTATCCTTGAAGATATCAAGACTAATTACTTCCCAAATGAAATCAATTTCACAGGTATTAAGCACACCAGTGTGATGATGGCATCTACAAACCACTGCAGAAAAGAGACAGTAAATCTAGGCTAAGATGGAGACAACCTGTAAAACTTGGTTTTCAAAACATTTGTTAAATAACAAAGCTACAAAAGTGACAACATTAATGTTAAAACACAAATCAAGAGAATAAATCCATACCTGAGAAGGAAAGGAGCATATGGTCATTTTCATAACTTTTCAGGAGAAGCAAAAATCCATTTTATGCTGCAATAATTGCACATTCCTCATGACTAACATTACTTAAGAGATGTGATTTATAACTATATTCTTTGTGCACTCAGTAGGGCTGCTTTTTTTATTTATGTAACATGTTATTTAATAGTGGCTTTAAAAAATATGTTTGTTTTTTTTTTGTTTTTTTTTTTTAAAAATAATTTGGAGAAACCCCTCTTTTCCACATAAAAAATTCAAAGTGTTTAAATTTTGGTATGTCCTCTTTTGGGCAAATAATATGTTATCTAAATTTTCTAAATTTTCAGCATTTATTCCAACCAGCTTACTGTACATATACACATGTAATAACATAGGCTGATTGAAATAAATGTTTCAAAAAAAGATTTAGATTATGTAAAAGTGTTTACATGACTCAAGACTGCAATAAAAAAGAGTTATGTCACTTTAAATCTCTACAATAACAAAGAGAAGTTTACACATTTGGGTTTGGTTTCTGTCATGTGGAACAGCTCTGTAAAATGCATTATTAACATTCTGGTATTCATTTTATTAAAATTTAAAGGTCTACATATTTTAAGGAGCTGACAGGTTTAATTCCGAATCAATGATAGCAGTCCTGCAGTGACATACAAGGTCAGCTCTTGAAATGTAACATTGGAGAAGATTGTCTTATAAGAAATAATTCCAGACTTTTTAAGCCAAACTGTTTTCAAAATATGAAACATTTCACCAGTTATAGAGCTTTAGCGTTGAACAAAAGGAGCTGAAGGGTTTGCTAACAGGGGAAAGAAGTCTTTGAAATCTTGAGTTTGCATTTCATGGACCATTAAAGGTTGCTTTACTTGATATGTTTGGATGAATTGGAACCAGTTATGAGGTACAGCAATTTGCAAGTTAGTGCACTGAATGTTGTCGACCTCCACGTGTGTATGACCTTTTAAAAGATACTTGTGAGTAATCTCCTGAAAATTTGGATGCTGAAAGAAGCCAAGTATACATTAATGCTAATTGCACATTTAAATTTTGTTCAGTGCAATTATCTGACCAAATGTCTCCATTTGTTTATTCAAATGCATTAAAGCTCATTTCAGCAAATGACACGCTATTTCATCCCTCCCTCTTCCACTGATGGTTTTGTTCCATAATATACAATACCCCTAGTTAGATGCTGCATCATGAATTGTTAAATTCAGAGTCCACAGCTCTTATAATTAAAATGATTGGCAGTTATTCAGGCTAGGAGTTGGAAGGCATTTTTGCAGGTACATAGTCAGTACCTTCTTCTTTTAATCTGATTTTGCCTCTACTTTGTAGTTTTCAAAGCATAACATTTTTCAGCTTCCTTATTATGTTCATCAAGCTTTTCTCTGGCTTCAATGTTTCTGGTATCATTAAGCATTTTCTGGAGGCAATCAGTCATCACAGGTATTTTTGTGAGGGAGTTTAAAAGAAAGATTAACTCCACATTGAAAATTTTCCTTATTATGTTCCTCTCAGCAATTTGCTTTCCTTACCTACTACATGTTGCGTATGCTCTATACATGATAGAAAGTTTAAGATAGGTCCAAGGTACTTTCTCCAGATTCTTGCTCTGGAATAATGACTTCCATAGTTTGGGAACCTTGAAACATGTTTCCAAATTTATCTGTTATGAACAAAGTGCTCAAAGTGCTTTTTATACACACTGAACCGTACTTTTGTCCAAATTAAGTGTATAAAGTTTGTCATGTTCCTTCTTTCAGAATTGTCTCTTCCTTGAGACCTAGGCCTATTTTGGGGTACTTCATTTACAAGACCAGCCCAACCTGATGCTTTTGCTCCCAAGAAGAATTGCTCCAAAATTAATTAAAAATAAAATTCTTTGGTTTTCAGATAGCTTTTTCGTACATTGCTGTTGATATTTGCAAGGAGGTTTGAGTGCACAGGCTGCTACATCTTTTCCAGTCTTTGGAAATTTATAGAGCAACCCATGCATTCTTTTTTTGTTAGCGATACTTTGTTTCCAAGTCAAGGGGTCTAAGATTCTCTTTCTGTTTTGTTTCTTTATTTTAACATTGCTATTTTCAGTATGATGACCAGCTTGAGAACATTAATTGGTGTATTGTTTTGGCATTCTGAAATAGATTATACTGTTGTTATTAATATTTTTGCAATTTCAGTAGTTTTATTATTTTATAACTGTTCTGGACAATTTAGAATATAACACAAGCAGCTTATAGGGAAAAAAGAAGAAGAAGAAGAAGAAGAAGAAGAAGAAGAAGAAGAAGAAGAAGAAAAAGAAATCTACAAACATAATATCCTTGGAACTCATAATGCTTTAGATTCATAATTAGGGTCCACATCAGAGAAATCAGATCCAATAACATCATGGGCATGTTCTAAAACCTTTCTCTGGCCTGGGTTACATTTTTTTTTCCAGATTCACCTCTTCAGGAATTTCATATTCTGCAAATATAAAATATTCTCATAATAATACATATACAATTTTTAAAATTGGTATATGAAAATGTTGGGTAGCTTTCTTAAATTAATAGGTTTCTCAACATGATTCATACTAGATAAAATAAATACATTACTGAATTTACACAGCAAAATTTGCACTTATAATAGACTAAATAGAATATACATTATTTCTAATTACCTTCTGTATAAGAATCTTGTTGGACAAGATGCACCATGAGCCTTCCCCTTGAAAAAACTCATAATTCTTGCATAATGTTCCTCACTTTCTCACTAATAAAGCTTCAATAACATCTGATTTGATTGTTGATGGTGTGAACAAGCACATTAAACACAAAAACAGCACTATAAAAAGCTCAGTCTATTACAGTTGAACTCAATTAATATTGGAGGGAGAAATACTGAGACTTCACATATGTCCAGCAAAGTGCAACAACTATTCTAGAATTGAGGTGAAGAAAGGCAGATGTCCCACATGCACCTGTTTTCTTCCAATGTTTCAGGGCATCCGCCATAAAATATTACAAAATCATAAAATGGAGTATGTGGAGGACATCTGCATTGTTTCCATTTGTGCATTCAATCATGGATGTCACAAAAGTAAGAATACCTTGAAATTGACAAAATTGGACATACACCTTTTTGCTTCTTAGGTACGGAAATGCAGTAGTGAGCTTAGACTGAGAAAGGAAACAGCTTTCTCCAAAACAAGTTCAATTAATAAAATTCATTTTTAAGTAGTAAATATAGCAAGAAGGAAGATAGGGGGGGGGGCAATTGTCCACGGTATTATGATTTCCCATTTAAACACAAAACTATTAAATTTATCATGTTTCTGTTTGTAGCATATTGTGCAGTTGGTACTTCGAACTAATATTCCAGGTATTCCACATTGAGGTATACCACATAAAGCAAAATTTGACACCATAAAGTATGTAAAAGTTAAAGGTATATAAATTTAGTGCACATTAGCTAATTGTTATAGTACCAAAAAGGAGCACTGTTAATTTACTTAAATATGGTTTTTATTTATTAAGTTTTTTTTATTATCTATTGTATTCCTAATTGTTAGCAATACACATAAAATGTATTATATACAGAAATGTACATAGTATGATCTACTATGTTTTAAGAAACTGACATTAGTTTTCCGTGAGGCAAAATAATTTCTATGCCAGCAGACAAATAGTTAAGAACTAGTTTAGGGGCTGTGACTTGTTCTACTTTAGGTGATGGTGAGAAATTACCAGAGGAAAAGCAAGAGGCAGAATTGGATGGAGGAGAGTTAGGCTGTGGAAATAAAGGAAGTAAAAGCAAGTGGTGGATTCAAGATGACAGCAAAGAAATATAGGTTCCAGTTATGGATTTAAAGATGCATTAAGGGCACAAATAAGAATGCTGTTGGTAATCAGAAGATTTTGGGAAGATCTCAAACCTTAAATAAAGAGTTTGAAAAGGAGCTTGTGCCGTATTTACTTAACATGGAAATAAGATATTTTGGTCTGTCTTAGAAGGGTTGACATTTAATCTGGTTGTGAAATGGTATATCTCATCAGTTTAATGCTCAAAAAATCCTTGCTAGTGATAATTGGTTCATCAAAGGAATGGAGCACTATTGTCATTGCAGAACCTGTGGCAGCTTCTGTTGCAACCTCAGTTATTCAATATATTACAGGTGAATAGGGTTTTTTTATAAGCATGAATTAGAAAATCACACCTCCCCACCACATATTTTAACGTAGAAAAGACTGGAATTCAATCTGCCCAATCTTAGCCCAAAAGGACAAAAAATAAATGGGAGATTTTGTTAGTGCTGAATATGGGACCAATATGACTGTAGTTGTAGGAATGAGTACTAATATTTTTATTCTGATAATTAGGATGCCTCTAGAATTGTCTGTCCTGGAACGTCAGTTGTTGGACAAGAAAAGGATTGCATCAGTACAGAATTATTTGCCCAGTATCTTAAGCTTTTCAATTCTTTTGTGAAGTCCTCAACAGAAAATAAAGTCATGCTGATCATTGATGAATAAGCATGCCACAATTCTCTGGAGGGAGTACAGTTTTGTAGAGACAATGAAATAATTCCAATATGTTTGCTTTCACACACCACTCATCACATGCACCCATTTAATTTGTCTGTTTTTGGGCCTCACATGACAATTATGATAAGTAGTTGTGGAGTCATCCAGGAAGGGTTATAAGGTTGCAGCAGATATCTCAACCCTTTGGGCTTGCTTATTGCAAAGCTACAACTCTGACTCTATCAGGTTTTGAGAAAACAAGACTTTGGCCATATAAACATGATATTTTCGTAGAATGCATGTGTCTGCCTTCTCAAGCGACAGATTTGTCAAAAGATAAGGTGGAAAATGAAGCATATGAAATACCACCAGCTGAACAGACAGAAACCAAGGAAAATGACCTTCCACAAGAAAGAACTGTTAGAAGAACTGGAACTAATAATTTGGAAGAATAATTAGCTGACTCTTCAGGATACAATTCAGTGCAAAATAAACTTAAGCACAAAACAACATATCTAGAAATTTCAAGCGATTCTGGTAAGGAATGCAAACCTTCAGGATCTTCTACGAAAGAAAACAACCTACTGGGAGAATTTCCATCAGTCTACATGACATAGCATCCCTGCCAAAATTGGATATTACAGAATGATGGACCAAAACAAAGAGTACAAAGTAGGACTACTGCACTTGTATTAACATCCATTCTTAATCTTGATATCTTGAAAAGTGTAGTTCAAACTGTTACCTCAATTCAATGGCTTTTTGCCATTGTTTTCATCATTACCATTACTATTATGGTTCCCAAGGTCGAGGATTTAAATTCAACAAGAGTGATAGATCTTTTTAGGCATGAAAAAGCCTTAGTATAGCTTCCTCCAGAAGCAAAGTTAAGTCAGTGATCTTGTGCCATAGATTTACAGCACATAAAAGAACCTCAACCTAAACCTCTGAGCAAAATTAAGTGGTCTTTCACACCCAATATACAGAATGGGATTCTGAGAACTGCAGCAGTTAAAGAGTGTCTATAAATAAAACTTAATTGAATATTATTATTATTATTATTATTATTATTATTATTATTATTATTATTATTATATTATTATTATTATTATTATTATTATTATTATTATTATTATTGTTGTTGTTATTGTTGTTGTTATCTATTAAACATGGAGAACCAGACCACTGTATCATGCCATTGGTTTCAGCAAATGGCTTTAAAATTTTTAAGACAAAAATATTTATAAACTAAAACATGTGAACTTTCAATTGAGCTTGATTTCATTACAAAATCGATCACTGGAAGTGGTGTCACTGTCATAGGATCACTTTAAAATTCCAAATGGGAGTGGGATTGAAATACATAAAGCTCTTCAGAGCAAACAACTTTTGTAGGAAATTTATTAATTAATTATATCACTATGACTCGCTTGACTTAGGTCCTGTTGTATTGGTTGTCAGAACATAGGGCTTCAATGAAAAATCGCCAGCGGACTCTGTTTTTCACCATTCCTTTCACGTCTCCCCAAGTTTTTCCTGCCTCTGCTGCCTCTTTCTCCAATGTTCTTCTCCAAGTCACCCTTGGTCTCCCTCTCCTACGATGGCCTTGAGGATTCCAATTTAGGGCGTAACTCTCTACTGCCGTCTGATTTTTATGCAGTGTACATCCTATACACCTCCATTTCCTTTGTTTGATCTGTATGTCCAGAGGCTTTTTCTTTGCACATTTCCACAGCTCTTCATTGGAGATGACATCTGGCCAAAACACTCTGAGGATTCTTCGTAACATTGATTTATAAAGGTCTCTATTTTCTTTCGGCACCTTCCAAGTTTCACACGCATAAAGCAATGTTGATTTTACATTGTTATTAAATATCCGGAGCTTTGTTTGCATTGAAATCTCATTACTTTTCCATATAGGAAGCAGTTGGATGAAAGCCACATTTGCTTTCCTAATTCTGCTGCATACATCCTCATCGGCTCCTCCAGTTTTTGTCAAAATGCTTCCAAGATACGTAGAATTTTCAACATCCTCTATATTTCTTCCATTTAATTGGAGGTTTCTATTAGTTGCTGCATTTAATCGAGGTGATTTGATCTTTCAAATGTTTACATTTAATCCAACCTTGTCTGCTGCTTCCTGTAGATCTTTCAATTTGTCATTCATATGCTTGAAGTTTTGTGAGAGGAGACATACATCATCAGCCTAATTTATATCCTGTAATTGGTCTGTAATACTCCAATTTATTCCTCTTCTTCTTCCCTCATTTTCTTTTCCCATCACATTATCAATCACAACTAGGAAGAAGATGGTGGGAGAATACATCCCTGTCTTACACCTGATTTCACACAAATAGATGGTATCAACTTCCCTTGGTGCATGACTTTATGTGAGTAGTCATATTTCCTGCATAATTTTGATAATTTTATCAGGTATACCACAGCTCACCATAGTTTTCCATATACTTCTTCTGGACACAGAGTCAAACACTTTCTCCAAATCTATAAATACTAGATATATACTAGCCTTATATTCTAAGCCTTGTTTTAAGATGATATGTAGAGTATTTATTTGGCCTACACAAGATTGATTCCTATGAAAACCTGTTTGTTCCTTCCTCAGGCAAGTTTCAAGGTATACCTTCATTTTTTTTAAGATAATTTGTGATAGCACCTTGCTAGGGACAGCATGATTCCTCTCCAATTATTACAATTTGTCAAATCGTCCTTCTTTGGAACTTTAACTAAAATGTCAGTCCTATAACATCTAGGATTTCTAGCAATCCAGGATTTAAAAACTACAAGGATAAAGGATCATAAGAGCAAGTGCAATGCATTTTATTCAGAACAATGTTCCATTAATGTTTCTATAATTGGAATCAGATAGGTACACTTCCTTCAAGGAACCAAAAGCATGGTTTGATCTTTGAATTTGGAAATCAGTTAAATATGACATTTGCAAACCAATTTCAACTTATTTGCTGGTGTTTACCACTTCATATATTGCGGAAAACTTCTTTGTAGCATTTTCTATATTGATTTTAAATGTGTGGACCAATTCTTCAGTTTAGTCATGCATAGTCTGTAGGCCTAAATATTATTCTTAAAGTGATTGGCTATACAGAAGCGTATTCAACCATATATTACTACAATGAAATTAGTGGTTGTTACAGCTGCATACAGCTGATAAGCTTTCTGTATGGCTTTTTACAATCTAGTTTTATTGCATTCAGAATTACAATTTCATTCTCTTTAAATAATCTTAAGCTTACAACTTTAGCTGAGCATCTTGTTTCACAGAGTAATAGTATGTTATGTATCATTTTCCTATAAAGTGTGGTATATCTGAAAAAGAGAGGTTTTTTTTATAGACCTGCCATGCATTTCTAATGCACTCATTTTATTTATGTACTTACAACAAGATACAGTTAATGACCAGGATAATGAAAGAATAATGTTTTAGGAAATCTTGTCTTTATCAACCTTTGAGCACCACTGATGTGAATGGCAACTATTACACATCCACTGTATCATAACCATGATTTAGCAGCTTGTTGTCGAGTTTCAAACCAAAATAATCTAGTGCATTCAAAATTACTGCAGATTCTTGCCATTTCTACTTCCACCAGATTGTTTTAGGGGTGAAAGGTGCTGTGAGTCTCTGAAGTATTCTATTCTTTTGCAGCATTATTACTCAAAATTTCCTTAACTGCATTTCTTAAAATCTTTCATATGCCAAGAAATATTGTAGAATGTAACTTCAGATTTCTGTTGAAGGAAAAAGTGCATTTGGAATTTTATGAAATAATCTTTTAAAGAGTACAAAATAGCAATATTTTCTATGGAACATACCAAATGGTCTGCACACATCTGCCCAAATGAGCTCTCCAGGTTTGGTACACTCAATTTTAGAGCCAAATAACAATTTCTGTGATTTTCAAAATATACATAATTCTCATTCCTATCGTTATCACTTACTTTCATGTTCATTTGATGACTTAGTATAGATTTTTGCATAACTTTGTCTTGGTGACTGAAATGCTTGTGGTACAGCTGAAGAAGTGAAGATTCTAGTATAACTATCGTCGGTTTGCCTAAGCCAGAAAACATAGTTCTCAGAAAAAGCAGTTTGAATATTTTCTAGGAATGTGAATTGCATTTACCAATATATTTATAAATATTTTTTGGAATTTTTATTTCAGACATTAGCTTACATGTCTTAGATATAATATGATATGTAAAAGAGTACTTTTTGTTATGAGGTGATGTTCATAACTTAAAAGAGTTATTCCTGACAGAGGTGTTAAAGTGTGTTTCACTTAACTATTTTCCTTGGTGGGTGGGTCTTGTCAGGAAATATTAATTCCATTGCTTAGTAAAATGGAAATAGAAACATTATCTTCAATTTTATTTTTCATTTTTATTTTAAGAACATATATACTAGAGTTTAGAGCATGGGTTGGCATCTGGCACTCTTTGAGAGCAGGAAGACTTTCCCCTCCATTACCTCTTCTATTATTTTATCTTAATTCAAACTGGTTAGCTTATTGAAACAATGCTCACTCCTCTGTTTTACACTCGCAAGATTGTGGAGTGAAGTAAACTTGATGTCTCCCCTCCACTGTGAGTGGCTAACCCCTGGTTTAGAGCATACTAGCACACATACCTTTTCCGAGCAATCATTAGTAATGATTAACAGTCAAACAAAAAATCCAAACCTACTTTATTTTCAATTAGTTTTGAGACAATAGTAATTATTGACAATATAGAAATGATTTCTTATAACAAAATACACTGTATACGCCATAAAACAGATTAATACACAGTTGAAAATAATGACAAATGCTGGCAGATTACAATACATTTATTTCAATTGTTTACTTACTACATTCTTATCATTCTTTACTTTTGATGTTTGTACATTATTTAACTTACTTCTCCTCTTCCATTTCTGAATCTGAGAAAGCAAGTTCTGAACAGTTTGGAATATTTGTTCAAGGTAGACTTCTATACCACAAACGAAGTTCTGATGTTATAATTTTTGTGTCGCAGAGGGGTATCAAGTCATTTTTCTTTGCAGTTGCTATCAGAAGAGTTATATGTAGAGCTTTGGGATGTGTTATCTCTAAATCTGATTGATTGGCTTTTCTTACCTTTGTAAGTAATAACAATTTTCCTGTACTCTGATGACTAACCATACCTATATTTGATCACACCTGGTAAATCTTTTCGTATCTGAAGTGCTTGTTCGGTTAAAGCCGCTTTTCAGATTGTGTACTCCGCTATTTTTCAGAATCGTACATCATGCCAAATGCATCCCCACTTCTAGAATTGTAATTACTTTACCAGAATTACAACCCCTACCAAACGCATCTACACTATTTACCCAATATTTCAAATATTCTGGTTTCATTGGTCCGGGCAAATCTTAGGACTTCCCCATGTTCGCTATCTTCTCGCGGTTTTTTCCGGAATTATCTCCCATCTTCCGCTCCGCCATGCCTACACACCTAAAACTACGGCTGTACCGCGCGGTCATCCCGCCCTTGATGCTGTACGGCTGCGAGGTCTGGGGTTTCGGTGGCTCGTTCCACCATCCGCAGACTGCAGACCGTGCAGAACGGGGCATTGAGGATGATATATGGCACAGACCGTAGATTCCCGCCCCACATTCTCCATTCCCACTCCGGAATCCCTTACATAGTGGACGTTGTGCGAGAAAGAGCTCGCACAACATACATTAAACTTGCTCCTCACCCAAATCCTCAGGTGAACACTCTCGGTCTTTACGACCACACGCTGCCTAGGAGACGCGTAAGCTACCGCCTTCCCAAGGACGCCTTGGGATGGTAGTTTTTCGGCCGCCTCTCCCTTCTTTACAGTACTACCCGCCAAGTTAAGCAGCATCAGGCCCGTTCTCAACTCGGACGGGTGACCGTCCAGTTGTACTCCGACCAGATCTGCAACACTGGCTTTCCCCCACCCCGTACCTACATCCTTTCAGTTCTCCCCGCTAGCCGGCACTGCTTTCCTTGACAGCCCGCAAGCGGCTGGCGAAGTTAAGCAGCATCGGGCCTGGTCCCTCCCTGACCACTCCGGTAGCTAAGCCAGTCCGCGCCGGCTGCACAGAGGGAAACACCCTGCCCACATTACTTCGACACAGACATAAACGCTTGCACAAGATTACATCTTTTATATCACACGGGTAAATCCGCGAGAAAAGCGGATAGGTACTGTGGTGATTTGCCCCCGCCCGAGTACACTCGGGCGATTAGTTCCTGCTCCTAGCTCCTCCTCCGGAATTATCTAACGGTACTCACTTGCTATTTTCATCTCTTCTGGAATCCAATAGACCCATTCCTTACGGCTGGATAATTTTTGTGCGTTCACGTGTAAAATGCAGATGTATTGTTTTGAAAGTTTGCTGAAGTATTGCATATGTACATCACTCCAACAGCGTTGTAGGGAATTTTATTATTCACATTTCTTTAGTATAATATAGTGAATTAGCAGAAGAGCTAATCTGTTGGAATTCATCTCACTCCTTCAAGATACGAGTCATTTGCTGTATTTGCCATCGAACTGTCTGAATCATCACAAAAATTGGTAATTAGTGGCCAACGACAATGCCCAACATTCCCTCCGAAACTCACTCCTTTGCTCTTCCCGAGCAATGTGAGAAATACATTCACTGCATTTTCAGCTATCATTGTAAATCTGCTGGCACAAGATGCCGCACCTCGGCTAATGTAGAAGTTTTGCATAATTTATGCTGTTTTCAGAAACACCAGTAAATTCTACTGTTAGGCTAAGAATATTGTGTAATGAAAAGGTAAGGTTCTTTTCACAAAAAATTATTATATATACACTAGGAATAATTCTTTCCTTGCTTATGTTTCACTACACTGGTACTACATGTTTCCGCTATTACTTGTTGACTAGAAGCAACCGTTAGAAACAAACTGTATAATGAATTCACATTGTTACATAAATAAATAATGATTAGTAAATTTTGTTTCTTAATCATTCATTCTATATTATTTAGACAACATTGCATAGTTTAATATGATGTTTCTTTGCTCACACAGTAATTTAAGAACTATTTTGTGATGGAGAAAAGCAGTAAAACGTTCAGCAACCAATCATAGCCATTGCAACTGTTGCTTTTGTTTACATTAACGGCGATTCTTTTAACAACAACAAAACGATTAAAAATACAGTGCAGAGTCTGTCTAGAATTCCTCTAACTGCTTAGGACCTTTCGCTTCTTTGATTTTCTGGAGCAGCTGGAATCAGGAATGTCATCTTGCAAGCACCAACAGCAATCATATGAGCGTCCCATCGGCCTTGATATCTTGGTGAAATCGCTCTCCCTGCTCTTCACTTAGATCACCAAGATTTGAGGGAAATGTGTTTTTGTGGCTATGCAGGAAATGTAGCTTTACCTTATCTTAGCTCCCAACCTGTCAGCAAAGTTTTAACTAGTATTTCATAATTGTCTGCCTTGAAGTTGCCAAGAAAGTTCTTTACAACATCAGAAAATGCAAAGCAAGCGTTCTTCTCTGCGGTGTTCATGGTTCTTAAGAATTCTTCATCTTTCATTGAAAATCTTATTTGCGGTCTATCAAAAATGCCAGATTTCAGCTTTTCATGCGTCATTTTAGGGAATTTAGTGCAGAGGCAGTTGAAGCAAGTACCATCTTTATTCAGGATCTTTACATACTACTTCATTGGACCCAACTTTATATGCAGTAGGGGTAATCAAATTTTCTTGGTATCAAAAAGGAGCTCATGCTTATATTTTTATCGCCAACTTGGAACACCTCCCCGGCAAGCCAATTTTTCTTTCCTAGTGCTCTTTCTTTGAGCAACTGTCCCATAGACACATGTAGAGTGGGTATTTCGTATAGGTACCCTGCTTGTTGACCCACCAGAATCCATATTACCTTCAGATCGCCACACACAATCCAGAGATGATCAGTGTAATTTATCTTGCAGAGAAGTAAAGTCATAGTTTCATAGGTTTCTTTCAATATTAAGCAGTGACCAATAGTAATGGACGCTAAGTTATTGCCATTGTTCAGCAGTACACATTTCTCTTTGAGATGTCAATGAACAGCCTAAATTCCTTATAAACATACTTACATCCCACAGTTTCAATTAATTCTTTTACGTCAATGTAGTACACAAGCTACTCAGACATTTGAAAGTCATTTTCCCTGTTTCGATACCTGAAGGTGGCTCCAGTGTCTAACATATTCTTCTCCTTTAATTGGCAACTAAGTAATTCTTCTGACAATTTTGGCAGATCAAGATCTCGCACAAGATCATTTAACTGGCTTGAGTGAAAGGTATGCACATCTGCAGTTCCTCATCAAGCGACACATTAAAGTCATCACCACTGTCTATTGTTGATGGGATACAAATTTCTCGTCACTGAAAATTACAAATGAGGTAAACGTAGGGATCGTAACATCATCGCTATGTGGTTCAGATCCAATAGCTGACCCCAGGTTAGGATACTCAATTGTATGTTTAGACTCTATATTAAAACCTGATACATTAACCTTACAAAAGTAGCAGTCTTCCAAATAATCTTGCTGCTCTCGCCACGCCATTAGAAATTCCAAAACTAAGGGATTCCCCCCCCCCTCTCTCTCTCTCTCTCTCTTGATTCAATGCCTGAGGTTTTCAACACATGCCCTACAAACTTTATGTGGCTCAAACAGTTTGTTCTAGTCACCAATCTGCATACCAAAATATGCATGATAAGATTTTTTTCACAGTCTGATATATGTGTCCTTTGTTTTGGCAGTGTATAGCTACCATAGATATAACGTGATTTATCTGGGTTGTTTTTACACTTTCTATGAACGTCTGATTCTTTTTCACAGCAATTTGAAAATAAAGTATATGAAAATTAGATTTGCGGAAAAGCCTGACTTGATGGTGCAAAATGGTTATACTTTTTTGATTATTCACCGTTAATTAATTAAGATCACTTCTTACTTTCCACTCAGCAAATTTGATGTAAACGAGTGTAAAGTACAACATATTTCACTAAGTATATTACTGTAAAATCACATAAGTAAGTACACTAACCTGTGTATTCACATAGTTCACTAAGTGCACCACCGAAAAATCATCTTTCCTTGTTTATGCTTCTCTATTGGAGAAACTATAACCAAATACCACACAAGTAGTGACTATTATACTAGTTTAGAAGTTAAATTCTAAATTTACTGCTTGATTGTACATTTCACAACACAAAATCGCTTAAATAAGCACCCTACCCTATGTACTGAAACACATTTCTCTTTCCTTGTTCTTACTTCTGTTATTCGAGAAATTACAACCACACACAAAACGCGAATTCACCATTATACTGATTTAAAATCTATGGTTCAAATTTACTGCTAATTGACATTTAACACCACAAAATCTTATTTTTTGGCTGCATATTTAACCCACAAAAGCCGTGCTGATCTCAGAAATGTAGATCAAAATATGGCAGCTTCACAAAAACGTGCTTCACCAACCACAATGCTTAAGGAGAAGGCATTTCCTATTTATTCTGTCTATATCTGTGCTGATAAGTTAGCGGCCAAACACTGAACTGCAGTGTTACATTGTCAATGTGAGCAGCACCACGTGCTCAGCTGACAAGTGCCATAGCCGTCTATAGTCTACAAGCCGGAATCTGGTAAATTTGGCAACATTTAGCGGAGGCTGGTTTGGTGGCAGTAAGCTTTCTGCTAGATGCGATACTGTTAAACTAATAGTGGTTGTTTATGGTGATAAAGTGGAAACAATTTGAAATATGTGTACTTTTTAGCATGGACAGACTGATAGACAGACACACAAACACACATACACTTTTTCCAAAAATGTGTTGTTGTTTTTTTGTTGTTTTTTTTTATTCAGGGGATCCCAAAATATGTATTTCCGGTGAAATCTCGGTATCGAATTTTTGGGTACATTACAATACCTTCTCTATACACTATGTACATAGTACGCGTAGAGAAAGTAAAAATAGGGACAAAGATAGTGCTGTGAAACGTAAAATTGAGCGTACTCACGAACCGAATAAAACTGTGTTTGGTAAAGATATCCCAACTAAAGGAAAAGCGCGGGAAATAATATGCTCTGTAAGAGAATGTTTTGAAGAGAAGAACTTGAACAGGGGACTTCTTATTTCAATTTCTAAGGTAATTGACAGGACCTCACGTGTTGTAGGAATCTGTAGGAACATTATAGTTAACATTGGGAAAGGAAAGTACGACAAAGAGGAAAATCAGGCATCATGGTGTAAATTAGAAACTTCTGGGAAGAAAAGAAAAGGATGCATATGTATCACCAATTTAGATCATTTCTAGCAGGATGCTTGCTATACGCAGACACATCTATTCCTACTATAGAAGGGAGCATCCGACTATCTTCAAATTGCATGTATCTTTAAAACAGGCCAAACTATTTGAAGGTAGCAAGTCTTGTTTATATAGAATAGAGAAGAAATTAGGTTTTAGGTATAAAAAGTAAATGATACAAAATTGCTGATAGAGAACCCGGCATCTGTGCTTGGTGCTATAGGTTCCTTCGGGAAATTCTTAAACACAATTTCCAACATATTGTTTGCCTTGATTAGACGTGGGTTAATGCCAATCATTCTATTGGCAAAGGCTGGAGGGACAATACGCTAGAAGCAGGAATGAATATACCGTTAGATAAAGGAGGCAGAATAAAGCTCCTCCATGCTGGAACTGCGTTAGGTTTTGTTTCCAATTGTTATCTTCTTTTTAAGTCCAAAAAGATAGTCGATTACCACGAGGATTGAATCATAACTCTTTCCTTAAATGGTTCCAAGAATAGATTCTTCCGAATGTGCATAGACCCTCAATAATAGCAATGCGAAATACCACTCCGTAACTTCTGATAGAGCACAAACAATGGGAACAAGAAACAATGAAATTATTCAGTGGATTGCACGCCACTGTTCCATTGAAGCAGGAACTGAAAAAATAAAGCTACTGGAACTTGTGAAAGCGAATAAACCGCGGCTTCCAAGTTAAGTAGTCGATGGCATTGCTGCAGAACACGATCACAAAATAATTAAGCTTCCCCCATATCATTGTCATTTTAACCCAATGGAGCTAATCTAGGCCTAAGTAAAGGGTTATGTTGGGCGAAACAACAGCGATTTTACTGTGTCGTCTGTAATGAAACTGACAGAAGAGAAATTAACAGCAGTAAAAGCTGAAAACTAGGAAATGGCAGTTATCCATACAAAGGGCATATAAGTGTAGCATGGGAAAATGAAGGAATTTTGAAGAACAGATAGAGCAGCTCCATGGGGAATTCCAGCTGTTCTTCAGATGTTGATGATGATGATGACGACGACAACCACGATGATGATGATGATGAGGAGGAGGAGGAGGAGGAGGAGGAGGAGGAGGAGGAGGAGGAGGAGGAGGAGGAGGAGGATGACGATAACGACGATGATGGTGGCAACATTTTCTATCAAGCGAGTAGCAGCAAAAACAACAGGGATGCAAGTGATTCGGATATCAGTGGCTTTTCCAATTAGAATAAGCATCAATATTTCACAGGTATGTTTCTCTTGATAACGCAAATATTTAGACTGATATATAATTGCATATTCTATCCTTTGAATGTAGATTCAATGGTGTACTGTTGTATTCGCATACGAATGTAAATAATACGCACTCAACATTCCAGGCGCAATTCAATCTTCTTCGTACACAATCATACGTGGACACAATAAGAGCCAACGTCGCCTCTTCCTCGCTGCGAACTTTCAATCCCTTTCTTGGTTGGCGCCGATTATAGTCTGGATATACCATGTGCTTCTCCATACAGCAAGTTAAGTACAAGTAACATTCTCTATTACTAATTGTATTATTTATATGGCACATAGTAAAAAAGTTATGGCAAAAATAAATTAATTCCAACCTTTTTCTGCCTGCAGATGTCCAGGAAATGCTGTGTTCTTATGCGTAGGAGCAATTACGACAGTCTAAAGAAGAGGGTTAGGTAACTACTTTTCGATTTCCAGCTTATTCTGAGATGAGAAAAGTGGTTACGAAGCATCCACCAAACAAAAGCTCTGTAGTGTGCATTAAGCATTTTTCCAGAGAGAGCTTAGCAACAGGGGAAATATTTGCTGATAGTCACCGTAATTTGATTACACTACCACCAAAATGGAACGAACTGCTGCCCAATGCCTATTCAACTGTATTTTTAGGGATGCCCACATACTTCACAAAACGCGGATGTATTAAAAGAAAAGACCCTGAACAAAGAATGGCAGAAATTGTAAACAGAGAAGTAAGAAGAAAAATTCTACATGAGGATGCTTCAAGCATGCAGATTTAATATATTCATTTTCAGACATTAAGTTGCATATTTGTAATTATGTGGATACCTCTGTGTGGCAGATAAGTGATAATAGTGAATGTGTTTGTATTTTTAAATTAAATTTTGATAATCTTCCAAATTTAAGTCATCTTGTTAAAATAGACAATGACTTGAAAGTTACCTTCTATGTTGGAGGTTATGTGTTGCTATGCAATGATGACAAATGGATTTTCTCAAAGATGGTACAATAAAAAGTGGTCTGAATTGAAAATTTTTTTGCTATGTTCAAATGCAGAACCAATTACAAAGGAAACATTGATAAGTAATGCATTGTAAATAATTGATGAACTGATAGAAATGTTTCATGTAGATGAGTGTGGTATATTAACATCAAACCTTATTTTCATAAAGGAGCAGTTACAACAAATTACTAGTGAAACAAAAACCTATTCCAAAGAGACCCTCGTCCTTATCTTCTTAATTGTCTGTCTGCATTAGTTTATAGTTCCTTAAGAGCCAGTGGTGTGTTAATCCTGCCTCATCAAAATACTTGCAACGCCTGGCTGCAAGTTACAATGTATGCCCAGCATCTGAACATAAAAATGAGAATTTTGTTAACATTTCAAAAAATGTAACAAATAGAAAGGTATCTTATTCTTACATTTGACGAGGTTTTTGTAACGCCCTCATTAGAATACAAAAATGAAAAATTAGCAGGCAGGCTTTGAATATTTGCACTGAAGTAGCTGGGATATCCAGGCATTTATGATTCATTCTGCATTTGGTTGTTTTAAAAAAGTTGCTCTCTATTGCCAGTAAAAGTTTCGATAGGGAATTCCTAATGTACACAGAAAGTAATATAGTTTGTACAGAATTATGTTTTTATTGTGCTGTGCTTGTCTGCAGCAATAGTAGGGTAAATAAGAACATGATAAATAGGATATGTGAGCAATCAAATGATATTTATTGCACTCCTACTCCAATGTATAGTGATTTGAGCATTTTCTTTATGTATGATATCGTGCATATTTACAAGAGTATTCGAAACAATTGGATTAATCAACTCTATGACAACAAAACATTGCATTTCCCAAATGTTAATGAGAGTGGTAATCTTAAAAAAAAAGAAAAAAAATTGTTTCAAAGATGTAATAAGTTTATATGATAAGCGTAGTCATGCTTCTAATGCCCTTTCTGCTGTCTTTAAACTGAACTATAAATCTATATATCCTAATCAGTTAGACTGTAAAAATGTGCAACTTGTAGAGAATGTCTTTCACGGCACTACCAATTCAACATTAAAATCTAGTCAGTTAGACAGTGACTCTACTGCAGAGTTTCTAGAAATAATTAATAAATGGTGGAGTATTTTAAATGCAAAAAGTTTATTGAAAGGAACAATTAAGAGAGAGCTAAACCAGTCAGCTTTCACCAGTTCAGATGATAGTGGTATTAAGTTTTTTTGAATGGTTTGAAACTTTTATGTTAAGGAGATGGGAAGATCTGGGTTTGCCCGAAGAATAAAATTTGTATTTGTAACCATTAAATCACAGTATTTGGTATTATCTGAGTCAAGTTAGTTCAGTCCTGATGTCAACACATGAGAGAGAGAGAGAGAGAGACAGACAGACAGACAGAGATACTAAAGCAAAAGGGCAGTTGATTGGTTTAGGGAAGGTAATGGGTGTTAACTTTTACGTGGATGCATAATAGCCTCCTAAAAGTACAGTACTGTAATAGTTTTCAGATCACTGCTCTGCGCGAGTTAGTTTCGGAGAGAAAAGTATGCAAATGCTTCGATTCTTATAAAAAGTAATAGTCCGGCATTTTATCCATATCCGACACATACCAAGCAGATGGCTCTGGATTCGTGAATTCTGAAAGGAATATTTACAACAGACGTACACATTCTATAAAAAAAACATATAGATTAGACAGAAGACCGGCGAAATTATATATTGACTTTATTAACTTATTACTGTTAAATAAAATGCAGCTAACTTATATTACTAATGGAACATTGGTATTATATACACAATAAGTTACAAGTCTGTACCAGACAGCTCTCTTAAACAACCGGTAATTCTCGAGGTGAATGTTGATTAAGCTGTTATTGTTTATAGTGCAGGGTCGCCTCTGATAATGTGTTATTTAAGACTGTATTTCCTGTACATCTCACATGCCTCACAAGCCCAGGGGACTTGCTATATGCAGTTTAAAATCAGTAAGCTTTTGATCATGGATGATTAGCCGTAATAAAATACAACCGAGGCAAGCCTTTAAAAAGTGTCGAGAGGCGAATGGTCGCGCATTGTTTTGCAGTGCTTAAAGAAAGAAACGCCATAAACAATATCGAAAAAGAAACGGGTGATCTCCTTGGCGTTTCTGCATTTAGTGTGCATAGTGTTAGAATGGAACAACAAACATCCGGAAGCCTAACAACACCGGGAAAATCGCGTAAATATAAAAAACGTTTGGAAAAATACGATGATTTTGCGAAAACTGCTATTCGCGGTAAAGTTTATGATTGTTTTTTCAGAAATGAACCATCGACTCTAAATACAATTTTGATGCAGTACATTCTGACACAGAATTGCCACATTTCTCAAAGTACTCTCCACAGGTTGCTGATATATATCGCTAGTGTTGCAAAACTTATGTGCGCACATGTACCGTTAACACGCGGCGAGTTGAGCCAGCTCCGCCTTGTTGTTGACATCAGGACTGAACTAACTTGACACACATAATAACAGTAAGTTTCAGATTGATGGCTTGGAAAGGAGGTTTGGTAATTATCGCAGTCTAAGTAGTTGCAGTTAAAATGTTTCTGTACTCCAGATACTATAAGTGAGAGGAAAAAAAGAAGAAAAAATCCACAGAAAAGTATCTTAGATTTGTACTCCTCTAAGTATAGCAAAAATTAAAACAAAAAACAAACAAAAAAGCTGGAGATATACATCAATCCGGTTCCTAGCTTTCATTACTATGATGGTTTGTTTCATGACTTCAAGTCATTACTTTCTGAAAATGTGTATGTTGGTGAATTTGAAATATTTGCTGTGATCTCTGTATATGGGTTATACTGTAAGAAAAGTAGCTAAACTTATTGATTGCAAAGCATGCATAAAAATCTTAAACAAAAGGTCACTAATGATGAGTACTTTATGAGTCTTCAGGGAGGAGGGCTTATTGTTCCATCCGATATAGTAATTCATTTCAGCATCACTATAGTGGGCATATTCAGTATGCTAATATTAGATGCATAAAGAGAAAAAGTTCTTACTGCTCAAATCATCAGGACCTCTTGTACACATGAGTATAAAATATTTAGAAGTGGATGAAAATATGCAGATTTGGTTGAAAACAAGTTTATGTAACCATGAAAATAGCATGACTGTCGACAACTTACTGTCAAGTTTTTCCAATGTAATCTTAAATAATTACACAAAAATATTGCAAACATAAATCTGACTAGTAATGAACTGAACAATAAGTCACAGAGGAAAATTATTAAAAAAAAATCAGAACAAACTAATGATATATCTCCTCATGAAATGTTTGCACGCAATTATTTGGATTTTAATGTGAGAGTTTATAGATCAAACAATAACATTGTAAACCATTTACATTTTATTTTCGTAGTCACTTTCTTCCTGCAGGGCTATTCTATCCTGTTCCCATGCATGCAGTAAGGAGTGAAAATGCTGCAAAACTTATAATAATGTATTCACTGAGGCTCTTCACTGCCGAGATTATATTAGCATCACCTATGTGCCAGAATTTTGTACCTTAAAATGTTTTACATGCTAGTAAATGTCATTTTTATGCATACTTTAAACTGTGAACCTGTTTTGATTTGAAACCTTGATATTGCAGATTTGGTTGGAAACAAACTTATGTAGCCATGAGAATAACATGATCATAGACAAATTACTGTCAATTTTCTCTAAAGTAAAGTTAAATAATAATCAAACAAATAAAATTTCCACCATCAATCTAACTAGTAATGAACCGAACAGTAAATCAACATTAAAAACATTCATGGCAAACTAATTATATATCTCCTCGTTAAATATTTGTACGCAGTTATTTGTAGTTTAATTTGAGAGTTTATAGATCAAATAACACAATTGTACACAACAAACATTTTATTTTGGCAGTTACTTTCTTCCTACAAGCAGTGGCGGCTTGTGGCAAAATTATCTGGTAGGGCACAATTTTAAGATTGACTAAAATTAAAACTAAATTGAATGTTATTTATGGACGCTCTTTAACTGCTACGGTTTTAAGCGTCCAATTCTATTCTGGGCGCGAAAAACCGCTTAATATTGCTTAGAGACTTCTTTATCAGGCTTGAGGTTTTTCTTTTACATGCCGTAAACCTACGACACGGTATCAACGACCTTACTTCCCTAATGAAGGAAGGGGTTTTTACGCCTGAAAAAAAAAATCATCTGGGTTTGAACCCGCGATCTTGAGAACCAGAGGCTACCCCTAGATCACGGATGACGACAGACTAAAATTAGTGGATACTAAAAGCTATCAGTAGAAATGAAATGCTAATTTGTGTATTAGCACTAACCTTTCTGTTTGTAGATGAAGTCCATCGTTCGATCCTATGCTTGAAAAAATATTTCCATAACTCTTTGATTTAAGTCAGAAACTGAAGGCGACATGTTCCGAGAATTTTGAATACGAACCGTCAACTTCACTACCAAATGTCAACAACATTATCAGAGAGATGATACTGCTGCAAATTAATGCATAGTTCGTCTTAACAGCTGATGCACTTAATTTAAGTTTCCGGTCTTCAATACTACCTTACACAACTTTAATACTGTATATATGTCAATTACAACATTCACGATGTTTCTTTTCAGAAACTACCCTTAAAGTAAAGTAGATCGCGATCGTGATATTAATGTCTTAAGCATTTTCTTTATAAGCAAATGTATAATTTACAAACCATGCCTATCTTTCGTAACAGTGATTAGGATTTTCCCTCTTTAGGCGAGTTTTAACACTGCCGTTTCTTTGAACGCTAAGCAACTGATAAATGGGCATATTATTCTACAGTTAATTTCACCAAATTATTCTCCAGCGCATTCGGATTGTTTCATTAACACGTGAAATACATTCAAGGCACTGTTTCGCCACTTCATCACTCTTGAGGTGGATATTGTAACTTAGCACTCACTCATTTTCACACTAGCCACTAATCACCTCTTGCAAGTAAGGTCCATTTTAGTGTTGGTTCCCGTCCATAATTTCAATAACTATTGATTATTTTGCCTTTTCCTGTTTTCAAGTAAAGTTTCAAATGTATCGCGAATCTATTTCCTAGTAAATTTAGAGTAATTACACAACACACTACTTGTACGCCTTGAGCGTTGGCGCGCGAGCGTAACTTGTCGTCTGCTTGGCAGGGAAGAGAGAATACCAAGTACCAACATTGTACATTTTTACACTTAAGCTTCTTTTAGTATATTTCGTTCGAGAGGTTTATAGATCAACTTTATTTTCAAATAAGAAGACATTCACACTTAGTACATGTTTCTTATTATTTACTCTTACACGTGAAGAGGCCTTTGGCTAAATATTTTTGTCAGGAATTTGACTCAAACTTTTGTTTATTGTCGGTTCTTATTTTCCAATTGCGCAAGCGCAGCAAATGATTACAAAGGCTTTCGTGTCCTAAGAGAACCTTCCCCTCCCGGCCCCTTAAACCCCGCACCTTCAAATTAACTACATCTGAAAGCATTGAATTCTTCTGCGCGTGCGCACAAGATGACCACAAAGTCGCTTGTGTCCGAAAATGCGGCCGGTGGCTATTTCCGACAGTCATCTTCACTACAACTGTCCACGGTGCAAAGTAAGTTTAAATTTATACAAAATGCGTTATAGATTATAACATTTTACCTAATAATATAATGGAGAACTTATTGTCTGAAATTGTTGTAGGGAGGGCACGTGCCCCTGTGGCCCTAAAGGCCGGCCGCCACTGCCTACAAGGGTATTCATTCCATCCTGTTCCCATGCATGCAGTAGGGTGTGTAGATGCTATAAATAATTGTAATAATGTATTTACTGAGGCTCTTAATTGCCAAGATTATGTTAGCATCATCTGTTTGCTAGAATGGTGTCCCTCAAACGTTTTTACATGCAATAAATGTCATTTTTAAGCACACTTAGAAACTGTCAACTTTTTTGGATTTGAAAACTTCACCTTAAGTACGAAGACCTGTACTTAACCAACTAGCTCAGATTGGCATGGATGCTACTAGTATTTTTCTAGGGCTATGCAATTTAGGGCATTGCTAAATATCAGCAAACAGTTGCTCATACTGAAGACAGATATCACATTTTTTTTTCTCAATGTAATTATTCATAACTCAGGAATCTTAAGAGAAAATGAAGGTGCTTCTAAACAGGAAATTTTCTTTTGAATCTAAATTTCATGATGCATATATAACTGACGTAACTTTGAAATATCAAGCGGAAATTCTAATTATCCGAAATGTTATACCAAAAGAAGGTAACACAATACTATAGTATCTGTTTTTGTGCCTACATGTTGCTCATATTTATAATTTCACAGTAAACTCAATAAAAGTGTGAAAAAAATTTAAAAAAATACTGAAGTATTGGGCTGTTTTATGTGTACACGACTGGAAAAACAACAAAAGTCAACTGCATTAAAATAGACAAACTGTAGATTACTTACCCCCTTTCGGCACATGAGTTTCAGTAAAGATACTTCAAGTTTTATAATTGTATTAAAAGTAGAACCTACGAAGAGAGTCCAGAAAAATGCCCTACTGGAATAACAGCAGAAAAGTGCAACATTATTTCGCAGAAAACTGCTGAATAAATTAAGCGGATTGGCAGAATGTGCCAGTTTATAGAAATGCTTTCTTGTAAGTAGAAGGGGAATAATGGGATACACCAAATTAAAACGATAGTCAAATCTTTTAAACGCTGGTTGCTATGTGGGTGAAATCCTTCTTTGCATTACCTGGAGTTGACAAATTTCCGTATGTGAAAAGTTTTAAGTACTTTAAAATTGAAATCAATAACAAGGAATATCTAAAAAATGGTCAATTCTACGAAAAAATGTATATGACAAATCATTATTTATCCAATATCTACATTTTCTCTGTAATAAGCTTTCATCTATCTCCTACGATATACTAGTTTTGCAAACTTCAGAAAAATTCATCCAGAATAAAGAGCTCTTCAGAGGCTATTCCTAAGAAATTCAAAATATACATTTTGTTTATCATGTAAATATCTTTCATATAAGGCATTTCAATCACAATCGTTAGAGCCATTTTTGAGAAAACAAAACATTTCGAATTTTTTTCCATGTAAAGAGTGGCTTGGGGCGAGGGAATGATCCTGAAAATCTTCGTGTCGCATCCTTGAAAGACAAACTTAAATGCCAAGTAGCTTTTCGTTTTTGAGTTATCGTTTTCACAGACAGACGGAACTTTTTCTAAAAAAAAAAAAATTATACAGGTGACCTTTAAACGTGTATCTCCGGTGAACTTTGTATCGAATTTTTAGGTACAATGCAATATCTTCTCTATACACTATGTACATAGTACGTGTATAGAAAGTAACAAGTAATCACTTTTAACACCTGTGTCACTTTATTTTTACTTTCTCTACATGTACTATGTAGATAGTGTATAGAGAAGGTATTGCCTTCCACCCAAAAATACGATCCTATTCACCAGAAATAGACGTTTTAGGGTCTTCTGTGTCCAAAAAATAAAGAAGTATTTTCAGATAAAGGTCCGTGTGTCTGTGAACACGATAACTCAAACATGAAAAGTTGGTAAAATACTAAACTTGGTATTTAAGTTTAGTATCTTCCAGGGATGCGACACGAAGATTTTTAGAAAAATCCTCCCACACCAAACTACCCATTACATAGAAAAATTCCGAAAATGTTTATTTTCTCAAAAATGGCTCTAACGATTTTGATTAAAATATCATGTATTAAAGGCAAATAGAATGTATATCTGGAATTTCCTCTAAAGATTTCTTTATTCTGAATGGAATTTCCTGCATGATGCGTAATTAGTAAACCGCAAGAGATAGACAAAACTTTAGGTACGCAAAAATTGTAAATCTCGTTAATACACACAATTTATGGCATATATGTTTTTTCTTCGTTGAATTGACAATTTCTGAGATATTCCTTGTTATTCGTTTCAGATTTAAAATACTTAAACTCTTTTCACACGGAAAGTTGTAAACTATTGGACCTGCATAGAAACTGATTTCATCCACATGGCAACTGGCTTTTAAAAGACTTGACTCGTTTTAACCTAGCGTATTCCCTTATTTTCCTTCTCCCTACAAGGAAGCAAGTAATAAAGACAATTTCTGTTTAGGTTTAACTCGATTATCATAAAGTAGATAGAAGAATATGCTTTAACAAGAATTTGTTACAGCAATTTAGAGAAAGCGGTGTGATTGGAACACGTCAGATTTTTCCTTTTCTAAATGCAATAATAGCTGTACAAAACTTGAAAGAGTGAAACAACGTAAGTTAAATATTATACAAACACAAAATATAGAATAACAAAGGTTCAATTTTCCAAACACAAAAAATAAGTAAATTATGGAATATTTTTTGTCTATATTCATACCGCAACATCCTCCTCGCCCTGATCTCCAGAGGAACGACCAGCTGGACGGGATATTGTCATCTGCGGTCCGGAGTACAATAATTTTCCTTATTGTTTTAAAATTTAAAATTCTCAGGCTGTTTTGCCGTGATCTGTAGGTTAAAATATGTTTACTTAAAATATGTCTACCAATTGTTTAACTAAACATATTTTAACCTACAGACCTCGGCAAAACAGCCCGAAATTTTTCAATTTTAAAATTATGGACACCGGCCGTGAAAGCTTACGCATATATTTAATTGTCCTTGTGTATGCGTCCCTTCCCCGACGGACGGAGGTCCTCTATGTGGGCTTTCTTCCATGTATGGCGTGGGTGCACTTTTTCGTGGATCAAAGGGATGTCTCCAAAACTGAGCTCAGGTGAGTTCTTATTAGGTTGACGAACTTCATTAAAACTTCCAACTTCTGTCAAATACTCCTCACCAGCAGTTCCACAGGTCATCTGCTTGTTTCACGTGAAGAATGGATTGTTTTGGCAAATTGTTCTTTACCTCAGGCTCGGCTCCACTATGTATTGTGGTTAACCTTTGACTACATTAAAATAAAAAAAACACCTGGTGGTGTCAAAGGCTGTGATTCTGCGCCATCAGATTGTGATATTGGCCTGTTTTTGGATCAAGGTGTGACTAACACGTTCCTTTGAAATTCCAAGAGAACAATTTGACGCACCTTTGTGCGCCGATCTCCCAAAATCAATCCATGCACTTTTTCAATGATTTCCGGTGTGGTTACAGTTTTGGACGTCCTTCGCGTGGGTCGTCTTGGACGCTTTCACGGCCACGTTTAAAATCGGCCGCTCATTTCTTCACAGTAGAAACTGAAGGTGAAGAGCCACCATACACACTTATTATCCGCAAATGAATTTCTGTAGGTGTTAAACCTTCTTTTACGAAGAATTTTATAACAGCATATTACTCGAATTTCTCCATTTTCTAAGCATGTGCATTTCCACTGCTTCAAACAACTGCCTATAGTCAACTATTTCTTGGAATGACTTGTAATTTTACACAGGGTCTATTATCAAGTGTACCAACGTAAGGGGGAAAAAAATAAAAAAAAATCATGAAAGTAATGCCGTGATGTCTGGGCGAATCCGATAAGTTTTCAGACCAACCATCTAGCATGTCCTGTGTCACTCTATTTTTCCTTTTCTAAGAGCAATAGTATCTGCCAATACAAATGTGAAACAAAGGAAGTTTAAGATTATACAAATACAAATATAAAATAATAAAGGTTCCATTTTCTAAACACAAAGAGTAAATAAAGTTGGAACATTTTCAGCCAATATTGATTCCGCAACATTAACAAAACTTTTTCATGAATCATCTCATCAAGAATCAGCACTCTTGATAACATTTTCCACTAGTTTGTTAGGATTTAGAAGACATTCTTGCAAAGTGCATTCCTATTTTTACTTTCTTTACACGTACTATGTATAGTGTATAGAGAAGGTATTTTAATGCATCCAAAAATTCGATACCGAGATTTCATCGGAAATACATGTTTTAAGACCCCTGAATAAAAAAAAAGTATTTTTAGGAAAATGTCTGTGTGTCTGTGGGAAGCATAGCTCAAAAACGCAAAATCCACTAAATACCAAACTTAGTATTTAAATTCAGCATCTTCCAAGGATGCGACACAAACATTTTGAAGAAAGTCCCCCTACACCCAACTATCCTTTACATTTTGATTTTCTCAAAAATGGCTCTAACAGTTTTGATTAAAATATTGTATATTAAAGATGTTTACGTGACAAATTCAATTTTCTCGGAAAGACATGTTTATTCTGGGTAAATATTACGTAATTTTGCATAACTGGTAAACCGTAAGAGATAGACAAAAACTTACCTTAGAAAAAATGTATACCTCATTAAAACACTTAATTTGTGTTATATACATTTTTTTTGTGGAGTTGACCTTTTTCATATTTCTTGAAATTGCTAACCGAGAAAAAATTAGCAGAAATGGTCTTATTTCTTGCTTCCTTGTAAGTAGAAGCGAAATAAGGGAATACCATAGGTGAAAGTGATAGTCAAAAGCTGGTTGCTATGTGAATGAAGTTCCTTTGTTTGTATGGATGGGAGTTGACAAATTCCTGTATCAGAAAATTTAAGTTTTTCAAAGCTGATACAAAAACAAGGAATATCTAAAAAACGATCAGCTCCATGAAAAAAATGTATATAACATAAATTGTGTGTTTTAATGTGCTCTACATTTTTTGTGTGGTAAGTTTATGTCCATTTCTTACGGTTTAGCAGTTATGCAAAATTCCGTAAATTTCATCCAGAATAAAGTAGCCTTCAGAGGCTATTCCCAGAAAATTCAAAATATACATTTTATTTGTCAGGTAAATATCTTTAATATTCGACATTTTAATCAAAATCGTTAGCCATTTTTTAGAAAATCAAAGTTTTCGAAAAAAGTTCCATGTAAAGGGTAGTTTGGGATGGGGAGATTATTCTCAAAATTTTCGTGTCGCATGCCTGAAAGATACCAAACTTAAATACCAAGTTTGGTGTTTTAGCGACTTTTCGTTTTTGAGTTATTGGGTTCACACACACACACGCCCGCCCCCCACCCATGGTGCGGCCTGCTTCCTTTAGTGTTCCAAACTGATAGTAGCCTAATGGTGCTAGGTCAGGCTGTATGGGGGATGAGACAAGACTTCCCATCCAATTTTCACAATAGCTTCAGTGTATGTGGTTTTGCATTATCATGCAAAAGAACATCCGCCATGGTTTTTGTTGGGCGAACTTGCCAATGATGTGCTTTAAGTTTTTTGAGGGTGCTGACTTATCGGACAAAATTTATTGTGCATCCCTGCTCCAAAAAGTCAACCAGAATCACACCCTGTGCATCCCAGAACAATGTCACCATCACTTTCCCTACCGATGGTGCAGTTTTGAATTTTTCTTCTTTGGTGAGGTTGTGCGATGACACTCCATTGACTGTCTTTTTGATTCAGGTTCAAAAAACAAATCCATATTTCGTCTCCAGTCACAATGTTTTTCAGAAACTCCTCTCCCTCCAAATTGAAGTGCTGCAAGAGTTCGGTGGCTGTTTTTCTTGTCTCCTTATTCTCGTCGGTTAACACTCTTGGTACCCACTGTGAACCAAGTTTTAAGTACCTCAGTTGTAGAATAATCATCACACTGCCTTTACTGAGGGGCATGACGCAATACAATTCATCCATTATTACCCGGCAGTCAGTACAAATGATCTCATACACTCGCCTAATGTTGCGTGGAGTCACTGCAGTCACCAGTCTACTGCTCTGATTTTCATCAGCCAACGGTGTTTGCCCTTCTGCTTCATTACAGCAACAGACCCATCTTCTAACAGTGCTGACATCCATTGTTGCATCACCATACACATTTTTTATCCTTTCATAAATGCAAGAATTCAGTTACGGAACGCTGTCTAAATCACACATCGATGTCAGCCATTATGCAAAAGGCAGCAGTGCTGCCACCTTGATTTAGGAAGTTGCTGCTGCAGTGGATTAGAGAAGGTTTGAGGAATCGTGCCAAACTCAAATTGTTCACATCGCTACTTAGTTAAGAAGAAAAAAAATAGGAAGCATTAGTTATTCACTGACCCTCGTATGTATTAGTTTTTATACTGCATTGCAGTTTCAGTAAACAAAATGCCTTAATGCTGTACCACCCTCTAGAGCATTTTATTTCTAGACATACCCTGATAATCAAAAGTTGAGAGACAAATGGCAAAAAGAAAGGAAGGAGACAGCACTGGAAGGAATACATTAGGTTGTACTTAAGATAAGATACACACAAAACAAATTCCATTATAAGTTGTTTTTCAAACAGTTTACTTCTAAACAAATTATGACATCAAAATATATATGTACATAAGTGAAGCACATAGTAATACATTTAGAGTAGAAATATTGAGTATTTCTCAGTAAATACTGATTAAAACTCAGCTTTCTAAAAGGTGTATATTTGTAACAATAAATATAAATATGTACATAATTTGGTGTTTAAGGTAACATGTGTACATTATGATAAAGAATCATACTATGCTCTTTTAAGACTACTTTTGCCTACGTTTTGCTTTTTTCTTTTAAATTAATGTATACAATAATATAATAGTTACATACAGATTTACAAAACATTAAAAATCCTACAAAATCTTAGTATCAAGAACTTGACTTCAGGTGCAGTGTCTTAATAACTGGTCTGCCATAACGGTTTCCTGCCTCATCTAGAAAGGCTCCTTCCATTTGCCTTACAACTTCATTAAAGAAAATGTGTGCTAACTGTGAATGCAACAATGATCGAAACTCAAAAGAAACAGCAAAATCTATTACACAAGTCTGCGGATTGTCTTTCAACCCAGGACTGAATTTCCAAATGGTTAAAAGATGATTAAAAAGCTTGCCTTCTGTGCATATTGCTTTTACAAGATGTGGTTTCTCCAATATTATGCTGGAAGTGTAGCTTTCATGGATTGGTGGAAAACCAATAACAAGGTCAGCTTGCATGTGATTTGGAGTTTTTGATTTCACTAATGACTTTTTACAAAATGGAACAAAGTTTCTGTAATTTTCAACATCCGCTACCACTGCATACATCTGCTCCATGGAATACCTAAAATAAAATAAAAAATTGATCATGCAGAAGTACATCAATAAAATGATGTTATTGCTGAAGCTGCTTGAAGTTTTTCTAAAACTCGTAAATCTCATAAATAATAAAGATATTCAATCCAATAATAAATTATAACAATAGATGAAAATCTTAATCTAACCAATTTCCATTCAATACAATAAATTATGTTATTTATAATATAATAAATACTAAAAATAAATCTTAATAAAGATATGAATATGAATAAAAAAAAACTAATAAAACACATATCAAACATTGCTTTTGAAGAACAATTTTAGTCTGTACACTAATTTTAATAATATTTTAATCCTAAATTTATAGCATCATTGTAACTGCTCATGCTTTAATTATAATTTTGTTTATAGTTATACCTATTACAATTTGAGGTTTTGGTAATTGATTAATCCAGCTTTAAACAAGTTAAAATTATTAATATTTATAAAAGCGCTTTACGACAAATAAATTATTAACTAATGTATAAATCCTTACATAAAATTCATCCCTTAATTAAAATTTAATTCAGTTTAAGCAGAAAAAAAATGGAATCTATGAGTATAAAAATAAACTAAAAGTTATTGTTAATGAAACCAATCTTTTTATTTGTTCCTGAAAGTTTGAATTTTGGGCAAAAAATTCTTTTTTAGGGAGGAAAGGCCTTTGTTTAACTTTACTTAATTCACCCCTCATCAACCAATCACTCCAGAAGTTCCCAATCAGCTTGGGATAGCACATTAGAATGTTGTGAAATTAACCAGAGGTGCATTTTTCAGGGGTTGGGAAGGGGAATCAATTTAACACTGTTAACCAGATGAGTTATAATGAACGATGAATGAATGCAGGAAATGAATGCTAAAATTAAACTTGGACCAACTGTGATGGCCCTACAGTAGCACAAGGGGCTTGCATTCACAGGGGTCCAGGTTTAAGTCACTCCAACATTGTTGTCTTCCCTTTCTAGTTTTCTCAGTCCTCATAGTTGGCAAATGCTGACGAGAAACACAAACACAGGGCTGGAACGTTTCCTTCCTAAAAAGTCCTTTTCCAAATATCAATAATCCCTTGTATGTTTCCTCAATGTCCACTGGCTATTGTGCTTTATATAATTAGAATGAGTGTTCAAAAAATAATAAATCTGATGTGTTCCACTAACATAGCATTCTCTACATCTCTGCAACAAATTATTGTTAAAAAAGCTAATGCTTCTATTTAATTCATTCTAATTGAGAAAAAATCAGCAGAAATAGTCATATTAGGTTAAAGTGATAGTCAAAAGCTGATTTCTATGTGACTGTAGTTCCTTTGTTTGTACGGACAGGAGTTGGCATTCCCGTATGAGAAAAGTACAAATTTTTTAAAGCTGAAATCAAAAACAAGGAATATCTAGAAAACAATCAACTCCACGAAAAAAATTTATATAACATAAATTGTGTGTCTTAACGTACTCTACATTGTTTGTATGGTAAGTTTTTGTCTATTTGTAATGGTTTCGCAAAATTCCGTAAAATTCATCCAGAAAACAGTGGTCTTCAGAGGCTATTCACAGAAAATTCAAGATATACATTTTCTTTGTTAGGTAAATATATTTAATATACAATATTTTGAGAAAATCAAAATTTTTGAAAAAAAGTTCCATGTAAAGGGTAGTTTGGTATTTAGTGGACACACACACACACACTCTCTCTCTCCCTCTCCTTTTCTAAAAATGCTTTTTTGGATTCAGGGGTACCCAAAACATTGTTTTCTAGTGAAATCTTAGTATCACATTTTTGGGTACATTAGAACACCTCTCTATACACAGTGAGAAAGTTCATGTAGAGAAAGTAAAAATCTAATGTGTTACACTTACATGACTTTTTCTAGTTGCTCTACAAACTTCTTACAAAAGATTATTCCTCTTTCTACACAATGCTAATTGAGATAAACATTAGCAGAATGTTCTTATTACTCAGTTCCCTATAAGTAGAAGGGAACTAAGGGAATGCACTAGATTAAAGTGATAGTCATCGCTCTTATTATGCGATTGTCATTGCAAATCATTCCTTTACTTGGCCAGGAGTAGAACAAAAGAAAAATGGATACTTCCTGTCTGAGAGAAGTATAAGTTCTTTACAATTGAAACCAATAACAAGGAATTTCTCAGTAACTGTTACTTCCATTACAAAAACGTAAAGGATTTAATTGTGTGTTTTGATGAGATCTACATTTTTTTGTGTAGTAAGTTTTTGTATATCTCTTGTGGTTTAGCAGTTAAGCAAAATTTGGCAAAATTCATCCAGAATAAAGACGTTTTCAGAAGCTATTCCAAGAAAATTCAAGATATATACTTTATTTGGCATGTAAATATCTTTAATACACAGGATTTTAATCAAAATCATGACAGCCATTTTTTGAGAAAATCAAATTTTTTGGACATTTTTACATGTGAAGGGTAGTTTGAGGTGGCGTGATTTTCTTGAAAATCCATGTGTCGCATTCTTGGAAGATACTAAACCTAAACACAAAGTTTGGTATTTAACAGTCTTTTCGTTTTTGAGCTCTGCTGTCCACAAACATATACACATGGACCTCTTTCTAAAAATGCTTTTTTTGGACTCAGGAGATCCCAAAATATATATTTTCGGTGAAATCTTGACATTGAATTTTTGGGTGGAATACAATACTATGTACATTGTACATGCGGACTAGAGAGAGTAAAAAATCTGATGTGTTCCATTCACAAGACTTGATCTACATCTCTGCAATAAATTATTGTTAAAAAGGGCATTCTTCTATTCACTTCATGCTAATCAAGAAAAAATTAAGAGAAATGGTCTTTTTATTTGCTTCCTTGTAAGTAGAAGAGAAGTAAGTGAATACACTAGGTTAAAACGAGTCAATTCTTTTAAAAGCTGGTTGCTATGTGATTGAAGTTACCTTGTTTATATGGCACAGAGTTGACAAATTCCCGCATGAAAAAAGTGTATTAAATCTGAAATTGAAACCAATAACAAGGAATATCTCAATAACGGTCAACTCCATGAAAAAAAATGTATATATGACAAATTGTGTGCTTAAACAAGCTCTATAGTTTTTGGTATCCTAAGTTTTGTCTATCTCTTATGGTTTACCAGCAATGTCAAATTCTGCAAAATTCATCCAGAATAAAGATGTTTTTAGAGGCTATTCCTACAAAAATTCAAAATATACATTTTGTTTGTCATGTAAATATCTTTAATATACAATACTTTTAACTAAATTGTTGGGGCTGGGGGGATTTTCTTGAAAGATACTGAATTTAAATACCATTACGTATTTAACATACTTTTTGTTTTTGAGCTATGCTGCCCCAGACACAAACAGACACACACATTATTTTAAAAATGCTTTTTTGGGATTCAGGGGATCTCAAAACATATATTTCCGATGAAATCTTGATATTGAATTTTTGGGTGCAATACAATACCTTCTCTATACACTATGTATACAGTATGTATAGAGAAAGTAAAAATGGAATAAACATTAGGAGAAAAGGTGTTAATACTTGCTTCCTTGTAGATAGAAAATAAGGGGATAAGCTAGGCAGAGCGATAGTAAAATCCTTTAAAAGCCAGTTGTTATGGGATTGAAATTTGTTTCTTTGCATGACCAGAAATTGACATGTACCCATATGAGGAAAGTGTAAGAACTTTCTTTGAAACTGAAACAAACAACAAGAAATATCTCGAAAACGGTCAACTCACGAAAAAATGTATATAACAAACTGTGTGTGTTAATGAAATCTACATTTTTACGTAGTAAGTTTTTGTCTATCTCTTCCAGTTTACCCGTTATGCAAAAGTCATTCAAAATGACAAGGTCTTCAAAGAAAACTCAGGATATACATTTTGTCATGTAAATGACTTTAATATATGCTATTTTAATCAAAACCGTTAAAGCCACTTTTGAGAAAATCAAAATTTTCAAAAATTTTTCCATGTAAAGGGTAGTTGGAGGTGGGGAGATTTTCCTCAAAATCTTTGGGTTGCCTCCTTGGAAGATATTGAACTTAAATGGCAAGTCTAGAATTTAACGCACTTTTCATTTTTGAGCGACACACACACCCACCAACCCACACACACCTCACACCACACCCACACACACACACAAGCAGACAGACACACATATGGACATTTTTCTTGCGGTGATTTCTTTTGATTCAGGTGGTCCTAAAACATGTATTTGTTGTGAAATCTCGATATCAAATTTTGGGTGCAATACAATACCTTCTCTATACACCATGTACATAGCACATGTAGAGAAAGTAAAAATCTAATGTGTTCCATTCACATGATATCCTCTAGCTGTTCAGCAAACAAACCTTCTACTCAAAAGATTAATCTGTAATCTATACAATGCTAATCAAGATAAACATAAGCAGAACTAGCCTTTTTACTAGTTCTTTGTAAGTAGAAAGGAAATAAGAAATTTACAGACTAAAGTGATGGTCTCTTCCTTTAAAAGTTGGTCATTATGTGAAACAATTGACATTTCAATCTCTTTGCTTTCCAGGAGTAAACAAACGAGAAAAGAGATGTTTTCCCATTTGAGAAAAGTTTAAGGGACTAAAATTGAAACTAATAATCCGGAATATCTCAAAATTAGTTAACTCAAAAAAAAAAAAAAAAAAAAATTTATATAACATATATTATGTGTTTTAATGAGATCTACATTTTTTGTGTAGTAAATTTTTGTATATCTCTTATGGTTTGGAGAGGTCTTCAGAAGCTATTCACAGAAAATCTAATATATACATTTGTCAAAAAATATTTTAAACAAACATACAGTATTTTAATCAAAATGTTAGAGCTCTTTTTGAGAAAATCAAAATTTTTGAAAAATGTTCCACATAAATGGTAGTTGGGGGTGGGGGAATTTTCTTGAAAATCTTCCATGCCGCATCCTTGGAAGATACCAAACTTAAATATCTAGTTTGATATTTAACAGTCTTTTCGTTTTTGAGCTATGCTGCCCACAAACACACACACTTAAACACGGACGTTTTTCTAAAAATGCTTTTTTTCTTTGGAGTTAGGGTTTCTCAAAACATATGTGAACTGACTTCTCACCCAGAGGTCGTGGATGCAATTCCCGGCTGGGGCGGGGAATTTTTCTTTTACCAAAATTATTCCCTATACCCCACAGAGTCTGGAAGTATGAATGTGAGTGAATGTAGCGTGTGTTTAGTAATATAAAACTGATTAACCTAATGTTCTGTTTCTACAGTAATAGGAGTTGTTTCACAAGTCAAAGACCCTGATATGACTATTGAAATGAAACGGTAATACAAGGCTATACAAATGAAACAGTTATAAAAAATAAATAAAAAAACATTTCCTGTGAAACCTCGGTATCAAATTTTTGGGTAGAATACAATACCTTCTCTATACACTATGTGCATAGTGTGTGTAGAGACAGCAAACAATAAAAGAAACAAAATGAACTTGGGAAGAAAGTTCTCTCTGCACTATAGCTATAACTAAGAATATTTTGTGACACCAGGCTGAGGATTTGATCAAATAAACAGGCAAAAAATTATTGAAATTAGGCAAAACTAGGCCCTAAAATATTTAAAATAGGGATAGGTACACTTTAAATTCAGAAGCGTAAGATATTTTCTATGCTAAACTTACATCTAAGTACAGTTTCAGGACAAATTAACACCTAAAAATAATGAATTCTGCTTATTTGATAAAAACCTTGGCATATGTGAACTATATCATGACATAGAGAAAATTTATAAAAGTAAAATTGCACATTCATTGCCTTGGCTTTATATGTTCTGTTCTAGTCTTTTTCACTCATATTGCAGTGAATAAAAACATACTTCTGTAGATGCTCTAATGAAAATTGATGCCTATTTTCACTAGATATGTTTTTCAATTGTTGTGAAAGGGCAGTATTTGAATGATGCCATTTCAGCTGCTGATAACCTGAGAAATCTGCATTGCAGTGCCTCCCCCAGTTCCTGGTATTTCTTGAATCCACACTCAATCTTTTCCATTAACTCAAGTGCATGCACAAGAGGAACCTGTTTGCAACGCAACTGGCAAAAAACAACAATATGATCTTATTAAAGTTAGGATCATAATTTATCTACTGCCGGATAGGTTTGCTGCCCTTGGTTTTGCCATGGTTAACTGCTAACAAAGCTACCAAAATATTATGCTGTTCACTGTAGCTCACCAAATAAACGATGGCATCATACAATGGTACGTCTTGCACCGAGGACTTGCTTAACATCTAGCATGGATCATGTAGACACAGCACCAGTTAATTGGCAATATGTTTTAGGAAAATTACTGAAATAGAAGTTTTCAAATTCTAAAGCTGCTGCTACTGTAGTTATTATTTCTGCAATATACACTACTGCTCAAAAGTTTTTGAACAGCCTGTTTTGCTGCAATTAACAAGTGTATAACGCCAAATAAAGCCAATGTCATATTATAAATGGTAAAAATCCATGGAGACATAATTGAAATTTACTATGCTACCTTTTGTTTGTCAATTATGTGCATTTTGAAAATGTAGCATTTGTTGGCCCTTTTAGGAACAATAACCCTAATGTTGTTTTGGACAATTTACTTGATATAGGAATATTTTCGGAGACTTAAAATGTGAGAAGACTATTAATCTAATCAGCACCATTTCAATTAAAACATTCTGCCTTAATCCTGTTGTTCATTTACTAACAATTGCTCAAATGTTCTAAATATAGGAATTTGACAACCTTTTAAACATCAGAGCCTTCTGGGATCAGAAGGATCTTGATACCTTGCACCTGTACAAAGAAGTTAAGCTACTTTGGTGAGTTAAGAAGACAGACAGACAGACACAGTAAAACCTTGTTAATCTGGACCAATTGGGGCTCAATGCTGTCCAGATTAAGTGAAATAAACACCACAGAAAAATTGTCAATGAAATTAGATACTGCACAATTTTATTAGAACGTAAAATTGGATTCACCCACCTGATTTTAATTACACATTCTTTATTTGTTTGGTTTGAAGAAACTATCAATTTTCTTTTGTGGTCTATCACACATCTCTTTCACAATGAGATCTGGAAGACTCCTCAAGACTCATATGATGGTAGTATGCAGAAATCATTTTATTGTAGTTTTCTTGACAAAGTCTATTACACAATTCAGATGATGTTTAACCTAACTTAATTTCACTTTCAACTTTCTGAAATCCACCTAGATTTGCTTCTAGTGTACACTTTCCACAATTTCTTCGTCAGTCATGATGTGACAGCCTGGATCATCTTCATCTCTGTCGAGCCAGTCTTCGATCTCATCAACTGTGGCAGCTTTCTTGCCACCCGCAACTAGTGTTTGGTGAAAGTCATTTAATTCAACACTGTCATCATACAAAAGTTTCTTCCACGCATTAGTCAATGTAGAGTTCGAAATGCTGCTTATTTGCAAAATTGAAAATCATGGATCTGAAATCATACAATTTTATATTCTGGAATGTTTTTTCTGCCCATTTATCTTCACCGCCCAAAGGCTCTTCAACTTTGAAAACTTCAGACAGGAATCTCTTTCTGTACAACCACTTTGCGGTGCAGATAACACCTTCGTCCATCGGCTGTATCAGGGAAGCTGTGTTAGGTGGCAAGATCACACATTTGATCTTACCATCGGCACTACACATATTCTTTGCTCTGGATACGCAGGTGCATTATCCAATAGGATTATGGCTTTACACCATTTTGGTTTTTATTTTCTTTGTGCCTTCTTATTGCAGGTACAGTATGGTTGTAAAACCAATCATGGGTGATGTCTACCGTAAATCATGCATTTTTTGAATTGTAGTAATGCACAAGCAATGTGGACATTACATTCTTAATAGCCCTTGGTCATTTACATTTATCTACGACAACTGGCTTTAAAATATGGCTTCCATCTGCATTAGCACATAACGCAGAAACACGTTCTTTGTAAATTATTCGTCCAGGTGTATCTTTTTAAGGATTTGGAGGCTTGTGTGTTCTCAAGCAAGGTGTGCCAAAATAGATCTGTCTCGTAGGAATTATACTCTTAAGACAAATCTAATTTTTCTTCTTGAATGATAGATTTTAGTTTTTTTCTAAATGAGTCCACAGCTGACTTAAGCTCACTCCACATGCTTGTGGAATCTGTATAACCAGCCTGAACCAGTCGAAAATCCATTGATACCAAGTTGTTTCACAAGACGTTTGACAGCAGCTTGAATATCAACACCTCTCATTGTAATTCTGCCTGCACGAAATTGTTCGTACCACTTATATGTCGTGTCTTCTAACTTTTGTTCAGCCAGCTGCTGCATTCATTTGACTTAACAATTTTCCTCATTTACATCACATTTAATCAAAAATAAGACATTTCACTCTTTTTCTTTATTATGTCCAAAGCTATTTGTTTTGTGATTCCATATTCTGCACATACATATGCAACAGTGGCACCATTTTCAAGCCTTTCAATAATTTTCAGTTTATCATGTATTGGATTTATGCTTACATTTCCCCGATGATATTCTAGGTTTACTAAACAACATTATGCACTCAATTTGTTTCTTTAGCTTAATACTGAGGCAAGTGCTAAACTAACCCTTTTGGCAAGAGTTACAAGCCCCACTGCTGGTACAGCAAGGGTGTGGGAAGGAGGGCAGCCTAATGTCACTAATCTATTCCTGGTATTCCTAAGAAATTCCTATTATACAGTCAGTGCAAAATTAAAGGAGACAATTTCCTTAAGTTTGTCTTAGTGCGGTACTATAATTTAATTAATTAACTCAATTAATTTTTTTAAATGCTGCTTATCCGGATCAAGCAAAATCCGGTTTAAGAGGGTCCGGATTAACAAAGTTTTACTGTATATACAAAAATTCAGAGACCAGTGTAAGCGTTTGTAACTCAGATACACTGGTATCATGTAAGGGGGAGTTTAAAAGTGCCATGTTTCAAAATAGATGATCTTGCTATCATGTACTGTCAGTGGCATAGCCAGAACAAGGGTAATGTATAGAGATGAATTTTTAGTTTCTCTATTACATATAGTAAGTCAGGGATGTTTTGTATTCTACCCAAAACTCCATGTCAGACTTCTCATTTCTCACCCAGATGTTCCTCAATTTGTTGATTCCTGGCTGCGGCAGAACATTTTGTTTAAACCAAAAACATTATCCCCCAAGGAGCCTGGAAGTATGTATGTGTGTGTCTGAAGATAGAAATGATTAACTCAATGTTAATAACCTACAGTTGAATTGTTTCACAAATCAAAGCTCACAATCTGACTATAGAAGTTAAAGGAAGCTACACAATTTTAAAAAAAGATTTATTTTTAGCATGTAGTAGATAAACAAATTAGCTTTTGCAAGAAAGTTTGTTGCAGGTTTGAATAGGCAGATAAAGTCATGTGAATGTAACACAACAGCATACATTTAAATCACAATTACAAAGTAAACCATAATTGAAATATTAAAACAAAATGAACTTTATTTTCATAGATCAAGGCCCAGCAAATGGAATTAAAATTACATTTTTGTTATTACTTTTTGCATTTTTAGCAAAGGGGGATTTCAACCACCAAAATTCTCCCCTATATATATACACCTCTGTGTACTAGACTTGCCAGATATCCAATATTATACAGGATTTTCATGTTGGAGAAGGACAACTTATGTCCCATCCTGCATTTCATTGTTTAAAGTTTGCATTTTGAAATATGTTCATGTTCATTTGGTGCATTGCCATGTTGTAGTCCTGTATATAATAGCTGCTTGTGCATGGTCTCATCATAGGGTCATGTTGATGGCAGAGATTGGAATAGTGTCAGCTAAACCCACTCACCCACAATGCCGGTTGCTTGCAAAGCCTACTTGCTCAATTCATTCCTCTTGTGCTTCATACTTGACTTAATCTTATTTGCAGAGTATGTGCTACCTGTGTACTCGTTCAGCTCTACAGCAGTGGGCATACAGAGACTGGCCATGCAACCCTCACTGAATCTTGTGACTTTGGGGCATGCAGAAAAGAGATTGTTGGAAGGACTTAGGGCTGATGAACTAGAATTGTTATTAATGCATTGCACCCTTCTATTTTATTTTCAAATTTATCACTCTGGTAGCCGATGAATATTTTATCAAGTTTTAAAGTTTTATAGCATGAGATTTATTGATTGTCAGCAGTTAATAACATAATAATTACATACACTTTAGAAGTTAACATATTGCATAAACATATCTATAAATATAAAAAATATTTCAGTCTTCTGGTATAATAAAATAATGATTCTTAATTGTTTTTTCACACAAGCCATGTGTAGGACAGGTTGGATAGGTAGAGTCAGACTGAAAAATTCAATGCCATAGCCGGGATTTGAACCACGGATCTCCCTATTTCTAGCCAGTTGCTCTGCCACTGAGCTACCATGGCAACATGCTAGCATAGCATTGAACTTCTCAATGTCTTGCATGTTTCCCGGTAAACCACAAGGGGTTTTCAAATTATTTTGAGATTATAGTGTAGTATAGCCAATACCAATTGACCATAATGGTTGGCTATACTATGAATCCTGGTACTTAAGTACTTACAGCATTGTAAGTTGCCATTGGGGTTGTCATCTCAAAATAATTTGAGAATCCCTTGTAGTTTACCGGGAAATATGTGAGTCAGTTGAGAAATTCAATGCTATGCCAGCTTGTTGCCATGGTAGCTCAGTGGCTAGAGATCGGGAGATCTGTGGTTTAAATCCTGGCTATGGTATTGAATTTTTCAGTCTGACTCTACCTATCCAATGATTTTTAAGTTTCAACTACACATATGAATGCATAGTAATGCAAGTCCCTCTTTTGTCAACAGAAATTACTGACTCTTATGAATAATCTTAAGAATAATGAAGCGGGTATGATCTCATACTCCAAGTAAACCTATTTCTGATGAGTTTAATATACTCCCACTACCATATCCTAGAAACAGTGTTCTTTGTTCACAGCAATATGTAATACTTTAAAAGAAATAAGAATTATCATGCCTATAATACTCTAACTACTGAGGCAATACACCTACAATGTCAAAAACTCAATAGTGTTCCCAATAAAGGAATAATTTTATAAAATAGGATACCCAGATTCTTAAAAGCTGTGCCAGAAAACATTTAATTAACTTAATTATTATTAAAACACAAATTTTATAAAATTAATGATTTTCTTACTCTGTTATTTAGCACCTATTGTATTAGGACAACTGTATTATATTACTCCTATATATTTCTTGTACTATTTTGTTTGTAAGTGATGATGAAACCATATGTACAAATTGAATATCTGCAGTGAATAAAAATTAAATTGAAAAATGAGACATGCAATTATATGAATTATGTATTAATAGTCAACAAAATGGGCACAAATGCCACAAGTGACTTCAAGAGATTTTTAAACCCTGGCCCTTGCACTTTGTTGAATGGTCGCTGACCTTTGTAATACATTAATACAGCATCACACATGATATACTTTTTTTTTGAAGCAAGGATGTGGCTTTTGTTTGTTTCTGAGCTCCTTTTCAAACTCATGTCTCCTCATACTGGTTGTTGAATATTTCCCATTTTCAATTTTTCAAGTATTCCTGAAACTAGTCCAGTAAGCAATTACTATGTCATGTTTGTGTTACAAAAACTGGCTCAAATTCTTTTCATTTAATATTAATCACATCACTGTAATAAGTTTCTTTGCATATTTGCAAAATTTTAAATTTTAGGTGATATCCCTTCAATGTTTATAGATCGTATGACTGCAACACCTTATTCCTGTCCTTGAATCTTCAGTATTATGTCGCTCACAAGCAAACAAAACCTGCTGAGAAATAAGGTTATTTCAGTATAAAACCTGTCCAAGTAACAAAAAGGATATTTTATACAAAATTTTATATAAGAACCAAAGAGTGTTTTCCAAAACACCAGGCAAGTGTAAAATTTATCAATGAACTGTGATGTTAAAAGCTTACACATAAATACAGAAACCTTCCTATCTCGCTCTCCGACGTCAAGCAAACAAAGTTATTTCCAAGATTGATGCAAAGAAGATGGAATAATTTGGAGTTCTTATTCCAGATTTGTATATTCAGGTGGTGTACATCGTAAAGAACAATGAACTGCACACGACCATTGATGCAAAAACTTTAAATATGCATATCACATTGGACAGATTCCGAAATGAAGGGGTTGCAGTTTTACTGCCGAAGATTATGAGAGGAAAACTTTTAATACATTTGGTCTTGTCATCTTATTCACAAATTGAACAGGAGGAAAATGTAAAGCAATACATCTCCTCCTTATTTAATGGAAAACAATGGGAATATACTCCTGTTCCCTTTGGGCTGAAAATGTCAGAAAGTATTTTGTTTTATATTTGGCAACACTGCCAATTATTTATCTAGACTTTTTATTTGTCGATATGACACTTAAATTTCTGACAGTAATTTTGAGGATCACATAAATGATGTACTACCAACATTGATAGAAAATGACACGAATGTGAATCTAGAAAACCTTAAATTATGCATGAGTAGATTATATTGCAAAGGAAAAGGCATTGCTCCCAACCCAGATTAAATAGATGTTGTTATGAAAATTCTACCAACAGGAAATAAGAAGTAAGTCAGATCTCTTCTTGGAATTTTCAAGAAAACTTGAACCCAAAATGTGCCATAGAAAAGTGATTAATTGGAGAAAGGTACAAAATGCAGATGGGATATGAAGCATCAAGAAGCATTTCAAAAAATTAAGCACCTATTTGCTAGAATGATCCAAGGATGGCTTACCTTAAGAAATTTATGTGAATGCATCATGTCCAGGTTATGGGTATTTATTGGAACAAGAGTCAAATGAAATCCAAGTCATCAGAACACAGTCATGAAGTCTTAGCCCTACAGAAAGAAATGCATGCATGACGGAATTGAAGAATATTGTCATGCACTATGCTTACATAAATTAGACAATACACTGTACAGACAGAAATTCACCATTTTTACAGACCACAAAAGCCCTTCCTTTATGCAAAGGTCATTTTCCAGGTTCACTCAAGACACTGGGTGGTATAAATAAAACTCAACAACTCTAGTTGTAAGTGACCTTGATCACAACCAACATCTCGCTTGCTTACATAATGAGATGGGTACCAAATTTTTTAATTAATAAAACAAAGCTGTTACATAAATACTTAGGCTTTCACGGCCGGCACTGTCAACTTCATTATAAGTGGTAGCCAGGCTTGTAGGCCATGGTCCAAATGATTTAATTACCGATGTTTAGCCGAAATCTGCATCCAGCATCTTCAGGGAACAAAACTATAAGATCAGCTCTGGAGTCCAACAAGACTGGAGCGCATGTCAATCATCACCATATATATGTAGCAGCGCATGGAAGGTGGGTGTGGCCAATTAGAGGTAGGAGAAGGTGCGATTGAAAGCATTTTTGTGCTTGAATATTTCAATCGCTTATCATGTCAAGCGAGCCTGGTAGCACCACAGTGTCATTGTAGGTTATGTCATGATCAAATAATAAGGAATGCTCTGCCCCTGCTGACTTTTCTGTCTGTCCTCACCGGCTATGTCTTCCGTGTCCTTTAAGGCAGGTGCTGATGCTTCGCATGATGGTCCCTAAGTAGACTTTGCTGCAACTACATGGTATTCTGTGTGGTGTGGATGCAGAGTTTAGCAGGTCTTTCAGTCTATTTGTTGGTTTATACATTCCTTCATATTATGCGACAGTAGTAGCTTTCCTATTCGGTCCGTTACTTTGTTGATGTATGACAAATATACAGTGGCTGTTGTTTGTTCTTTTTTGTATTTTTGGGCTGTCAAATACCTCGTATGTCGGGCTCTTGTAATCTCTTTATATGTGTAGCCGTTCTTACTGAGGCCTCGTTTAAGTGTAGCATTTCTTTTTGCAGTTTGTTGGCTTGTTTGGTGAGTGTCTTTATTATGCTTAACTTCTGTCAGGGATGATGGTTACAGCTCTTATGAAGATATCTGTCGGTGTGAGTGGGTTTTCTGTAAATGTGAATCACCTTCTCTTGTTACCAGGACATCCAGAAATGGAAGGCTATTGTCTTTTTCTTTTTCCATGGTGAACTGTATGTTGTGATGTTGGCTGATGATGCCAGATGCAGATTTCAGCAAAACATTGGTAATTAAATCATTTGGACCATGGCCTACAACCTCGGCTACCACTTATAATGAAGAAAACAAAGATGTGTCAACTTTCATGAAACACATCTACAAATTTGTTAGGTCACCTCAATAGATGATACACCAGTTTGTGCAATAAATTATGGCATAGATGTGGTACCAGTTTTGGTGTTTTATGAGAACAAAAGGAAGCTTTAAAAAACCATGAGGGATTCTGATGAAGTGCATTACAACAAACTTTAAAGATTTGAGAAAAAATGTACAGTGCTTGCACCACTTTTGTTCCCAAAACTAAGAGGTGGAGCTTTATACATATAAACAAAGATCAGAATATTATTGCAGCAGGTAAGAATGAGTTTCTTACTGAATGGGTTTCAGTATGGCATCACAGAAGATAAGGGTCGCTCAGTGTTCAGTATCCAAAACATTTTAGAGAGTTATTTCTGTTGTAATTGCAAAAGACTACAAGCATTTGATTATATCAAACTTCTAACAAGTGCTGCTGCACTTCACACAGCTAAACAGGTATGGCAACAGTGCAGTGCAGTGCAGTTGTCCTCTGTAGTCTAGGGATTTACATGCTAGCCTTGTTCTCAAGGTCATGGGGTTGAACTGGCAGACAATATATTTTCTTAGGCTTAAAAATCCTTAGCACGGCTTCTTTCAGAAGTGAAGTAATGCTGGTGGTCCTGCATTTATTTACAGCACATAAAAGAACCTCAACCCTGATAAAGAGGCCTCTGAGTAAAATTAAGTGGTCTTACCATAAAGATTAAAGGAAGTTAAGCGCAAAAAACAAACAAACAGGAATTTTATCAGAAAGAGGTTCCAATAATCTGCCAAATGTAATATATTTGGCACAGGTTATATAAATAAGGATGTAACCTTTGTTTACATAAAAGCTATTGTTGGCTACAATTAAGCTCAAAAAACAAGGGATTTAAATCTTTAATTAATGCTTGAAGACCTCAGTATATGCCCGAAACATTGCTTACCACTTCCAGGAATATTATTTCAATGAACTCATCACAAATTTGTGATGACAAATACGATGTTGTGGCACTTCCTTTATTTCCACATCTCTTTATATACCTGGCAAAAAATGGGTCGAACTGTGTAATCAGTTCTAATGAATGATATGATTTCCACTGTTGTTAGAAACAAACTTTTCATCTGTACCTCTAAACAACAAACTATGCATAACGAAGGATTTTACTGTTGCTACTATATGCTTTAGAACTTCCCTCCATTTTGTAATCTCCATGGACAATAAATTGAATTGAATTAATTCCCTTTTCAGTTTGAATAGCAAAGCCCTATCAATAGTTTCAGCCATACTTTTTCTTGCTAACATTGTTGTAATTGCACATTTATGTTCATAGGAATTTTCATATTCTTTCATATGTTGAGTTCTGTTTTTCCAGTCATTGTAACCTTCTGTAGCTAAGATAGATGTCTTTCCAAAGAACCTTTTGGGAGCACAATAAACTATTCTACTTTTTCTACTTTTAGAAAATATTAACGTGCTTCACCATGATTAAAGTTTGGCTGAATAGTGATTGCAAAAGGTATCTATCTAGCAGTGTATGAATACTGTCACCTTGTGCAATCAAAATTTTCATTGACATTGTGTTATGCTATGTCTTAGTATGCAGTTTCACATTGCATCATTTAGTAGGATCATTACCTGGTTTAAAGAATTCACTATCTTCATATCCTCTTGAATCCTGAAATTTTTATCATCACCCCACCTGTACTTTCACCCATATCATTACACTGTCCAATGTACTTGTTTCTGTTAATTCTTTATTAGTAGAGCAGAACCATGAGCATCTTCAAGTTTTTCTTTTGTTGAGAAATAGTGTCTAAATTTTAACACTTTTCAATTAACATCCTATGTTTTTCTTGCTTTACTTTAGCATTTTTTCTATATTATGAGCCACTTAATTTTTTATACGATTCAGGTTCACTCATTTGGAAGTTGTGATTTACGAAACAAGAACTTACATTTCTTATATCCTCTGTGCTTACAACCATTCACGATCTATTCATTGAATACTAAAATATAGTCGTTAACCATTCAAAACATATTCAAACATTCACTGTTGAAACAAAACTGACTTCTGAAAGGCTGGCTGTGATTTATTTTTAAACTATTGATGATGATATAGGCCTATATTGAAAATGTAATTAAGTTGTATTAATAACAATATACATGCATCCTATTTGATTTTCAACATGACATTGTGGTTTATTCAAGCAGTTAAATGTAATAATTTCCTACCAGCCCCTTCTACACGTTTTTCAATAAAATTACGCAGCTGCAGTCTTTCCTTTTAATCTTGCCACGAGCTCACGACAATGCAATATAACAACAATATTTGACTTCCACAAGTTGTACAAAAGCAAACTTAGAAAAAATGTTAACATTTTTTTAAAAACAGATTTTACTGCCTCCCCCCTGAAAACTGCCACCCTAGGCATTCCAAAATCAAGTACTTGTAAGAGCAGCTGATGATCACGAATATTATGATTATGATGATGATGATGATGATGATGATGGACAGGAAGTGGGTATATTAGAGAAAGAGGATCTGTAAAAGAAAATAAAATAGCAAGAGAAACATCTCATGTGCTCCATTCACATGACTTTCTCTACATCTCTCAAAAAGTGTACAGTTTCTAATGCTCAGAATTTGATAATAAAAATCATTCTTCTTCTTCTTGCTTCCAAATATTTAGAGACTAGATCATTTTGATTTTTGAGGATTTCATGCACAGATGATCAATAGCCATTAAGTCATCTGCCATATTAAAAGCAATGTGGGTGTGTTAATAAGCTTATTCTTCTATCTACTTCATGCTATTCAAAATAAACATCAGCAGAAGTGGTCTTATTACTTAGCTCCTTATAAGTAGAAGGGAAATAGGGAGTAGCTGACAGTCAAATGTTTTAAAATATGGTTGCTATGGGATTGAAATTCATTTTTTGCATGGCCAGGTGTTAACAAGTTCCTGAATGAAAAAGCTTTAATTATTTTAAAACTCAAACCAATAACAAAGAATATCTTGAAAACAGTCAACTCCATATATAGAAGAAGAAGAAGAAGAAGAAGAAGAAGAAGAAGAAAAAGACAAATTATGTGATTTAATGAGACCTTACATTTTTTGTAGTAATGGTCTATCTCTTGTGCCGCCACATGACTGCTGCATACACAGCACACTGAAAGTATCTTAAATATAGAAAAAACTGAGATACTTCCACGAGGTCAGTACAAAAAAGAGAAGGAAAAAAAATGTATCTCAGGAAGGCAACCAGATGAAAAGGTTCAGTTTAAATAAACAACCAGCCACTGGTTTCAAATTGAATTTACTTCAGCTGGAGAACGTAGTTACAAACTTCCATTCTGGTTGGAGTAAATAATTGCTCGCAATAACAAAGGCCAACAATAAAATAATGTCCCTTTAGAACAGTAATGCCCCCTATATAAAACCTAATTAACAAGCCAGGAACTAACAAAATATTAAAGATAGTATTTTCCACGTAATATTAAAATCTATCTCAATCCTCAAAAAAGAATCAAGCAAATAGAAGCCTTGTAAAGAATTGATTTTTTGCTTTCCCTTTGTTTTAAATAAATGAATAACAAAAATCAAGGAAAATACACCCCCAATAGAGGAGCAAGAATTCTATACTGAATTCACTAGAATAAGTTAATATCCAGAATCTTTCTATTCCTTTAGGTATAATCAACTCATTAAATAAACAATGATTAATAAGGGGCAAAGTAATCATTATTTCCAGCACAAGAAAATTTGCTTAATTTTATATGCATTCAAAAATTAATGAAAGCAAAAGCTTACAACTAAATGTCTGCAAAAATATCTTTAGTAAGAGAATAGCTCCTCTGCCAAGACACCAAACTAATTAAATAAGTGCAACAAGTCAGTATAATTGAATTGGTCGCAGCTGAAATCAAATCTGATTTTGCAACTTTTCAGGAGAAGGAAAACACATTATATCGTCCAGAAAATCCAGTAAACTGATGGTAATGAGAGGTGGGGTTATTAGTGCCCTCTTAAAACTTGTTACAATAGCCAAGAGATAAAAATCTTATAAAACCAATCAGAGTTAAAGTAATAGCTAAAACGACTCACAAAATCCATTCTAAAAGGGCATCTAGAATAAAATTGGTAAGATGAGTACCAATAAAACGAATTGAAATAATGGGGCCAAAAGCGGATAAAAAAGCGGCTAAAATGAAAAAAATATAAAAGACAAAGCCGATATCTTTTGATAAGGTAAAACAATGATGCGGCCTGCAAGATAACAGGTCATCAAGAACTTCCTCCACACTTGCTGCTGGCCACCGCTCGATAAAAAAGTTGGCATCCCTAGGTTTATCACATTCGATTCCGACGGGATGTTATGATTATCGCGTGATGATGATGGTGATTGGTGTTTAAGAGCGCTCAAGAATAGGGCTATTAGTGCCCTTAGAAAACAAAATCTCACCTAAAACCAGACTCTGCAAGCAGCCGGGAATAAAAAACACTTAAAAGAACTCAAGAGAGTAAAAACACAGCTGAAGTGACATATAACCGGTATAAATAAAACAATGGAGAGAAAACGGTGTCAATGATTAAAACGAAGGCAGGTAAGTGTGAAACAGGATAAAAAATTTAAAAACCTCTTATATCGCTCCATTGTCTGCCACCAAAATCTATAAAATGAAAATAAAACTAGATTGTTAAAGCATATGTCACGTTAGATAAAAATTTAAAAACCTTGTCTACTGCTCCGGAATCATCGGCCAGGACCTCCAAAATCCTGACCGGCAGTTGCTGAGTGGCTCAATGTGGTGCTAGATGAGCGCCCTCAACAAGATTTGGCGGACAGAAAATGCCTCGCCATAGAGTGGACAGACAGACAGGCAGAGGTACCTTTTTAAATAAGTGGCTATGACTAAACATACAGTGGCCAATACGTAATCTAGCTGAAATAACTTCCTCACGTAGAGATAGAGGTGAGGAAGTCAACCAGAGTATAGGGAGCTCCTTCACCTCCCTAAGTTTGTTGCCGCAAAGAGTGGGCCACTCCATGCCAGCTCCAAATAAACTAATCTATAGAATAATTCCCTAGCTGTGAATGTCTTGATAGAGAGACCAATTTAAAACCTCATAACATTTGAAAAAATTGACTTAATGCTTTTCAGCTATGTGGTCACTCTTTACACTTCAAAAACACATTAAATATTTAAATTTTGAATGCCATTCTTATTTTGTCTGTAATCACCCTTATCAATATAAAGATTATTAGCAAAATACAAGCTACATAGGGTATGTATAGTAAATTAAAAAATACTTAATTACTTATTACAGCTGAAATTACAAGCTTTCCCCTTCAGTTTCTGTTGGTTTGCTATATCAAAATTATTAAAAAATGCTGTAATTGTAGCAACTCTTTCTGATATAACAAAATTAGCAGGGTAACAAAACACAAAGTTACTTATGGCAACTGACCTTATAAGAATTCCCCTTCCTTTTGTTTTGTTGGCCATTTTAAAATGTTGTTATAAAAATGCAGTAAAATGTAAATGGCATGTTATTTATGGATGCTCTTTTAACTGCTGTGGTTCTCAGCATCCCATTCCAAATTAGGCATGAAAGATTGCTTAATTTTGCTCAGAGGCCTCTCTATCAGGCTTGAGGTTCTTTTATGTGCCATAAATCTACGACACAGGACCAATGGCTTTACTTCCCTTCCGAAGGAAGCCATTCTAAGGATTTTTACACCCGAAAAGAATTCATCATCCTCCGTTGGGTTTGAACCCACGACCTTGGGTATATGAAATTAGCTTGGTAACCACTGTACCATGGAGGGCGACATAAAAATGCAGTGCATCATATGGAACATATTTGTCCTTTCCAATGTCTTGTACCTTTTTTAAGTTTATGGTGCCTTGTTCTTATATGCTTTTTCCAAAGGCATGTGAGTTTTGTTAACAATGAAGGTTTACCTAGTAAAAAAGTATATCTTATTGGAGAGTTAATGTGGAAAGGTGCTTCGACTTCTCCAATCTGTTGCTGTTATATTGAAATTGCTTGAATTTTGAAGGAGAAAACGCTTGTTTCATGTTCTTGAAAGTTTTTCAGTTTCCCTGGATACAGCAGTTTTCTTGAAGGATGGCCACCATTTGTTAAAATTTATAATCTCAACAAATTCCACCACATGAATTTCCAGTTTCTTTCTACAATTGCCTATGATTTCAACATATTCTTTAGGGGTGTACTCTCTGTCAACACTGGTAATTTTCTTTTTGAACACACCAAAATTTCTATCACATGGTAAGTATTGAGTGAAATCTACCTGTTACACTCAAACATACATGTTCTCATCACAGTATGATTTTTATTTTGTTCCGGGCATCTGTCCGAAAATAAAGAAAGATGTTTCACTGAGTCTGAAACTAAATGTTTAACATAGTGATAGAGAAAAGAGCGCATCTCATTGGCACCTTTGTTCCCACCACCCTCATGATAAAGGTACACTACAGAGCTGTCTGTTTTTAAATTGTGAATATTAAACATATTTACCCACAACTGACACACACAAAAACTTTCTTGCACTGGAATTTCTTGCAAGGGCAAATTTTACATCAAGTCAAAGGCTATGACAGCAATATCTTCATTTTGAAGACAGTGGGACATCATCTCCTTCAGGCTATTATAAAACTTACGCCTCCTTTGGATATGAACTTCCAAAGCTGCTTTAGCAGCAACTTTTGAGCTTTCACAAAGATGAGGACTCTTTTAGTTTTGCATCAAGTTTCTCACAAAGAGAGCAAACATCTGTTTAGGGCCTACCAAATTTGTAATCAATACTTTCGTATTCTCTATAAGAATTATGTTTAACACATGTGTCCCAAGTGCTTTTCACGTACAGTTCACACCTCGATTTGATTCAAAGTCTAGCATCAGGATAAAGGATCTCCTTCCCAGTATAATGGGAAAACTTAGCAGAAATGATTTTATATATTCTTCTATTATGTTTAGAATGACGTCAGAAACTTTGTTTCAAATGGATATGGTAAACATCAAAAACTAGTGAGACAAGTCTTACCCACAAAAATTAATTCAAAAGTTAACACTTTAAACAAGAAACTAACTATTACATGAAAGATGATAGGAAATGTATTATAACACTTTAAACAAGACAAACTATTACATGAAAGATGATAGGAAATGATTTATAAAGCATGTAAAAGATGTTTCTCCACAAAGGGCAAATATTAAGCAAATGGGCATTTTCCACTTAAATATATAGCCTTAGAAATAAAAAAGAAAGCTTAGAAATTTTATTGCAAAGTGATCTAATAATGTTGATGCATTCAATCTTACCGAGCATTGTTTAAAAAAAGGATGAAATGAAAAATTTTCACTAGCAAGCAGTTTTTGTAGACAAGACATTTCTCGTATGTTTCCCAGCAAACCACAAGGTTATCTCAAATTATTTTGAGATGACATACCCTACAGAGACTTACAATGTCATATGTACTTTAAATCCCAGGATTCATAGTATAGCCAATAATAGTCAAATATTATTGATTCAATTGTTTTTTTCACATAAGCCATGTGTAGGACAGGAGTTGGATTGGTAGAGTCAGACTGAAAAATTCAATCCATACAAGTCAGTTGATAAATTTAATGCTATGCTGGCATGTTGCCATGGTAGAGACCAGAAGAGCCATGGCTAAAATGCCTGCTATGGCATTGAATTTTTCAGTGACTCTACTTATCCAACTCCTGTCTTGTATGAAAAAAGCAATTATATCAACAATAGTGTATGTCTTAAACACATTTAAACTATTGGTGACTTGCAATGAAACCTCAAAATGATAGTATGGTGTGAGTTACAAAAATCTTTCTCACAGTGAACAGAGGAAGATAAAAGAGGTGTGATAATTATATGTACATCAAGTCATTTCTTAGTTCTTCCAACACAGTGTGCAAAGAGTGTCATCAGTGATTTTAAAAGCTTATGGTAAAGGCATACTTCATGGGCATACAAATTGTTATCATTAGTTTTAACACTGTTTTGGTGGAGAAAAGTTTTTTATACTCGCAATTTAGCACATAACTTACATTCACAGTTCAGTGACACAAGAAAGCCAAACATCTTTGGCCAACATCTAAATTCACAAAAACTTATTACACGAGGCAGCCATTCATGACGTTATTGAGAAGTATGGTCACCAGAAAGGACAAGAGTAAGCCTGATATATAAGAAATAGGTAAGTTGCATGTATTATTTTATGGAAAAAGAGCTTCAACATTCATTTAGGATACAGTAGTTATTGATTGTATATGTAATGTATTAAATTAGAATGAAAATATGTAGATTTAGTTTAGGAATTGAACTTAGATAAAATGACCCTTAGTTATTTCACCACAATTTTTGTAGGTCTTAACCTAAGTGTTAAACTCAGTACAAATATATTTAAAAAATATTTTAGAACTTCCATGAGTCTTGAACATACTTGCAGAGCAATTTCTGAACAGAGATATGTATGATCTACTTCTTGGAGATCTGATGCTTAGTTGGTCTTGGAATACATTTATATTATTTTGACATACAAAACATAAATCTCTTGACAATGGCATTTAGCTGGTTTAGGCCCTCCATACTAGAATTAACAAACTTATTTGTCATGCGTATTCTCTTATGTTCCCATTTTGAAGCATTACTAATCACAAGCATTACAAAAACTACTAAGGATCTAGGTTTAAGTCTCCATTTTTAGCAGATCCAATAGGTATTGTGTGCTTCCTTGATCTCTTAATATGGGATAAGTTATTTTAGTATTTGAAGATTAAAAATGTCAAATATTGAGATTACCCAATTATAAATTCTCACATGAACTGGCTGTGGTGATAACTTTTAATTTAATAGGTCATTTGGCTAATTTGCTTACTTAGAAAGGTAGAGGCAGACTGAAAAATTCAATGTCATAGTGGGGATTTGAATTTTTCAGTCTGCCTGTACCTTTCCAACTCCTATCCTACACATGGCTAGTGTGGAAAAAACAATTAATTGATAATAATTGACCTAATATGAAGGCCGGTACTTAAAGTACTTACAACATTGTAAGTTGCCATTGAGTGTGTAATCTCATAATAATTTGAGATTTCCTTGTGATTTACCAGAAAAAACATGGGTCAGTTGGGGAACTTAATCATGTGTTTGCATGTTGCCATAGTAGTTCAGTGGGTAATTGTCGGAAACCAGCAGTGGTGTGCAGTGACCATTCAGATAGCTGAAGCAATGAATATTATTGTTTTTAAGAAACAATAATAAATCAAAGAACAGGGTTGCCTTGATAAAAATAACAACCAGTTATAATATAAACCAAAAGAATTAACATTAAAGATAAAAACACAACTCATAGTAGTTTAAATTAAAGATGTGCATATTAAACATAAAATTGCAACTGGAATGGTTTATATTGAAGATATAATTACTGAAACCTATATTTAATAAAGTTACTTTAAGAAAATTTAACAAAAAATTGTTAATTTATGGATTTAAATTCATTTTTGACACTTTGGTGGTCACCTCTATAAGATCAAGGGAATTGAAAATCCATCCTTCTCTCCTGTAAAGCAAATTTATTAATTTTCAGTTTCTTCTGAACTATTCCTTTTTCTTACTTCTGTTAGTAAGCAATCTTCAGTTGAAATGATTACAAAATAAGAAAGTTTCTCTCTTCTCTAGTAGAATTCCGAGCAACTTTTTATCCTCTTCAGCGCTGAAAACAAACTTTTTATTGAAAATGTACTCCCAAGAATTGTATGCAGAATTACACCAACATTTTAAACTGTAAAAAATTTTCCTTTAGCATTGAATTAGTACTCAGAAGTTCAATCATGGTTTTATTTGTAAACTTCTGTTGTGTACATTAGTCAGTTCTCTTCCCAATCGAATGGTGTCAAAATACTTTCCATATTCAAAATCTTCTCGGGCTTCTAGCCAGGTAATAACTTGGCTTGACACCAACGTTTCGAAGAAGTGCATCTTCCTCGTCTTCAGGGTGAACTGAAGACGAGGAAGATGCACTTCTTCGAAACGTTGGTGTCAAGCCAAGTTATTACCTGGCTAGAAGCCCGAGAAGATTTTGAATTAACACGTCGCCAGGAAAGCTATAGTTCTTATTTTACTTTCCATATGTATATAAGAAACTCTGAAAACTGATTTTGGGGAGCTGGTACATAGTTTTCATGTGACAATAAATTGAAAATTCTCAATTTAGAATACTCTTAAAATCTTATGTCCAAGTAATTATCAACGTTATTAAACACTTCAGAATAGAGAAGTTTATAATCAATATTTTCCTCTTTGAAGACTCTTGTGATTCAGACATGGTTTATTGAGAAATTCGTTCTCAGTCATTATGTAATGCAGCTACTGAGCAGTCAGTTTTTAGATGTTCTATTGACATTTGTTTTAAACTATGTTACACAACACATCAATGAAAATGAATATTTTATTGAATATGTTTAAAAGAAAAGCAAATTTGAAAGAGAAACACAAATTTGATATCTTCCACTGATACCAAAATATATGAATCAATTTTTTGTGGGTGTTATAACATAGTACTAAACACATTACAAATTTGAGTGATTTTCTTGCTCACAGTGTTACCAACCTCAAGTCTTTCCACAATTGTCATGTTTTATAGCTAGCAAAATCATTGAACTACAGCATGTATGATGTCATTTTTAATTCAATTATAAGTTTCTTTAAACACAGCAGAGGTTTCTAATACAGCATTGTACTTCAATAGTTCCATACAATTGCCTTGATTAATACAATTTGCTGCTTGAACATGTCCTTCAAAGTCCAATTCTTGTTTTTTCAGAAAACTTACTGCATTACTAAGCCTTTTAGAGATAATCCTGTTTCCACTTTCTTGATTGTGCACATTTCATTTTAAGCTGGCCATCAAGCACAATTTCTATTCTATTTTCTCTAAAAGCAGTTATAGCAGACAACCTTAGATAATTAACAGAGTTACAGTACATGGCAGCTGATTATTAATTTCTAAAATGTGTTTAGCTAGACTGATACTCTACGTTACACTACTACTTATGTTAATGCCTCTCCAAAGCTAGCTTCATTGAAGCACTGAAACACGCATACAGCCTGGGATCTTTAGAGGCGCACACTGTAGGGAAATTGCTTCATGATGATTAGTGTTTAAGGGCCTCAACTACAAGGTCATCAGCACCCTTATCAAACAAATCATGGCAAAAGCCAGAGATAAAGCTCAATAAGAAATATTATAAATAAGAAGAAAGATAAATCTAAAACTCAATTTATAAAAATAATCATGGAAAACAACCACAGATTGGTGATTTAAGAAAAAAAAATTTTTTTTTCAAAACTAATACAAAAACAAAGGTAAATATAGCTAAATCCGTAATTTGAAGGTTATCTTTGATAAAAATGTAAAAATCTTAGCTACCGCTCAATTATCATCTGCCAGGACTTCTGCAAGACTGACTGGCAGTTGTAGTGATTCCCAAATATGAGCTAGATTAACACAATCTAGCAACACATGACGGAGAGATGAATCTTCTCCACATAGCGGACACACAGGAGCAGATTCACTCTTAAGAAGGAAACTACATGTAAAATTGCAGTGCCAATACGCAAACGAGCCAAAATCACTTCTTCCTGTCGAGATTGACGAGAAGAAGCTACCCAGTTTGTTGGAAGGTCCTTCACTACTCCAAGTTTGTTTCCGCGGAGAGCTGACCACTCTTTGTGGCAGCACGAAAGTATCACTCTGAGCACAACAAGCTTAAAGTCTTCCGATGCTACACAAGAAATTTTTGTACTGGGTTTGGAGGTTGCCGTCTTTGCTGCAAAATCTGCCAGTTCATTCCCCGGCAAGCCAATGTGACTAGGAATCCATGCACACTCCACATTAACCCCGGAAGCATACAAAGTGTGGAGGGCATCCTGCACGATAGGATGGTAGTTGCACAGATCACTAAGGCTCTGGAAGTGCACTCAGAGAATCACTCAATATAAGGCAGTCCCTCAAATTTCGACAGCCAGCGTGCAGAATGGCTCAATATATTGCGTACAGCTCCGCACTATAAATGAAGGTACCACTATGAAAACCGAATGTATATTGTTCAGTATTATAAACAAAGGCACACCCAACACCAACAATGTACTTACTTCTGTCAGTATATATACAAGTTCGGTCATTGTAGTTTGACAAAAATTCTAAAAATCATCTACGGATACTAGAGAAAGGTATTGTAGACTTTCGATATGCTGTCATCCCGAGGTTTACATGGGATGTTGTACTTAACCAAGGTGGGTGTACCCTTTCCCCTTTGGGAAACATTCTAGGCATTACAATATCGTGTTTATGAAGAAACCCTTGGAAGCGAACACCAGGGGCCGTGGACTAATTGAGATATTTTTATAACATTCGTCCAGCTTGGTGTTAAAAAAAGGAGTGAATGTTGGATGTGAAGGCATGTACTTTAGCCCACAACCATAATTTGCTAACAGATATCGCGCCTACACTGCAGAGGGGGTTCTGTCGATTCAGCATAAAGGCTGGCTACTGGACTGTTGGAAAAGCTCCAACAGCCACACGAATACCCTGATTATGGACAGTGTCTAATCTTCTAAGCACAGATGGTCTTGCCGAAGAATAAACTATGCATCCATAATCTAACTTGGCTTGGATAAATGCCGGATAAAGTTGCAGCAAGACTGTCCGATCCGCTCCCCAAGATTTGCCACTTAGTATCCGTAAAATATTCAGAGAACGGTTACAGCGCGCTTTCAGCTGTGCTATATGTGGTGGCCAACAAAGTTTTCTATAGAATATCAACCCAAGGAATCTTGTTTCATCCGCGAATGGTAGTAAAACTGTACCAAACCGCAACGAAGGTGGTAATCGCCTCCTGCGGCGCCTGAAGTTCACGCAGAGTGACTTCTCAGCGGAGAAGCGAAAGCCGTTTTAGAGCTTCAATCTGAAAGGTTATCTAAGCACCGCTGCAGACGGCGTTCCAAAAATGGTGTGCGCTGAGAAGTACAATAGATGGCAAAGTCATCTACGAATAAGCAGGACGATACTCCTGGAAGAATACATTTCGAGATAGAATTTATTGCTATAGCAAACAGCGTGACGCTTAGTACCGATCCCTGTGGCACTCCGTTCTCTTGAATAAAAATATTTGATAAAACCGAGCTGACCCTTACTCGGAAAACGCGGTCCCTCATAAACTCCTGAATGAATAACAGGAGTCCACGTATGTTCCAGTTGTATAGGGAACGTATTATTCCTGCCCGCCAACACGTATCATAAACTTTTTCAAGGTCAAAGAATACCCCAACAGTTTGTCAGTTCTTCATGAATCCATTATCTGCGTCGAAATCGAGACAAGGTGGTCAGCTGCTGAATGACGTCGTCGAAAACCGCACTGGGTGTTGGTCAGACGGTTGTGAGTTTCCAACCACCATAGCAGCCGTCCATTGATCATGCGTTCCATCACCTTGCAAACGCAACTGGTGAGGGAAATTGGACGGTAGCTGGATGGAAGAAAACGGTCCTTTCCAGCTTTCAAAATAGATACGATAGTGGCCTCTCGATAGTGGCCAAACAGGATTATAGACCTCAAGCAGGAAGGCCTTATCTTCAGGAGAGAGATGTTGCAACATTTGGACGTGTATTCCATCAGGATCTGGTGATGAGTTTCGCGAAGATGATAGTGTATGGTCTAACTCCCGAAGAGACGATTGTAATCTTCGAGATTTTTAGAACGAAAGTTGAAACCTTGAGATTCCACCTGAGTCTTAACAGGAAGAAAATCAGGCGAATAATTCTCTTGGGCGAATGCAGTGCCTAAAGTGTTGGCCACGTCAAACTTATCAATAACATCTCCTACAGCTGCTTTAAGACCAGCGATTGGCGTATGAGTCGTTTTTCCGTCCACGTGCCTTAACTTATCCCATATAATAGAGGAAGGTGTCTGTCGATTGACTGACGCTACAAACTTGCTCCAAGATGTCTTTTTGCCATCCTTAACAACCTGCCTAGATTTGGCACGCATATTTTTATACTCAATCAGGTTATCCAGTGTTGGGCGACGTTGGAAAATCCTGAGAGCACGCCGAGCACGAATGGCATTCCGGCATTCATCCATCCACCAAGGTACCGGAAATCGACGACAGGTTTGGGTCGTCGACCGTGAAATAGACTGCTCGGCAGCATCAAGAATATTTTTCGTGAGGTGCTCCACTAGAACATTCACAGAGCCGTGCTCATTGTAATAAAAGACAGCCAACAGGGAGTAAAGATTCCAGTTGGCTTGACCTATGCGCCATCTAGGTAAACGTGTGGAACATGTATCTTGTGGCAAGAGACTAATAGACATGGAAAGTGGTCACTAGAATGTAAATCAGAGAAGATACTCCACTGTAAGGAAGATGCTAATGGTGGTGAACTACTAAATCCAGGTGTGAAAAACTGTTGAAAGCATCAGAAAGAAATGTAGGTTCTCCGGTGTTCAGGAGAATTAGGTTATAATTATTCAAGAATTAACTTACCTTTCGCACAAGCCCGAGGTAAGCCCCAAAGTGGATGGTGGGCATTTACATCACCTAACAAAAGAAAAGGTGTTGGTAGTTGAGAAACTAGGTCCCCTAAATCAGTGAGCGAGAGGTCGTCATTTGGAGGAAGGTATATATTACAAATGGTGAATCTGGTATGTGATAGTTTAATCCTTACAGCCACTGACTGGATGTCGGACTGTAATGATACTGATTGCGCGAATATATCATCTCTGATGAGCATCATAGTGCCTCCGTGCGCAGGTACACCCTCTTCCGATGATAGATCACACCTTACAGAGGTGTACCGTTTGATTTTGAAGCTGTGGACGGAGCTTAGTCTCTTGCAAACATACGACCAAAGGATCGTTCTGGTTAAGCAGCAGTTCAAGCTCAGGTCGATGTGTTCTTATTCCACGTAAGTTCCATTGTAGAATATCCATGTTCTACATAATGGGATAAGTTGTACGTTGTGATTATTTCTATTTTGAAGGCTGCGTAGGTCGGTTAAGTTTATTCTTTTTAGGTGTCGGGCAAACACCTTCTACGGGAGGATGGCCCTGCCTCTTTGTCATTGTCCTTCTGGTAGTGAGGGCAGTATCACCTTCCTCCATCTCCTCCACTTGGGAGGACCCCTTTCCAATTGAAAATTTCTGTTCGAATACCTCGCAATGATTGGAAATAGAGACCGGCGAAGATGAAAGTCGCGGACCTGAGTCCTTTCCAGACGAATCCTCAGAAGAGGACCTCCGTGGACTCTTGTTTCCCTTTGTTGCTTTGGGAATAGACTTTACGCTTTGCTTGAGAAAGTCGGTTCTCTCATAGGTGTTCTTGAACTTTCTTTCTGGTTCTTCATATATTATTAGCTTGCCAGTCTTGTTGGTCGAGGTCGATTGCTTTGGCGGCGATTTAATTTTAGAGCTTTTTACTGTTTCAGATGTAGGAGATGTTGCTACTGACAGATATTGAAGTCGAAGGCCTAGGAAGTGAGCTGACTGTGAGAATCTTTTCTGCAATAGTGGCCCCGTTTATATCGCAGGTTTGAGTTGCGATTTCCCGACTTTGTACCGATTTAGCTACAACTGAGCTATAGATACCATAATTCGGGACAGAGGGTTGGCGGATTCGCAAGTGTTTCCAGGCTTCCAAGGACACCTTCTCTTTAACCCGAATCTCCTGGACCGTCTTTTCCTGTGCAAAACGGGGACAATTACGGGAACTTGATGGATGTTCACCGTTACAGTTAACACACGTTGGAGCTGACGTGCATTCTCAGTCATGCGAGATTTTGCCACAGTTGACATAGGTAGTCTTGCCGTTGCAGAATTCACTGGTGTGGCCAAAGCGCTGACATTTATAACATCTGAGCGGGTTCGGTATATACGGTCTTACCTCAATGGATTCATACCCTGCCATTATCCTTTGTGGGAGATCTACTCGATCAAAGGTAACAAACAGGGTACGGGTAGGCACAAATTCTCCATTTACTTTTCTTTGAAGACGATGCAGAGATGTTACGCCTTGGGGAGCAAGATTTTCTTGAATTTCCTCACTGGTCAAACCGTACAATGCGCGGGTGTTCACCACACCGCGTGAGGAATTCAAACTTTTGTGTACGTCGACCTTTGCTGGATAGCTGGCTAACATTTTTGCCTTTAGTATTTTCGCGGCCTGGGATGCTGATTGTGCTTCGACCAGGAGCGTGCCATTACGAGCTCTTATACAAGATTTTACAGGACCAGCAATGTTATCAAGACCCTTTTGAAAGACAAAAGGGTTTACGTTAGAGAACTTTCTTCCTTCCTCTGTTCTATTAACAATCAAGTAGCGAGGACGACAACACTCGACTAATACTTTTCCGAACTCAGTACCATATTTAATGGATCTTTTTGTTTTTGCCATGAAAATAAGTTTAAATTTTCATCCCCCGGTGCTCCCCATCCACATTGGAGTCCAACAAGGGGTCACCCCTCTGGGATGACAGGGCTACACAGGGTATATAGCAGGCTCGCCATCCCACTCACCCTGGAGTTCGGTATAATACCTAGTCCTGGCTGATTGACTAGGGGTGGACTAGTCCCTAGCCTCCCATTTAGGTGAAGCAGAAACCAAAGTGGTGTATTAAGCTGCGTACCCTCCCTAGTCACTGAAAAGACAGAAGGCCCAGGCTTAGATGCGCAACCCTCAACCAACCAGGATATTCCTTTCCACCGATACGGGTCTCCACGCACGGCCAACATGTGGGTGGGCATTTTGACCTACTGGCTCCCTCACCCCTCGGAGGTTGCTGCCCACTTGAGGGAGTTGAGGTTGGCTCGGGACCCCAGGTGTGCCAAATCTGTACCTACTATAGTAGGCCCCTGGGGGGGAAATTGCTTAAGGTGACTCACAATCATTGTCGGTAATGTAACATATTAGTTCTATGTGTTTGAGAGAAGCATTACGATTTATCCAGATATTATCCAATAACTATATTATTAATAATCCTGGACATTGTTTCTCTTCATATCGTTCAGTCTTGTTAATATGCTAGTCTTCAGACAAAAGTTCCTGGTTCAATTCTCACAGTTATTGCAGTTGTTATCGAAGCAGAGCTTCATTTGCTTCCTCTGAATGTATGCCACTGCAAACATGATCTGTAGTTCAAATCCTGGCTATGACAATGAATTTTTAAGTCTGCCTCTACCTTACCAACTCCACATCATGTGTCCACACGATTTAATATGGAAGAAACAATTACTACACATGCTTAGTTACTTTGCACATTATATTGTGTGGTCTAAGCTCAAATGTGGTATTTTTCACTTTAGGTTCAACATGATGGCATTTAAAGTCATAAATGAAAATAACATTTTAGGGAAAATTAGGAACAAAAGAATTACAATCTAGATGTCATATGTCTGCTACCACCAGTTCCTTTCAGTGCAAAGAAACGCACAATAGTTGTTTCGAAGTTAAGGCTACGCTTATGCCGTCTAATACCTTGCAATAGCAATGTCATTGCTAAAGGGCTCATTCCAAATCTATCATTGCATTCATACACAGATGTGAAACCATAGTTCTGAGCTTAATGTTCATTTCTTCTACCTTCCCTAGCATGAACACCATCATTTGAATCACAGAAAATTCTGCTAAATAGCATTTTATGTTATTTTCAGTGATATTTTCCTATGCTCTTACTCAAAAATTATGCAAGTTTGAACCTTTTTTGTTTTTGGCTAATATATTGTTGCATACATCTTTCTTTACAAACCTTACACCATTTATAGATAAACTGCTTATCTTACAAATGAATGAGGTTACTATTTGATTGTGAAACCACAATATCTCTAAATTATATTTAATGCAATTTGTAAATTTTTTGTTTATTTATTTATGCTAAGCTGTATATAGGTGAATATGACCAGTGTTCAGCCCTGGCTCTTTACCGGTCATTCACATATTTTACAACAGTTTATTATTTTGTCTCTATTTACTATCCATGTCCATTTATTTTTCACTTTGTATAAGAATTGTCCAATCTTCTTGCTGTCTGTTTGAAACATTTTAACTACTGCTACACTTCTATCTATTTTAAAGCATTTCTTATTTATATACTCTGTTCTCCAAACTTCAGTCCCTTTACATTTAAATAAAATGTGTTCCATATCATTTCTGCCACATATAAGGACATTGGTTTTGTGGAATATCCTTCCTTAAACCTTTTAAGCTCCATACTCCTGCTTTCAGTCACGCAATACCTTCTCGCTACTCTTTATTTGTCAATCTATATACTTTCTCTTCCCCATGAGTCTTTCATTGGTATATAAAAAACTGAAGATCTCTTTTCTGCTATTTCACTAAATATCTTTTGTATTTCTATATCCTCAAATCTTTTCCTTGCCAACTTCCAAAAATTATTCACAATATTTTCTCTTCTTCTCCACATTTCCCCTAACCCACTACTTTCCAAGTTATTTCTGAGACAGCCTACCCATCCCTTGTTCTTTAAACTTTTCTCTTGATATTCCTTTCTTCCAATTTTAATATTCCATACCAAAGTTTCACTCCCCTTTCCATAATCTTTCCCTTGCTTGCCACTCTACCCACCTCTATTTGTGTTATCTGCCTAACGGTTGCATTTGGTAACCCAAGCATTTCTTTGTAAAATTTCCTATGCACCTCATCTATAACTTCCCATCCTCCTTCTAATCCTCATACTTCTATCCCATATAGCATTTTTGCCTCAACCACCATATTGTACACATATTCTAACCATCTAATATTTATATTAGGTACTTTGTATTTGCAACTTCTAATAGCTGATAAAGATCCTTTTCCTTTTGTGAATGCAAATTTCTTTTGTTTTTCCCAATTGCCACCACTGTCTATTTTAACTCCTAGATAAATACATTCTCTCACTACCCTGTTCCTTTTTTTATTCTCATTTTCCATCTTTCATACTTGCTCAATTTCCTCCCTTTTTTGAACACTAGAATCTGTGTCTTGTTCTGGTTCACTTTTCAACTCCATTCTTTACAGTAAATATTTAATGCTTGCAAGGAATTTGTAAATAAATAAGCTTATTTGTAAAGCTCAACTTTACAAACTTCCATTGTGAAATAGATTTTCACAAATTAAAGTTTATAATTTACAAGGATTATAAACATTATGAAACAAGCTCCAGATGTGAAATCTATTGTCAACTAATTTAGTAGAGAAAAAAATGCAAGAACAGTGATGTGTAATTACAGATGATGTTTACTTAACAATAGCCAATGCCACAAATGTTGTTCAGTGAACTTGAGCATACTTACATAAGTTATTATGAACTTCATTATAGCAAACCAAACAAGAATTTTAATTGTAATTTAAGAAGTGAAAGGTGCATGACTAGGAAAATCATGACCAGCAAGTGAGAATATTCCTGATAATTGCAACACATAGTAAACAAAAGCTGATGTTAGGCATTATTTGCACTGCTGGTGGATGCAGAGCATGTTGAGGTAGTCCACATGAACCAATTCTTTGTTGCTATATGATACACATTACACTTAGAATTTATGATATCAGAATTTTTTGAAGTTGGTATGAAAATAAAAACAAACTGAGATTTATCATAATATTTCAAACATTTAGTGAATTGCATAAAAAGCAAAACAATTTCTCTACGTACCCCACTAACTTTTTTCCACTATATTCCTTTTTCTTTTCAATTTTTCCTGGGAAACTGAAGAGTAGCCGGGAGTGTACATTCACCATGTTATCTGCTGTAATTCCTCTGTGCGTTGAACTCATGGGTAAGCTGGTTCTTTCCAATAAATTCCAGTTTTTCTTGGCAAGACTGAAAGAACAATTGCAACATTTCATTATCGTTTGAGGTATTCTCACATTTAATTTTATTGTTTGAAGAAGCATGCATGTTATGGAAACAAAACAAAAACAAAACAAAAAATTCTTATGTGTTATATGCCCACTACTTTTTCTAGCAAATGACATCTTTATATCTCTTCTACACACTATTCTATAAAAGCTTATTTTTATCTACTTTTTGTTATTTGAGGTAAAAATTTCACTGTAGCTACAATGAAGCTGAAGCAATTGTCAATCTATAAAAAGCAGCTTGCTATATGGTAGCTTTGAAATTGAATACTTTTTTCTAGGGATGGGATCTGGATAGATCAATACTCTTGACATCCTGCAGCAATGAAGTACATTTAATACTTTGAAACATTTGATGCTCATAGATTTTTAAGTTTTGCATCATTGAAAGCTGTTGCATTTAAATTTATGCTAGCTAAGGATGAAAAAAGTCAAGACTTAAATGTGTCCCAAAGAGTTGTTGGACTAGTTCTTGATAAACCTTGACTGCATTTCCTGTGGGCAAATGAATGCAACATTTGATAATTTGTGTCTAATGAAAACATGAAAAACAAAGAGGGAAGAAGTATAAGTACTCTTGTAACATGCAACAGTGTCTGCGTGAATGGAGCTGAAATACTTAAACAAGTTTCTGTAATACAGCCTGGCTTAATGATTCACTCTCAGCCATTTCCTTTACCTACTAGCCAAAATCTGTAAATCCAGCAGAATAAAATCAGAACTTAAACATAAGACAAATATTTGTTCTTTCCTTTCATCTGTTAGTTTGTGTTTATGCAAGTCAAACTTGGGTCACAAGTAGCTTATAATTATAGTTTACGACTAATTTCCAAACACATTTTGTTTACCAATGTAAACTTGCTGTATTTTCAAGTGTTATATGGCTACTTGCTTATTACCAGATTAAAAAAAAAAAAAAAAATCATATATTATGGAACAATTGTGAATAAGTAGTAAAATGGTGTAACACACACATGGTTTCTATTTGAGTTTCATGTAAAATATATATCTATTACAAAAGAATCCTGATAACTCAACCTAATTTGGACTGAGAGGGTGTCAGTTTCCTGAAATGTCTAGTTTTACAGAAAAGGGATTTGTTACTGGCAACTCATAGCATATGCACTGCAAATAACATAAATTAATAAACTTGTATCATTACAGCTCTTTTCAGATACCAAGAGTCGTTTTCCCTCATCCTGAAAAGATGAATGTTGAATAACATTAAGTTCCATGGACCCCCTCCCCAAGATCATTTGAGCATCAATTACCCAATTTCATTCATCATCCGATATGATCAACCAGGTAAAAGAACTTTAAAATAAAAATTAACTATAATATTAGTTTGTCCAACTCCTAAAACCCTGAGCAATTTTACTAATATTTTCCCCTTTGTCCAGTCTCTCTAACACATCCAATTTAATTTCCGTTGTCATGTTAACTCGTAGTCTTTTCTTCTCATTCATCATTTTCACTACCATAAACACTAAAAATAAGCCTATAATCTGAGAAACTGTACTGTAACCAGAAATAACTGAAGGTTGAACTTATTGGGTAAATCAATAAACCTTAAACAAGTGCTTGGCTACACATTATTCGCGGCAAGGTTTTGATTTTGTGTACAGTGGTCTGCCAGCTGCTTATGTTCTGACTTAGATATCGAAGGTTAAGTTGCAGTCAGCCCTTTTGTTAGTAAGGGGAAATGCGGTAAGCTGTTTTTCCACAAAAATAACAAAACCTGTCAACAAAATTGTCAAAATAAATGGCGGATTATTTATGGATGCTCTTTAACTACTGTGGTTCTCAGTGTCCCATTCTATACTGGGCATGAAAGGCCACTTAATTTTGCTCAGAGGCCTCTCTATCTGGCTTGAGGTTCTCTTATGTGCCATAAATCCACGACACGGGACCAACAGCTTTACTTCCCTTCCGAAGGAAGCCATGCTAAGATATATTGCAAAATCTGAAAACACCATACTGTATCAAATACCTGAACAGATCAGGAAAACACATGGACATTTATGAGCATAAATGAACACTAATACATATATTAGTGAAGATTTACTTATAATGTTTATACCATATGGTGGATTATAGAAATTATTATAGTCAAGTTTATCAATAAAAAATAAAAAACTATAAAAGAAGCCATTGAGTTATAGAGAATGCCAAGTAATCAGGATTCTACTGTATTTTATATTTTCAATATTGCTGAATAAAGAAGAAATTACTAGTATTTTTGTATGGATAAAAACGCATTTAAAAAGAACTGCTTAGCACAAAATATAGTTAAATATAAAGGTTGGCTAAGAAATTATTATTATTAATAGCCTTAACTAACAATAAGGGATATATAACCTATGGCATTATCAAGTTAGAAAAATTACTGCCAACTGGAGAATGACCAACATGAACAATTTCACAATTAACAAACATAAAAATGGTTATACGTATTGTCCCATAACAATAATACATAATTACATAATTAAGTGAACAATCTATCACCTTTACAGCTTTCTTCATAAAATACCCAGTATGAGTACTCAAAATTCAGTATTGGCATTGAGTATTGAGAAATACTGGTACAGTCCATTCCTATTCTTTTGGTTAGGAGAAGGGTGCCATTTGCTGCAGGAACCTGTCTTTTACCCTCTTTCCCATCTGATGACCGAAAAGAATGTGAATAGACTATAGATATTGTCTCCATCATTACTTTTTTAGAACAAAAGAATGATGGTTTAGCATGTCAAAAAATATGGCACTATTGGAAAACTCAAATCTATAATCTGAAAAACGATTATGTATTTTAACATTTACGATCTTTGTGTAATGAGTTTCTGTTTGGTTCTTAAAGTTTATTAAGTTAAGAAAATGTTGACATTGATACATGTACAAAATAGTTACAAATTTTCAATTACATTTGTCTTGGATTTACATTATCCAATGAACAAAATTGTCTGCTGTATAAATGCCAGATATGAGGAAAACTACTTCAATGTGTTCTTTCCTCTAAGTCATAGTTTTAACCCCTTTCACCATGGTACACTGGTTAGCAATCAGGCAGGCCCAGTGGTTCTTGTGTCAATGGAGAACCATTTCACAAAGTAAGAAGACTTAACAGTTATGAGATTGTCAAGGAAGCTTGGAAGAGAGTTCTTTAATGTAAGAAAATTATACTCCATTATATTTATTTTGTTCATTATTTATTCCACGAGTTTAACCCCTAAAAGAAAACTGTTCTTATTTTGCTTATATACATATATTTTAAACAGTAAGCTGTGTATATTTATTTTATTGTATATATTTTTCCTTCTCCACCTACTCTCTCTCCTCATATGGAGGACTTAACAAGGTAACACCTTGGACATCAGAAAACAAAATTACAACAAATATAAAACTGTTAAAACCAGCATATAAACCCACAGAATTAGAGGTCTGGGAGAAGATCTACATCATGAAGAAACAGAGCCATGCCATGAATTTTGATTTACCACCATACAGTAACCTTTGGAAGTTCATAGACCTAGCAACAGATGCCTCCACAACTGATACACCACCACCACCACCACCATCATCATTGATGCCAACGAAGCAAGATTTAGTCGGAATTAAGAGTTGAAAATGGGAACAAGTGTTCCTGAAACCAGTCACAGTAAGTAAAAATAAGTGATGTTTGTATTACAAAAACCGACTCAAATTGGTAGTTTAAAGTCCTTTAACCTGGTTGGTCATATCGGACGATGAATGAAATTGGTGAAATGATGCTCAAATGATCTCGGGGTCCATGAAGCTTAGTCATTCAACATTCATCTTCTCAGGATAAGGTAAAACCCTGAAAAAAACCTTATCAAGGTAACTCACCCTAAGCAAGATTTGAACTCACTACCTTTTAAATGTGAGGCAGACATGCTACCACTACACTAGCCAGGCGAGCCTCAAATTCTTTTGTTTTTAAGGTAATGAGAAGCAGACAGATTATGGATATGATAGAATATCCAGGGATGGGGGATCAGCCCAATGTCTGGTATGAACATGAGGAAGTAGATGATATGAAAGGTAGCTGAAGTGGATGACGAAACAACTGATGGAACAGGTCAAACCAGAGGACCCACGCAGATCTGCTTTGAAGCAATCACAAAACTAATAAATCATGTTTCTATTCAATTCTGTCACTTGAGGCTTACCTTGTAAAAAAATGTATGTATTTATGCAAACAAACAGAACCAGAAATGAGAGTATTCTGCACTTGGTAAGAGTTAGTGGAGAAGGTAAATGCTCAATTGCATTTCTGTCACCCCTCTCCCCATGCCTAGGATTATACTATTACTGATTACTAGGCCTTTTGCATAAGGAGCCCTTGCTCTCTCTTATCCTTCTAAATTAACTATCTTCTCCTCTTCTTCCTAACATCTTCTGTTCTTTTGTCTCTTACTTTCCTGGTCCAGTTTTCCAGTCTTCATTCAAAATTTCCCTATCCATCTGTTTTGTAAATAAAGATATGGTATTTTTATTAAAATTCTTAGAGCCATTTTTCAAAAAAAAAATAAAAATAAAATAATTTTCCTGTAAAGCATAGTTTCAGGGAGTGTTTTCTTTAAAAATCTGATGTATTCCACTCACATGACTTTCTCTACATCACTGTAACAAATTATTGTTAAAAGGCTTATTCTTCAATCTACTTAATGATAATTGAGATAAACATTTGCAGAAATTGTCTTAATTACATGCTTCCTTGTAAATAGAAGAGATATATGAAAATACACTAGGCTAAAGCAATAGTCAAATCTTTTAAAAGCTGGTTGCCTTGTAGTTGAAATCTGTTTCTATGCACGGCCAGGAGTTTACAACTTTCCATGTGAGAAAAGTTTAAGAATTTTAAATCTGAAGCAAATAATAAGGAATATCTTCAAAATGGCCAATTCTACATAAAAAACATATATGGCATACATTGGGTATTTTAACGTAATCTACATTTTTTGTGCACTAAGTTTTTGTCTATCTCTTATTGTTTACCAGTTATGCAAAATTCATTCAGAATAAAGAGGTCTTTGAGGCTATTCCCAGAAAATTTAATATATACATTTCATTTGCCACTTAATATACAATATTTAATCAAAATTATTTCCATGTAAAGAGAGTTTGGGGTGGGGGGATTTTTCTCCAAATCTTTGTGTCACATCCTTGGAAGATACTAAACTTAAATACCAAGTTTGGTATTTTACCAACTTTTCGTTTTTGAGTTATCTTACTCACAGACACACATACACATGTGCTCGAGGACAGATGCTGTTTTTTGATACAGGGAACCCTAAAACGTGTATTTTTGGTGAAATCTCAGTATCAAATGTTGGGTGGAATGTAATACCTTCTCTATACACTATGTACGTAGTATGTGTAGAGAGAGTAAAAATCTGTATGTCATATTTAGGAAGATCAACTCAAAAACTTAGTTTTACACACAAAAATACTCTCCCCCTATCTTTACCATCGTCTTTTCCTCTCATATATACAATCCTTTATCTGAACATATTTTTTATTTAGGGAAAAAAAAAACATTTTAATGAAATATAAATATGGAATTTTTGGCAGAATTACAGTACTTCCGCTATAGTATAGGTAGGCAAAGTATAAAAATCTGAGGTGATACATTCACAAGATTTCTTCTTACAATAACAAATTCATGCATATCCATTACATACCTACTGTATTATCCATACAATAAGTATGAGTTTTATTTGTTTTACATTACATTTTTGCAACCAGAAATGATTTCAAATTATGCAAAATGTACTTAGTTAAAACAAGCAGATATAGCATATAAGCTAGATGATAAACTCTTGTAATGGAGAGAAAAGTATAAAGAAAACAAGAATTTGTGGAATTTGTTGGATCACACTTGGGAAAGTTGTAAACTTGCAACATGGAATAATAAAATTATTTTTTATTTTGAAGAGCTCTATGATTTTTTTTTCTGTAATAAGCACATGTGTAAAGATTTTAGTTATACACATTATGCAAAAATCAATAAAATGATTATATATTACAACATGAGTTAAGTTTATGCTTCACTAAGTAGTTATCTGAACATGTTCAGTAGGATATGTTTCCCACAACATCCACAGATTTCTCAAAGCTGTTGCTGTCATCCTATGTGGACTCTTTGGATCTCACTGTCAGTTCATTGATGAACTTGTAAAGTGGGTTGTCAAGTCAATTTCAAATTTCATTAGTTTTGGTTTTTGTTTTAGTGGTTCCCATATGTCCAGTTCCAGTAGTTGTTCTGATCGTACCCAGTATACACTATTTTCTATCTTGTGGTTCCTGTTTCAACGGTGTAAGGCAGCTACACATATATAAACACAAAACACGTATAAAATAAAAATGTCAATAGTTCACATTACTATGTGTATATTACCAAATACTAAGAGTACTCAGAATATGTAAGTTGCCATTAAGGGTTCTCTGAAGTTATGAGACCCATTGGTCGGTAGACAATAGGCAAGGTAATAGAGAAAATAAATTAAAAAAATACAATGTCTTACTGGTATGTAGCCACAGTAGCTCAATGGTTAGAAAGCAGTATGGAAAGCGGAAGAACTGTCTTCAAATCCCAGTCAGTAGTGGCACTAAATTATTTAGCTAGTTCCAACAGTTAAACACATGCCCTCAGTAGGCCATTAATATAACATTACGAATATGCAATTAATTTGTTATATTAATTTCTGCCTTGAAATTTGCTGCAAAGACAACCCACGTAATAAGTTCATCAATCAAATGAAAGGACCAGGAGATTAGCAATAGCGCCAACAGTGAAAATCTCTGATAACATGTAACACTGCCTACAAAACATGTTCAGCTAAGTATTACTAATGAAGCAAATCACGTGTAATTTTGGCTCACACTGAAATTTAATTATAATTTGAATTTTGCTGTGTACCACTTATAGTTTGTTTTTTTTTCTCTCCAGCATATATGTACATAGTAGTAGACAGAGAAGGTATTGGTGCTCCACCAAAAATTTTGATACTATGACTTCACCAGAAACACATGTTTTCAGAACCCCTGATTCCCCAAAAAAGGGGAAAAAAACAGTTTTATGTGTGTGGGTTGGGGGGGGGGGGCAACATAGCTCAAAAACGAAGTTGGTTAAAAACCAAATAAGGCATTAAGTTAGTATCTTCCAAGGATGCAACACTTAAGATTTTCTTTACATGAATATTTTTCAAAAATTTTGATTTTCTCATAAATGACTCTTAACGATTTTGATTAAAATGCTACAATCTCATGACAACTTAAATGTAGATCTTGAATAATATGAGAATAGCCTGTGAAGACCTCTCATCATGGATGACTTTCATATAAATCGTAAACAGTGAGGAGATAGACAAAAACTTACTTCACAAAAAATGTAGATCTCACTAAAACACACAATTTATGTAATACATTTTGTTTTGTAGAGTTAACTGTTCTTGAAATATTCCTTGTTATTGGTTTCAATTTTAAACTACTTAAACTTTTCTCAAGCCAGCAGTCAAATTTTGTTTCATTCCTTTTGATTTACTCTTGGGAATACAAAAGAGAACCAAATTTCAATTGCTTCACATAACAATAACTTCTAAAACTTCATTATCGCTTTAGCCTAGCGTCCTTTATTTTCTTTCTATTTACTAGGAAGCAAGGAAAAAGATAATTTCTTCTGATGTTTATCAATTAGCACAACGTAAATAACAGGATAATCTTTTTAAGCACAGTTCGTTTTTATGGAAAAGCTGGAGAAGGTCATGCAATTAGAATATATCAGATCTTTTTAATATAAAATAGCAGAAACCTCTTAGGATACTCAGGTCACACTTCATTAGTTATGCAAATATGTTATTTAAACAAAGGAGTTGATTTGGATAAAACAAAAAATATTAACAACTGCATTTACATGACTTTCTCTTCCTAACAAGCAATTGTTAAAAAGTCTTATTCATTTCTCTCTTTCATGCCAACTGAGATAAACATTCACAGTAATGGTTTAATTGCATATTTCCTTGTAGATACAAGGGGAATAACGGAAGTTAAGAGTCAAATCTTTTAAGAACACCATTTGTCATAATAATAAATAACTTCCCATTAGAGAAAAGTATATCTAATGGGAAATTTAAACCATTATCAAATATCTTGAAAATTGTTAACTACAAACAAAAAAATCTACCTATATGACTAAACTGTGTGCTTTAAAGATCCACATTTTTTTATGCAGCAAGATTTTGCATATCTCTTACGGTTTATTAGTTTTGAAAAGTCAGCCAGAATAGAGAGGCTACTTCCAAAAAATTCAAGAAACACATTTCATTTGACATGAAAACATCTCAAATATTTAGTACCTTAATCAAACTCATTAGCACCAACTTTGGAAGATTCAATTTTCAAAAAATGTTCCATATAAAGGGTAGTTAGGGGTGAGGGATTTTCCTTGCACTGCCGCTCAACCGCTGCACATGCAGCACAGTGAAAGTATCTCGAATATACAAACCTTTGAAATATTTCCATGGGGTTAGTACAAAAAGAGAGAAACAAAAATGTATTGGAGGAAAAGGGAAGGCAACCAGATGAAAAGGTTCATTCAATAAACTACCAGTTGCTGACTCGAAATTGAATTTATTTCAATTAGAAACATTGTCACAATCTACCAATCTGGCTGGAGTAAATAATTGCTCACAATAACAATGCATCCAGGGTTAACAATAAAACTATGTCCCTTTAAAACAGTGATGCCCCCTATATAAAATCAAATTAACAAGCCAGGAACTAAATATTAAAAACATTATTTTCCACCCAGCATTAAAATGTACCTCAATCCTCAAAAAATGAATCAAGCTAATAAAATGAAGACTTATAAAGAAAACAAACACAAATACACGCACATATGCACAGATATATGCTCACTTTCCTTTTGTTTTAAATAAACGAATAACAAAAATCATGTAAAATACACTTCCAAAAGAAGAGGAAGGACTCTATTTTGAATTCATTACAATAATTTAATACCAGAATTTTCCTAATCATTTAGGCATAATCAATTCATTAACTAAACAGTAATTAACAAGTGGCAAAGAAATCACTATTTCCAGCTCAAGAAAATTTGCTTAATTTTATATGCATTTAAAAATTAATGAAAGCAAAAGCTCACAACTAAATGAATGCAAATATATCATTCTTAAGAGAATAGTTCCTCGGCCAAGACACCACATTAATTAAATAAGTGCAACAAGTCAGTATAATTAAGCTAAGAAAAAAAAGTACCAATGAAGAATAATAAATTCCATACTAATACCAGAGAAAAATGGTTAAAAAAAAAAAAAAAAAAAACTACCAAGAAACACTAAATCACACACAGAAACAGAGCCCAATCAATAAACTTTATAGTTATGACAAAAACATAAATCCAATCCCAAGTAAGTCACACACAGTGATATCTCACCCAATAACAAACTGAAAATGTAAAGACCAAAGAATACCCAAGTTAAATCCCCTGCAATGGCAAAAGAACAATATCTTTCACACAGATTTAAATTATTGCAGAATATTCATTATGTGAGTGAAGAATCTTTCAACCCACATACATAGCTTATATATAAGAAACGGAAAACACATTCATGAATAGGTGAGCATTTTCCTCACAAAATCAATATTTAAATTCTCCTTTCTCTTTATCTTTTTTAATTTCGCTAGCCCCATATGTACAGTGTACATAGTAGATAGAGAAGGTATTGCATTCCACCCAAAAATTTGATACAGAGATTTCACCAGAAAAGCATTTTTTAGGAACCCCTGAATAAAAAAAAAAAAAATTCAGAACAACGTCCATGGGTGGGTTGGTGCGTGTGTATATGGAGGAGGGGGCAGCATAGCTCAAAAACTAAAAAACAGTTAAATACCAAATTTGGTATTTGACTTTGTATCTTCCAAGGTTGCAACACAAAGATTTTCAAGAAAATCTACTCACCCCAAACTACCTTATACATGGAAAAATTTTCGAAAATTTTGTTTTTCTTAATGGCTCTAATGATTTTGATTAAAATACCACATATTAAAGCCATTTCCATCACAAATAAAATGTATATCTTGAATTTTCTGGGAATAGCTTCTGAAGACCTCTTTATTCTGGATGAATTTTGCTGAAATTTGCATAACTAGTAAACTCTAAGAGACAAAAACTTACTAGACTAAAAATGTAAAGTCTTGTTAAAACATACAATTTGTCATATACATTTTTACTCTCTCTTTACAACTATGTACATAGTGTATAGAGAAGGTATTGTATTCCACCCAAAAATTTGATACCGAGATTTCACCAGAAATACATGTTTTGGGTCCCCCTGAATCCAAAAAAAGCTTTTCTGGAAAAAGATCCATGTGTGTGTGTGTGTGTGTGTGTGTGTGTGTGTGTGTGTGTGTGTGTGTGTCTGTGGAGCATAGCGCAAAAACAAAAAGATTGTTAAATAAAAAAATTGGTAGTTAAGTTTGGTGTCTTCCAAGGATGCGATACGCAGATTTTCAAGGAAATCTCCCACCACCAGCTACCCTTTACCTGGAACTTTTTTTGAAAATTTTGATTTTCTCAAAAATAGCTTTGACGATTTCGATTAAAATATTGTACATTAAAAATATTTACATGACAAAATATATATCTTGAATTTTCTGGGAATAGCCTCTAAAGACTACTTTATTCTGGATGAACTTTACGGAATTTTGCATAACTGTTAAACCATATCAGATGGACAAAAACTTACCACACAAAAAATGTAGAGCATATTAAAACACACAATTTATGTTATATACTTTTTTTTCATGGAGTTGATCATTTTTGAGATATTCCTTGTTTTTGGTTTTAGCTTTGAATAACATACTTTTCTCATACAAGAATTTGCCAACTCTGTCCATACAAACAAAGGAACTTCAGTCACATAGTAACCAGCTTTTGACAATCACTTTAACCCATGGCACTCCCTTATTTCACTTCTACTTACAAGGAAACAAGTAATAAGATTATTTGTGCTAATTTTCTCGATTAGCATAAAGTAAATAGAAGCATAAGCTTTTTAACAATAATTTGTTGCAGATATGTAGAGAAAGTCATGTCAATGGAACACATCAGATTTTTTTTCATAGTGTTTACCATTTTCGAGGTATTCTTTGTTATTAGTTTCAATTGTAAAGTATCTATATTTTTCGCAGACAGGATGTGTCCATTTTTCCATTGTTCTACTGCTCGCCAAGCAAAGAAGGGATTTGCAATGACAATCACAATATGACAGCTTTTAAAACATTTGACTATCACTTTACTAAGTAATAAGACATTCTGCTAATGTTTATCTCGATTAGCATTGTGTAGAAAGAAGAGTAATATTTTATAAGAAAATTGTTAGTAGAACAGCTAGAGTAATGAGAGTGTAACGCATCAATTTTTTTTTAATTCTTACTGTCTCAGTCAGGCATTAATGCCTAAAATGCCATAAGCTCAAGCCACAATTTATAATATTGTAGTACATGTAATTAATCCGTCAGAAGAAGATGGAAGTCAAGATGTATACATGTGAAAATTTCACACAAAATACCGCATTTCACTTTGTGATCTAGAAGAACTTTTTATCTTGACTTTCGTTCGGTAGCTATTAAATAACTCCCAAGAACAGGCAGTTATAAGTAACTGTTCTTTCCTATTACTATAGTAAAGTTCAATCACATAGGGAATCAGACAAATAATTTATATCTCTGGCTCTCACAGTTCACTGGCATATAGGCATTACACAAATACTATAAAATTAGCTCAGAATTTGTAATTATTCAAAAAATATAGACCTCCATCTGACAGTACTAAAAAACTCTTCCACCCATTAACCCTGTGATTCGAAAAATTCTAAAAATACTGCAACTTTAATTCTTGAAACAGAACACACAAATTGAAATTCCTAAAAAGTACCCCAATACAATATTAAAATTTCCCAATAAAACTCACCCATAAATATTTTAATACTGAGCCCCATTGACCATCTAGCTCGGACTCATTTACATTCCCCATTAAAGCACCCGCAAATATAGATACAAAACACCAATTCTGGTATGAATTACCTGAAGAAATCCTTATACACAATTTACAAATTTTCTATATTCCCAATCACACAAAAATATCACCAAGCAACAACTTCTGCATTCCCTATAAAGTTTATACCCACTACATTATATCTCTGAATTGAAAGAAGGGAAAATTACTACCTGAAAACTCCAAACTTAATGCCATTAAATTTTAAGAGCTGAGTGTCAATACCTTTTGCAAATATTGAAGTCAGCTACTCAACCTCGTCCTAAGTGACAGATCACACTGCGCAAAATATTTGTCTAGCTCCAAGTGTTAACTGACTCTCCCATACAGCTGACCAAGGTAAACATTAAATACAAGGCATGACCCAGGACCAATGGGAAGCGAGGAGCAAAAATTCACAAAAAGAAAGAGACGGTTAACGGGCAAAGCTCACATCGATGTCCGAAATATTTCATCCGGAACACGTTTGAGTTCCATCCTTGAAAGATACAAAACTTATATATCAAGTTTGAGTATTCATAGAGTTTAGCACTACTTTCACACACGAACCAGATGAGGTACTTTTAGTATTCTACCATTGGAGCCACTTTATAGTTACTTACTGGTCTGTTATGAGCTTTTATGGCCATAAGCCCAAAAATTATAGCACAAGGTAGAGGATCCTAAGCCACAAAGCATAGCCGAGGGATGGTTTTATAAGTAGAGTAGTGGAGCAGCTGGAATCAAATGCCACAGCTGAGGGATCTCTTAAGCTAAAACCTCAATACTCTCAAGAAGATATAAATACTTCTGTAATCTACCCGATTTAAAATCTGAACATGTGAACTTTTCAACACTTTCAAATCTAGATTTCCTGTAAATGTTTCACCCAAAAACATAAATAAAATGCACTTTTGCTAAAAATGCTCTTTTTAGATTAAGAAAACCTAAAAACATACATTTGGGCATCAATTTTAAGGGTGGAATACAATTCATCCTCAATATATGTAGTAGAGAAGGTAAAAATGCTTCATGTAAAACATTTCTCCCTCCCCTATTCATTTTCGGGCTTTCTTTACCGAATGCCTAATAGATAGAAAATAGTGCGACGGACAATAAGGTGCTACGCTGAAGTAGCATTTTTAGAAATCCCCAATTGTATATGTTTTATAGCTATTGTTCTTGTAAACTTTATTTCTGCATGCCATTTCATAATTCCACTTTAGCGATTCATTACAATTGAAAATCATAACCTCTTTTTCACTTTCCGAAATTTCATAGCTCAGCGGAATGGCTTACTAGCTTATACAGTCCTTGTTATGTGGCAGGCACTATTTAATAAACATACCTACCTATTTGTCGACATATTTCTTGCTTCTCGACAGCAGCAGCTCATAATTTGCCAACCCAACCTAACTTGCACAACCTTGTTAGCCATGTTGAAATTCTGTTCCATAGAACAATTACAGTTACGAAACAATGTAGCCAATTCCTATCATGTCCCTAAAAGAAAGTTTTACTGCAATCATCCGTCATAACCAATACATCAAGCTCCCTCAATTTAACATGGGAACGGCTGGCGACATGCAATGGGACTACTACACAGCGGTTTGGAGCGATATATCAACTGATCTAAATCAATGGAAATAATACTGCTATACGCGTCAGGATTTCTATAAAAATCAAAATAAATGGGCCAATTTATGCACTTTAATGTAAATCACAAATAAGAAGGCAAACTCGAATATTTATCAAGTATGGGTTGAGTTAACCTTAACAGGTCACACAAAATTGTTTATTTAACTTTCATTCTTCCCTTGCCGGGAAGAATATGAACAGTAATAACTTTAAATATATATTCTGAAGTAAATGTTTAAATTATTTATATATTTTCGGTGCTGCGAATGAAATCTGATCCTAATAATACAAAAATCAGGAACTCCCAAGTGTATTTTGGAGAAAACACGATTTCGACCCACAAAACAGATAACTTTGAGATACTGGATTTTCAGAAACGGTATGTTATCCATAAAACTAAAATGAATGTGAAATTAGGTATCTGTATTCTCTTTAATAAACTATATTCAAGACGCTAATTATACATTTCCTATCAGTATTTGTGGTACAGTTGTGTTACATTAGATACGTATATTAATATGATGTGCATCGCAGCAGAGTATGATCTGAGCTTCACACAATAATACATAAACAAATCTAAAATTAGTCGATTAATACTTAATGTTCTTTAAGTGTTCTTACTCTTTTGCAAAATTACTTTATAGCACCCCGCGGGATTGTGTTTCAGTCTGAAAATACAGTTTTGAAAAACCTGATGCGCTCCAATCACAGGACTTTCTCTACATCTCTGTAACAAATCGTTGTTTAAAAGCTTATGCTTCTATCTACTTCATACCAATCGAGAGTAACGTAGCAGAAATGCTTTATTGTAAGCAGAAGGGAAATAATAGAATACACTAAGCCAAACGATAATCAATTTTTTTATTTAAATACAGCTCCGAAATCTGGTCAGGTCTCCAGCGTTGTATACCCTACTTTTTATTTACCTAATTTTTCTTTACTTTGTTTCCTGTGAACTGAATTGCTGTTTTCTTCTGTTATACACACACAAACATATAACACCCATGCCCAAGGCGGGACTCGAACCCACGATTACCTGCGTAACGAAGCACCAAATCCAGACGTCTTGGTGAGCGAGGCAATGGGGACCGGTATTAATAAAGCTGGTTGCTATGTGGATGCAATCGTTTCTTTGCATTGACAGAAGTTGACAAATTTCCGTGTGTGAAAAGTTTAAGGAATGTCTTAAAAATGAACCAACTTTACTTTATATTTAAATATATATGTTTTTTTTTAATTACATAAACTCAGCGTTATAACGCGATCTACATTTTCTTATACTAAGTTTTTGTCTACTATCTCTTACTGTTTACCAATTATACAAAATCAAGCAAAATTCTTCAAGAATTAACAGATCTTCAGAAGCTATTTCCTTTCTGAGTTAACACATAAACATTGACACACACAAACATACGCGGACCTTCTTTTAAAAATACCTATGTTTGGATAGAGGGAACCCTAAAACGTCTATTTCCAGTGAAATTTCGGTCTTGAATTTTTAGGTGGAATGCAATACCTTCTCTATACACTATCTATATACATAGTACATGTAGCGAAAGAAAACCTAAGTTTATCGAGATTTCGGATATATTTTTTTAAAATTTAGGACAAATTATAACATTGAATTTGGCATTTTAACACCAGCTTTTAATTCTGATAAACATATACATAGTTGTAAAAATGAAATTTGCATTTATTCTTTTAGCATTAGCCTTTATTCTCATGGAAACAATTTTTCGCAAAATGCATTGAGTATAATCTACGGTATTTCGATGGCACACATTTGTCGAGTATCAGAGCAGGTAACCTCTTATTCAGCAATTCTAGTTTATAATAATAAAGTATTATATATATTATCTAATATAAATTATCATTCGCAAAATGACCGAGGAAACCCATGAGAATAAATCGGAATGAATTTGGAACACTTCACAAATGTTACAATTTATTTTTACGATGGAAAGTGATCTTGGAATCATTTTTCCGGCGCTTGGTGCAGCTTTGCATCATAGGAAGGCACCATGTTCACCATTAAACCCTAATTAACATTTAAAACAATTTCGATTATAAAGTATTAAGCGTATTGAACATACGGCAAAAAGCACGTTCTTGCCCTCCAGAGGCAATGGCGCGAGAGGTTTCAATTGCCGACAGTAACATTAGCGCTAGCGGCGCGTCTGGGTAATATAATTCCAAGGCCTTTGCTGGCTACCTGGATGTTTTGACGGGCCATCTCATTGATGTCATAAAGTCGGTTTACAAGATGCTCTGTAGTCGAATCTGGCTGTTCTGCCCCAGAGGGACTCAGGTCGTACTAGACCCAGCTCAACGCCAAGGGCCAACTGGCCGGTGTCAACCCAGTGCTGTCGTAGGATGAAGAGCGGTAGGCCAGCACCTCATATCCCAGTCTCTCTAGTGATTGTTTTTCTGGGTAGCTCAGTTGTTTAAGTACTGGCTTTCTAATATCAAGGTCACGGGTTCAAAACAGGCCAAGACCGACTGTTTTTAAGTTAAAGCGACAGCCCCATGTCAAAAGATTTACTAGTATGTAAAACTCATGCTGGACTAAATTCCGCCACACCGGCGGCGCTGGTGTTATTCTGCAATTGATAGCGTCGTTAACAAACAAAATACATTAATTTAATCTCGGGTGATTAGCCATGGCCTTCCTCAAATGCTTTTCTACAGTCCCAATGTGCCGCTCAACCTTGCCTCCTTCTATGGGTGAAGAGGTGTTGTGCACGTCCTGAGCACTTCACTCAGGTGTTTCCCTCATGAGGTCGGACTTAAAATTGCAACCCTGACCACGGTGTAACTTCATTGATACTCCATAGCGACAAAACAGTTCTTTCACGATGCAGTGTGCGATGGTTTTGGGCTCTAGGTTAGAAATGGTGTAGACCTCTGGCTACTTAGTGAAGTAATCCATGCTAACTAACAGATACCTGTTGCCACGGATTAAGGGTTTATGCGTTCAAAGGGTGCTCCCACGTTATACTGCTGTATGCCACCCCGACTCTTGGTCTGAGGGCCGCGACTTGGAGCACGCGCATGACGTTGGCAGGACAGACTCGGCGCCAGCTAGTAGTACCACTGACGGAGCGTTAAGCGTTCGGTTGGCTCTAAAGTTGCCAGACGTCCCGCATTGTGCGGGATTTCCCACATTGGAACAAAATGCCGTGTCCTTTATTACCGTATACGGAATGGCAGAACTCCCGTACTTCAAGCTATGTTTAAAGTTTGCATTCTCAAATGCACACATATTCATTAGATTCTTTAATATTGTTAACTAGTGGTCGCATCTTTACGCTGTAGTGAGGCGATATTCATGGTAACGTCACGAGATCATGTGGCCAAGTCATGTTGCATTGTTACCGGAAAAGCGGGAAGAGAGACGGGATGACGTATAAGAAATTGTGGTTGTGTGTTTGGTTACCTTGTATAGTCACGTACTGGTCCTTGATCTTTGGCCTTGATCCAGTTAGCGAACTTCATACTATCCACTCTCTGCATTCCGCGAACTTAAAGCTGGTGTAACTTGAAGAAGGCAGAGTGGATAGTCTGTCCCAAGTAAGGTGTGCGTAAAGTATTAACGTTAGCATAGTGGATAGAATGAAATCGTGTGACGACTTGAGTTGTTTTGCATATTCCTCTCCATATGCAGCTCCATTATCGCGTTGAGACACAGTTCACCGGATCCCCAACAGTTGATTCCTATCCGCTATGGCTGATTATAAATACGAAGATGTTAAAATAATGTTTTGTAACGTTTTAATTGTAAATAGTGCATTACTGTGGCATAGGTTTCATGTATATGCTGCCTTTAATGATGCAGTTTGTGCTGATATATTGGCTAAATAACTACAATAAACGAATGTGCTTTTGTGAAAACACAAATTCATTTATTAGTTTTACATTTTACGGCATTAGTTTTTTTTACTTCAATTTAACGTTACTTTTTGCTTCACAACATCCTTTAATGAACAATCAAGATAAAAGTGCATTACAATGGTGTAATTTTCTTGTGTATTTTGTCCCTAGGCATGCAGTTGGTGCTTATTTATTCGCGTAAACAATGAAAGTAAAATAAAACTCGTGCTGCTCTGAAAGCCACAATACATGGACTGAAGTTGTACAATTTAACAAGTGTTGTTTTTTGCATTTCAGCACCATTTAATGGACGATAAAGATAAAAAAAAACTATGCTGATGAAGTATAATTATAATATGAATTGGTATTTTTTTTTTTTGGGGTAGTGTTTAACGCCCGCTTTAACTACTAATGGCATCGCAGGCGGTGACACTGATGATACATGAATGATGATGGAGCACCGGTGGAATGCGATGGCGGGGGAAACCGGAGTACCCGGAGAAAACCCGCCCCAGCGCCGCTTTGTCCACCACAAATCTCACATGCGGTCGCTTGGGATCGAACCCCGGCCGTCTAGGTGAGAGGCTAGTGGTCTAACCACTCGGCCACGGCGCGGCCCGATTGGTATTTATAACCTTAAACTACAAGTTTTGATTCTGCCCCGGAGCTAACTAATGCACCTATCTGTTACAAACTTAGATAAGAAAATTTCAATTTAATTATAAACCACTGTACCTATATAGTAAACAAAAAGTGAATTAAAGTATTTCCTTTTTAACAATGCAATGCTGCCCACACTCCAATTTAACTTGTGAAATCAACATGGATAGGAATGTTTCATGCATTATTCTATAACTGCAATCACATTAGGAAAAATTATTGCTGAACTGCAACGAAAATTATATGTATATTACATTCAGTATCAGCAAAAGATTGTTTAGCGCAATATGCCAAAGAAGCATTTTCATACAAATGATGACAAATTATTGACCTAGAAGTTTTCATGTTTGCCTTTTTTTTTATCATTAGTTAAAACAAACTCTAAGATAATTTGCCTCACAAAACGTCATTATGCAGGTAAAATGACCAATAACATATTCTTCAAAAGTCTACGGTCATCCTAAATGCTTGTAATTTAAGTATATATCACAAAGTAATCTGCGTAAGCTTAGGGTAATTAATGGAGGTACAGAAAATAGTATTTAAAATACTCAAGAAACCTCTAAGGTAGCAGTTACAGATTTTTCTCACAAGTAAACTGAGTTTAAAACACAAACAAAATACCTGATAGGATCGAACAAAAGTCTATCAAGCGATGTTACTTGTTTGCTTAAACAATTGTAAAAAGCACAAAATCTTTAAGCCTAAAATTGTGAAGTAAGCTACATTATGGTGTGGTGAAGTGCAACACCAATAGCCAAAATTATATATGTCTGTTAACTTTAAAAATTGCGGTCAAACATAAGGTGATAGGGTGTTACACCTGGAGCCTGTTCCACAATCGCCACACAAATTGCAATATGTACAAGTGTTTTAATGTACAGTGCATAGAAAGCGGTTATGTACCAATATTTTCCTTGTATGTAACCATATTGGATAGAAATTGTTACAAATTATGATTGTGAACTTAGTTTTTGAAGCTATATGTCAGTGGTAACAAAGTTTAAGTATATTAAAAATGAAACGAATAACAAGGAACATGTAGAAAATGGCTCACTCCACAGTTGCATATGGCATAAATATTTTAAGATGAATATACATTTTTGGTGTAGTAAGTTTTTGTCTATCTCTTATAGTTCACTACAAATCATTCATAATACAAAAATCATTCAGAATGAAGAGCACTTCATAGGCTGTACCCAAGAAATTCAGAATAAACCATTATTTGTCATGTAAATATATTTAAAATACTGTATTTCACTCAAAATCTTTTGAGCTATTTTTTTAGGAAATCAAACATTTCGAAAAATCTTCCATATAAAAGGTGGTGTAGGGGATTTTGCTGAAAATCTTCGTAACGTATCCTTGGAAGATACGTATGTTAAACACCCGGTTTGGTGTCTAACTGACTTTTGTTTTGAGTTAGGCTGCACAGATTTTTTATTAAAGTGTTTTTTTTAAATTCAGGTGAAATATCGGTATCGAATTTTAAGGTGAATATAGTACCTTCTTTACTTACTATATACGTTGTACATACGTGTATAAAAAGCAATAATTACATTTAAGATTCAGTAAAAATACTAATTAGTTGGTACTTCCTGTCAATTAAAATTAGCTAACCTACACTAAATAAATAATAATTGAAATGACTGAATGAGCATGGTGGATAAAAGAAACGAGTGAAGATAAAATACGCACGAACGCCCCCCCCCCCCCACACACACACACACACACACACACACACACACACACACACACACACACACACACACACACACAGGTGTTTAGTATAACTAAAGCAATATTCTTAATGACTAAACAATTTTTTTCTTAATTAGTGACCAAAATGTCGTTGCAATACTAGTTTTACAGTCCTTGTGCTTTAAAAAATAATTTCACTTACCTTCCGGCAAGAGCTTGTTGACAAAGCAAATGATTTGACAGTATATAATGGCAAAGGCACACACTTTCACATTTAAAAAGTTGACTTTTTTAACAACGAAGTTTGCCTTTGTTGGGTTGAAAAACTATACTAACAATTAAATGTCTTTGATTTCGTCACACAAATTTATTGCTAATGTGCACTTAAAAGCATTTTCACCAATAACCTTGACTTCTTTTGTATTTATATGTGCCACATAGTTCATGCAGCACAGAGTCACTGAGAGTGAATCTCACCGGCGTGTCGATGGTGTTGCCCAACAGAAACCATTCTAGAACTGTCGTCCTTTACTGTAGGATGATGGTGGCTAAAGTAAAGAGACGGTGGAAAGAGTCTGGAATGACAGTGGAGAGGAGTTTTGAATCAGCGATAAGATTTTTTATATTTATTTTTTAAATCATATATTTTATTTTGTTTATGTTTTTCGTGTATATATTTTTTATTTTTATATATTTCTTCTCTTTTTGTTTCTTTTTAGTATCTTTGTTTTGCCACATAGTAAATAGCTAGCTATTTATTTTCTGATTTGTCATAATTGGCCGCAAGCAAGTTCCCTCTGAAAAACGGAACATTAGAGACCATGTCCCGTGTTATTCAGAGTTTCTTCTAATTGGACGAAACTTGACTCCAACTACGGTTGTGGTTCCCTATGACATATGTGATATTCGGCTCCGGGTCTGTGTCCATATCAGGTATTGAGACTGGTGGCCCAAGCAGTTCACTATCTTGCAGAAGAGTTGGTATTTCTTCGCGTCCAACATCAAGTTAGCGGCCCGCAGCCTTTACAGTATATTGGCCATGTCCTCTAGATGTTTTTCGAAATTATTGCCCATGGCAATGTCATCCATATAGCACAAGCAGGCGATGAAGGTCAACTCTGAGGTGTTGGAGGGTGGCTGTTACAATGCAGAGACCAGAGAACATAACTGTAAATTCCCAAAGTCCTTGGCCAATCGAGAATAGGGTCTTCTCCTTGTCTCTAGAATCTAGAGCCACTTGCCAGTATCCCGATATCAGTTCCAAAGTCGAGAGCTATTTGGGCAGCAACCAGTATGTCCAGGGTATTGCCAAACCAAGGAAAGGGGAAACAGTTATATCTGCAGACAGTATGTTGCTCCCTGTAGTCCAGGAAGAAACTTAGCTTGCCCTTCTTCTTCTTCTTCTTCTTCTTCTTCTTCTTCTTCTTCTTCTTAAGATTACAGGGTGCACCTACAGAGCTGTTGGACTCTTCAACGAATCCCCTAGATTTCATTTCTTCAAACATGTCCCGTACCTCTGATTGTTTCTCCGGGGAAACTTGTTTTGGTGTTTGCTGGATAGGTTGTGTTTGTCTGGTGTCAGTGTGCGGCCACGATCGCTGTTCCGTTCGCTGAATACAGACTGGTATCGGCTGAAGGGTTATTGGTCCGTCTCCATGTTTTAAAAGGTAAGATTTTCGGCCACCATCTTCAGCAAGTATTTCAGCCGGGACCTCAGGACCTGCGACGGTTTTGTCAGTTTGGATCCGTCGCATGGGATATCCTCGCAGCTAGTATAAGTCCCCTATCTCAGTCCCGGGATGTATGTCGTTGTTGGTGTCGATTGCGTCCAGCAGCCCTAGGGTAGTCCCTCACTGCAAGGAAACAATACTCAGGGAATATAATTCAGCCATTTCGCCAATCCAATTTTAGCTTTCTTGGCCTTAGGCCATCCAGGATCACCTTCACCACTACCTCGTTTCTCACGGGCACAAATACATCGACCTTCAGGATTACACTGGATCCTCGGATGTTTATGGTGGCACCAGCGCAACACCTCTTTTCGGGCGATTATCAAATGCCTACGCCCTACGTCGACCGTCACTTAGTGGCTTCCGAGAGCATCCAATCCGACTATCATATCCTTGGTCACCCTTGCGGCAATTACCCACAGTGCTCCGTTTCAGTATTAACTTCAGCAGAGCCTAATTATACCCTGGCAGGGTGTTGCTCGTTGACGTCACTAGTTGATAATGCCGATTGGGTTTTTGTCGGCAAGTCCTTCGCCAGACAGGCCTGATTACAGTTACGGCTGCATCCGAGTCTACGAATATCCGGTACAATTTTCCCTGTATCCAACCATCTGCGATTACGATGTCGTCCACTCTTCTTCCCTAGGTACGTGGCATCACTCGAGAGGATAGTGAAGACGGGCCCGACGTGCTCCTCGCTATGCCGGTCTTTACTCAATTTCTGTCTGTTCATCGTGTTTAGTGAGAATGACCCTTCACTGTGTGACGTGGCTCGCCACACCTTCAGCAGACGCACCTTGAAGCTTATCGTCGTCTCTAGGTCGCTTCTCTCTCCCTGACACAGGGAGATGTGCGCAGCTGTGGTCTTGGACACTTCTATTTAGAGTGCTGCCGTTTACGGCTCGTGGATCGTTTTATAATCACCGAGCATCAGACGCTTTCGTATTTCGGATTCACGCAACCCATCGTCGAAGAAGTAGGCAGCTCTCTTGGTCCAATAACTAGATGATAGGTTCAACATGGCTTTGTTCACAAGTTGTTCGATGGCTAGGGTGAACTCCTCTATCGTCTCACTTGGCTGTGTCTGCCTCGGTTTAAGCTGCCTGACCGCAGTCAAGCTATTCTTCCCGAGACGGTTTTCAGGGCCTCTCACATCTCCCCGGACTTCGCTGATATTGGGATTGTATTCAGTACTTTTTCCGTCCTTCGATGAAGGCTAGCTATTAGTTGTACTCTTTCTCTTCTGCTTCCAATCGATTGTGGGTGGCGACGCCTACGAACTGTCTGCGGAAGTGTTCGAAGGTTGACGTCTGGACATATTGGGGTGGCTCCACGCGCCCGGATTTTGTTTCACGCCCTGTCGTCTTCACCTTCCAGACTTTAAACTTTCCTTCGAGCATCTTTTCCATCATGACGTTAAATTCCTTAGCGCTGCTGTTTGCTTTTCCCTCCTAGGCTTGAAAGCGTTGGTCGTAGTCTTCCATCGTTACACCAAGCTCTTCCACCGCCCCCCCCCCCCAAGTTCTTATACTTCGTCCTTCACGCCGATCAGTTACCAGTTGATTTTGATGGGAAGGTGTTTTTTCAGATTCTCTATTGCCGACTCCATTTTTTTGAATCCCAGTTTACTATGCCTATTTCGTTTTCTCCTCCACAATCTTCTCCATTCCATTTTTCACATCCAACATTCTAGATTTTATTTTCTCATCCATAATCTCCACTGCGGGTTCCATTTCGTTTTTGATTTCTTCTATACACTCTTCAGTTGGGTCTTCTATTCTGTCTGCAACTTCCATAATGGGGAGTTCGCTGTCCCCATTTCGTCCCTTTTTGCTTCAGTGCTGATGTTCGCTGTCGCTATTTCCCCGCCATCCTGGCCATCTTCTCCAATAATTTTTGAAGAATCTGTTTCATGTTTTTCTCGCTTTCCCACTCCTGACGTTTGTCTTTACTGTCTCAAAAATTGTTTACAAATAAAGTCATTGATTAACTTTACAAATAGTTCACTGTTTTAAATAGTTCACTCGACACTTACACAGGTGATAGTTTACTGGCAATTACACTTTAACTCTGCAGTCACTCATGATTCAGCACAATTCCTTGCTGAGCTGCATAAATGTTTCAGTTCTTCCATCCTTTAATAGATAGTAATGACGTCAAAACATTTTAGTCGCCCTCCGTGGTGTAATGGTTACCATGCTAACTTCACATACCCAAGGTCGCGGGTTCAAACCCGGCGGAGGACGCTGGATTTTTTCGGGCGTAAAAATCCTTAGCATGGCTTTCTCCGGAAGGGAAGTAAGGCTATGGGTCCCGTGTCGTAGATTTACGGCACGTTAAAGAACCTCAAGCCTGATAAGAGAGGCCTCTGAGCAAAATTAAACGATCTTTCACGCCCATTATAGAATGGGATGCTGAGAACCAAAGCAGTTAAAGAGCGTCCATAAATAACAGGCCATTTCATTTCAAAACATTTTACTCTGTAGATGAATTTTTAAGTAAGAAATTTGTCTGACAATACTGTCAACAATCATTGTGTTTATAAGTATTATAATGAATTGCATTTTGTGTATATTAGTGTGTGTGTTTTATATTCAAATTAAACTCATGTATACTTTGATTTGCACGAATGTGTCAAATGAATTTTTAGTATTTAGTAATGGCACAAGATCTTTGATATGTTACACTCTAGTGCATAATTGTACATTTTTGCATTGGAAATTCTATAACATATTTGTAAATATGTATTGTAATTTATTGACATTTATGAAGAGTACATAATACAATAATCATATTTTAGTTTTATATAATTACTAGTAGTAACTATTATGTCGATAATTAAAAAATTATCAACTGACATTACACCAGTGTTACATATAATGAAATTATATTTATTTATACTTTTTTAACACTAATTTTTGATACTCTTTGTTTTTATGTGATTGGAAAAAAAAAAAAAAAGAATAAAAAAGAAAGTTCTTGTGCTTTTACAGAGCACATTAAGTATAGTAGAGCTCTCAAATACAAATGGCGTGATGATATGTCTATTCTACAGTTTTTATAACCCAAGCTTTAAGCAAGAGCTTTATATATATATATTTTTTTTTTTTTTTCATAGTATATAAATATATATATATATCTTGACAAGTTCTATGTTCAGTGGCTTCCTGGCCTAAACGAACCAATTCTAATCTAATCACAAAAATTCTGGAAGCCAAAGCTTTGGTATCTAGAGTATACACACGCATTCTTGGCCTCCGGTTATTGTCGCGCCTCACTTGCTGTGTTCTGAGAACGTAGTACTCTCAAACTTGAAGACTGATAAATTAAACTAAAACCATCTAAAACTTTAAATAAACGAATATAAATCTGCTCCTCAAACCGATGAATCAGGCTAGCAGCTCACAGACTCTTGGAAGTTTGAAAAGGAATCAAAGGAAGATTTCCAAGTTTACGGGAATGTTAATAGTAATAACAGGGTTGGCAAATGTGTTATAAGCCTCTTCTAACAAGAGAAAATGGCTACAATACCAAGAACTCATGAAGGTTTGTTTTTTAAAATTAATTACTTTATACATATGGAATAATCTTGTAATTATTGGTAATAATGTTTAATCGAATTATTGTATGCTATGAATTCGGAAGTTAGACTTCACCAGAAGTAATACAAAGCATTTTAACTACCTTTCCTAATTTTGTTTTTGTATGCCTTTGCAGACATTGAGGCACAAATCCGAGATATACAGTCGAGGAAAAAAGATCTGATTGATGAATTAAAAGAAAAGGAGAGAGTTGGTCTTGGAGAGAGCGGCTTTTATGACAGAGATATCTATGATGGAGGAGGAAATAAATACGATGGTTACGTTACGTCAATTGCGGCCAACGATGAAGTGGAGGTGTGTATAATAACAAATGTTCTTTGCCTTGTATATTTTAATGTTGTTGTTTAATGGCTCTCAGTATTCTAATGCATTGGTAGGTTTGCGGGTAATTCTGCGCGATCAGTTTATCAATTCTGACGAACGTAAATGAAATATCAACTTGAGAAGGGTGTATAGTTGGATGCCAGACGCTCGCTCTGTGTGTGTGTGTGTGTGTGTGTTTATTGAGAGAATTAGCAGAATATCTCTAAAATGAAATATGCAATAGATACCCATTTTGGCATTTATGTTTAGGGTTTATAGTTCAGGAACACAGTCCATAATCCAGGAACACACAAAATCGCTATATCCATCTGTTGCTATTCATTGTGGGAAATACAAACTCCGGTGGGGCATATTGGCTTTAAATGTGAAATTACTGATTATTGTTGTTCAGTCATAACCAGAGAATGCTTGTGTTTAAAGTTGTGTATAGATTGTTCATTAAAATCAAAAGTGGTTATGTTTTAAATTGTATGTATAGTTGATTTTTGTGAGAGACTTCAGGTTTTAAGTGTGCATTTTGTTAGTTTCTTGTGTGGTTACACATAGAAAGCTTATAATTGAATGAACTTATTTTCCGAATCCTATTATTCTATAATTATTAAGAATCCTATTATTCATAGTAAGTTAATATGCACCTATACCTTTTCAGTATTAAAAAGCAAACATAATATAGGTATGTTATATTAATTTGTTAAGTTGGTTTTTTAACACTCACTTATATTCTTATTATGAGGGACTAGTTTCGGATGCCTCATAATAAGAATGTAAGTGACATAGTGTTAAAAAACCAACTCAACAAATTAATATAACATATAATTTGACCGTCACTGTTACTAAATTCCTCCAAACATCAATCATAATATAGGTACTCAAAGAACACAAACAATATATATACCTTAAAACAGTATGGGTTTGTTTGACATATTAATGTAATTTTCAAAATGCCTGCGTTATTTTAAGCATGCCCATTTCCATATTCCTCTGAAAAAGGCAATGTATTAACAGAATGCAACACACTTTCATAAAGTTTTGCTCAATATAACCATGATGTACCATTGACAACATTTAAGAGTTTAAATTTCATTTCAGTAACTTCTGCAATTTCTTTCTTTAAAACTGAAATTCATGGACTTAGGCCAAAATATATTGCAATGATGGAATTTAAAATTAATTTTCATTTAAGTGACATGCCATTCTCTGAATGTACACTAACCTATCCTAATGCTGCCTCTGAAGTATGGCTGTAGTCAGTCTAACATTCAAGAAGTCCTGAGTTTGAATCTTGGTTAGGGTGAGTTATCCAGATAAGAATTTTTTTCTGGGTTTTCTCTTATCCTGAGAAGATGAATGATGAGTGACCTTAAGATTTGGTGCACATGATACAACATAAATTTGTGGATGTGCATGAAGAAATTGTAAAAATATATGTATAAAAACAAGGATATTTATGTGCCTAAATGCAATTAAATCAAAGGTACAATGGCAAAAGGTAGCAGCATCCTAGAAGAGGAAATCTTGTCAGTCTCAGTCATCCTCAGGCTGCACCCAAAATAAAGGAACAGAGAAAAGATATGTGATAATTTTTTTTTTGTACCTTGAAAGTTAAGTTACGAGTATATTGTTCTGATTATAAGAAGATGTTAACATTAAATACATTTTTCTCACATGATAACTACAATATTCCTAGACAATCAGCATATTACATGCTCAGAAACATGCATATTAATTATCATTAGTACTCGGCAGAGGACGATGGATTTTTTTCGGGAGTAAAGGTGAAATGCTAAATGAAAGTGAAAAGTTTTAGGTTTCTAAAAACTAAAACAAGAAGATAAATCAGCAGTAGCATTTCACCTCTGGAAAGGAAACCATAATCTAGATCCAAATCCAAAATTGCTAAAAACCATGTCAGGCCACAATGAACTCAACCTGGGAAAACATCCTCATATGGAAAAACAAAGATCGTCTAATAAACTTTGAAATCCTGCCAGTAGACAGCTTAGTTAAAAAGTTCATCATTTTGCCACCAGAGAAGAGAAGACAAGCAAATGCAACCAGCAATAACAGTTGGACCATTTTTTTTTTTTTTTTTTTTTTTTAGTAGTGTTTAACGTCCGCTTTAACTACCACCACAGGCGGTGACACTGATGATACATGAATGAAGATGGAGCACCGGTGGAATGCGATGGTGGGGGAAACTGGAGAACCTGGAGAAAACCTGCCCCAAGTCCACCACAAATCTCACATGCGGTCGCTTGGGATCGAACCCGGATCGTCTAGGTAAGTTTGATCCGTGAGGTTGAAAATGGAAGCATAGGCTTTCGAAACTAGTCCCTCATAATAAAAATGTAAATCACATAATGTTAAAAAACCAACTCAACAAATTAATACCACATAAATATACTTCATGCTTAAATGTGTTTATCACTTTTGTGTCTGTTTCTTAAACAGAATGGACATAATTAGAAAATGACGCAGTCCCATCCGAGGCTTCATGGGAATATTGCTTCTTCTGTCCCTGTGTCTTTGCGTGTTGTTAACATTCACAATCTGAACATAGTGGAAGATGCTACATATTGTGGGGGAGGGCTGTAAGCCAGAAAGTGTAGCTAAGGGATTTTTTAGAAGAGGAATGGAGTAGACACTGCCCAAGGGTGTGGCTGAGGGTTTTGTGAAACTATTTAACCACAATGAACCTGGTGTAGCCAAGGGATTTGTGGTGTAAACCCATCACAAATAGCTAGATTTTCATTTTAGCAACATTTTCATAGGTTGGCAAAATTGGCATACAACTATTTTTTGTGCTCTTAGCATATGATGTAGTTTATAATAGTGTTACTATATGAACGCGGTTGCAAAGAAGGGCAGATAGGTGGGCAATATGGCTTTGTTAAATCTTCATGTACCTATTCGTTACTCATTGAAGGTTATGCTGGATATAATGATTACCAGAACCAGCAAATATGTTATGAGTTAAGTATTGTTTAAGGATTCGGAGTGAAACAGAATGTAATATCTTCCAAAGGTGCAAGTTTTACAAACATTTTCAAGACTTTCCCCACTGCAGACTACCTTTATATGGAGTAATTTGCAATATTTCTTATGAAATTCCAGATATCCTTAATCCCAATCGTTTCATATTGTTTCTCTAAACATTATTTATATTTTGTTGTGATCTACTTGTTTTATTTCCTGGTATTATTGCTTTTGATTTCTGCATTTTTGCACACAATCAGCACACATTATAACCATGGTTATGCACATCTCAGTTTTATTACTTCTTATAAAGATCACACCCTTGTTTAACATCTACACTCTTCTGAATGTGGTACTTCATTTAGTGACTGCCATTATTAATGAAGTCACACAGAGTTTCTGTTGTACATCAAAGTTAGAATTCATGGAAAATTTTTTTAGTTATGGGGAGCATTTGGTTTACCAGTACTAATATGAATTGTGTAGTTCAAGGTTAGAAACATTGCTTGTTCCTTCTCAGTACTGGTGTTTTTTTCTCTGACTATAGGTTTCTGTTAATCTCTGAATTAAAATTCTCACTAGCCCACCTGGGTAGTGTGGTGGTAGCATGTCTGCCTCATAATCAACAGGTCATGAGTTTGAATCTCGCTTAGGGTGAGTTACTTGGATAAGGTTTTTTGGGTTTTTTTCCCTTAACCTGAGAAGACGAAAGTGGAGTAACTTTAAACTCCATAGACCCCGAGATCATTTGAGCATCATTTCAACAATTTTATTCATTGTCCGATATGACCAACCAGGTTCAAGGACGTTAAGCTACAAAAAAAAAAAAAAAAAGATTCTCTTTGCTGCAGTTCTGCAATGGTGCCTGTACAGTTCCATGTGAATTAATCAGAACAAGATAAATTTTGTTGCATTTTCCCAAACAAAAAATTGAGCACTATACTTAATGAAATCTAATGTTTTCTGACCATTGTTGCTTGTGTTTCAAATGTCAATTGTGTGGTAGTTGGTTTTCAATTCAAACATGCATTTATTTGGATGTAGACAAGTTTTATAGTTCTCTTGTAATATTTGTAAATTTCGGTCATGGATGGGTATAACTCCCAGGAAGCGAAGTGCAATTCTGGTATTAACATAAAATGCTACTATGATGCAAAGAGAGACAACTACAAAGTTTGGTGTTGGTGTAGCCGCTGTACATAGAATTAATTATTCATCAGTACAAAGAGACTGGCTCCATTACACCAAAGAAAAACGGGAAATGTGGTTGGAAAAAGAAAACTTCAACTGATAACTGCTTTTTTCCTAGGAATAGCAAAACAGACCCTAGGCTTACTGTTGTGGACTTGGTTCACCCCTGAGAGACAGGGGAGTGAATCCAGAGCCTTCTGATGACCTTAAAAGACTTTTAGCAGTTGGAAGAAAAGCCCGAAAACCTGTGAAGAAACAACTTCTTACATAAGCAATGCATAAGAAGTGCCTCATGGGCACATGTTCATCAGAATTGAACACTGCAAGTTCTTTTCTCTGATGAGACCCATTATGAAGTGCAAGGTCAGAGGGTTCAGCTGAGCAAATCATGAACCTGCAAATTCAGCATATTTTGGGGCTGGTTCACCTATGAAGGACTGGGAACATTGATGAAAGTGATCAGCACATCGCAATACTGATGAAAGTTGTGTGTGAACTCCAGAAGGTGACAGAATTTTTCAGTTCTAAAAAAAAGTGAAGAAATTCTTTGAAGATAACAATGTACTTGTGCTTGAATGGCCAAAGAATTTGCCTGGCATTAACCCCATAGAAAATTTATGGGCCATTTGCAAAATGAGACTAACAAAATTTGACTGTTCCACAAAAACATTGGATATTAGTATCTATTCACTCTTAGGTTGATCTGCGCCAAAATGGATCCATGTGACCAATGTACCATGGTACAACATAGTAGTGCACACAAGAATGTTATCTCATGCTAACAATCTAAATTACAGAACAAATTAATTCTTAAGTTATATAATACTCTATATACATACCTAAGAGTTAAATTGATGCTGATATGTATTGTTAATCAGAGATACAAGTTTTAACAAGTTGTCTGTGTGAGTCACCTGATTTCCACAATACTGTTTACAACAGCTACGGTTACTGATTGTTGCGGTTTTGTTTAGAATTATGCAGGATGGTCACCATAGTTTGCTCTTGCATCTTCATTGAGTTACAGAAATCATAAGGTTGGTAAACCATAGACTAGTGGTGAATGTTTATTTTAAGTTTGAAATATCCACCACTTCCTGTAAAAGAAGTGACCCCTGACTTGACTCCTGACTGTATGTAGCCAATGCTTACAAAGAAAAATCTGAAATGGGAAAAGTGGTTACACCTGGGAAAAAAAGAAAGTGTGTGAAATATGTGATGCAAGAATGTTACAATTTTGTTAGGAATGCAATTAGCATAATGGTACATAATCTCTGTTTTAAAAAGACCAATTAACAGTTGATAAACTGCTATGTGAAGCGAAAGAAGAAACATTATTTTAGGAGATGGATAGTTTAAGTGATACCATTGTTGATAGCCTGGTTATCAACTTGGGAGTGGAAAGCAGCAGCACAAACAGCTGAGATATTTTTTCGCTAGTGTTTTTAGAGTTAATTATTACATGTTCACCTATTTATTTGGATACAACTAATATATGTATATGTAATATTTTAGTTACTGAGCCCATTTGACATTAGAATATGCTGTGTGTATGCTCCACATGGTATTAAAGCATTTCTTGCATGAATAGCGGAAGACTGCATTATAACAGTGCACTGGTCACCTGGTATTTGTTTTTGGCGAGGACCAACTTAAGGCCGAATAGATTATAGCTGTAATTCAAGTGTGGTTTCATGATGATCATCTTAAAATGTGTGTTCCAATCTTTTGGAGTCAATGTCTAATTGTGTAATGGAACTTATAAAAAAAGAAAAGAGGACATATTAAGGATTAAGAAATGTAAATCAGTAGTAACTTATGAATGATTAATTCATAAGCTCTGGTTCTATTAATTTTGCATGGGACTGTATGCCCATCCTAAAATTTTGACAATGTTTAATAAAGCAGCAGAATGTTATTCTATTCAAAAACTCTGATTGTACCACATAGGTAATGTGTGTTGTCAAGGGACAGTTCTGGTTTGCCATTTTCTGATATTCATCTCTTGTTTCTTGTTATATACTCATGCCCTCTCTATGGTTAAACAATACAGATTTGTTATCTCTAGTGTATATGTTACTGAAAAATTGTGGATAGTTGGGAATTACAATTAGAAGAAATACAATTGCTCTAAACATCATTTCAAATCCCAGCTATTTTGGAAAAGGAGGGTAACACTGTTCCTGTGAGCAAAGGAATGGTAGATACAGGCTTTAGAATTTAAGATATTTTATTATACATGCAAACTATAAAGCTAGTATTTTAAAATATCTAAAGTGAATCTTGACAGAGGCAAAACTGTATGGCTTATTAACCCATGACTCATCTAGGGAACAGTTTGCACTTTACCTTCCTTACTTTCTGTTTACAAATTTGGTAATAATTTGTTTAAGCGACAAAACATTTTATTGATTTTAGATGTTGGGATATGTTAGCCATTTAATTATAGCCAGTATTAATGTTTTTGGAAATTGGTTTATAAGTTTTGGAGTACAACTAAGAGAGGGGCTCATTTTGGATAAAATCATTACATCACACTCATGAAGCTACCAGTGCCTCATATCGGAGTGCTTGCATCACAGTCCTGATGCTCATTGATTTCATTTCAATTGGGGTAGAAATATATTATCTTAATGATATTAAGTTAATAGATAATATATTACTTAATATAACATAAGTAAATCTTTCCCCATTTTCCTATGCCATCATCCAAGGAAAATAAATGTTTCTTCAGTGCAGCTATTGCATTAATGGTTTTGTATTTTTTCAGAGAATATGAATCAGCTGGTAAATGTGGAGTTGGGATAACACTTTTGGGGAAGAATGAAAAGAACTCTTGATATTGCTTCTCTTTATTGCATTTTCTGTGGGTTTATGGAGAAAGCCAGGCATGTGTTACACAGCTGGATACATACAAATTTAGATTTAATATTTTACACAAAAAAGCATTACTATTTATACAACACAATAAAACGTTTTCTTAAGTTATAGATATAACTCCAAAAAAAGAAACTCCAAAAACACAGTCTTGAATCTTTTTAAGTTATGAATAACACTTGACATTACAAAATCCTTTTGCAGTTTGTCAGAATGCACATTTATTAAACAGTGCTTGGAAATCACCCTATGGACAAAAGTAGCAGACACGTCCATCATGTCCAGTTATACATATTTATAAGAAATGTAACTGCCACTTGAACACAAAAAAAATAACATTATCACAAATATTAATATAAAAATAATAGTTGCAACAAATCTGCACTTATCTTTTGGAATCCTTGCTTTGGACTAGTTTTGCAATCAATTTATTGCATTATCAAATTCTTATGAGATGAGAACATGAAGTTAAAAGAAGCGGAACAAGCGGAAGTCGCAAAAGAAGAAAATCCCTGGGAATGGCCTTGTCGACCGCGACCGATGCGACCAAACAAACAACAAAGAATATCAGCAAGAAGCACAAGTACAACAAAGATAAAAAACAGATTTGCGTGCGTTAACATTGTAAAGGATGCAGAGACACAAAAGCATCTACTGGGCAAGGAGGCAACGTACAAAGCATGAGAGCCAAGACCGGAAAAGACGAACAACATAAAGATCTTCGCAGATAACCATGGCAGGGGCCTAAGTGGGCTGCTATCAGAAAAGCTACAAAATTCAGCAGTAGAAAGTGTAGTGAAGCCAGGTGCACCTATAGAAGAAGTGGTCAGAAATTACGAAAACTCGTGTGGCAACTTAACCTCTAAAGATCAGGTGGTCATACTCGGAACAAATGATATTGCGAAAAACAACGGAAGCAACGTATGTAAAACTCTCGCCAAGTGCCTAACAAAACTACATCATACAAACGTGGTGGTAGTGAGCATTCCTAAAAGACACGCTCTGGATGTGAACTCTTGTGTAAATATCGCTAGTGAAAAATGTAATGATAAAATAATGAAAATTTGTAGTAAATTTAAAAATGTGAGCTTGATTAGTGTAAATAGCATTAATAGGGTGCACCTAAACTGGAAAGGAAAGGAATTACTGGTAAGTAAATTAACTAACGTAATTAAGAGTACTAGCACAAGTATCCTGCCAGTTATCCCGCTAGAGTACAGATCTTTTTATATGCAAACTGTTCAGGGAAACTAGGTAAAGGGACTGAGTCAGTAAAGGCTCAGTCTACTGTGCACCCCCTCAATAACACTAGTATAAACAGAAAAATTAGCATCATACACCAAACAAGATGGCATGATGTTTTGGCATGAAAATAAACCAGATATTTTAGCCATCTCTGAACATGGATTAAAAGAAAATGAACTAAATCTCTGTCAATTAGAAGGTTACAAAAATGTAGCATATTACTGTAGGCATAACTATAAAGGTGGTGGCACTGCACTTTTTGTTGGAAATAAAATAAAAAGCGCAAAACCTAAAAAATGTATACAAAATAATAGTATAGATAAAGTCTGTGAAATATCAGGTATAGAAATAGCCCTAAATAAAGAAAAAAGTGGTAATTATCTCATACTATCGATCACCAAATGCTAGCGCTAATGAATTCTTTGATATAATAATAAAATCTTTGGATAAACTGGATGGACATAACATAATATTACTCGGTGACATTAATATAAATAAAGATGAAAATAGCAGCAATTATAAAAAGCTGCTAGACATAACAAGTATGTTTAAATTAAGACTCACAATTAATGAACCAACTAGGGTAACAGATACTACAGCTGCTACACTAGACCATGTTATTGCAAACCTCCCTGACACTATGTATCAGACAAATATAATAAAAAGCCACTTGTCTGATCATTATGCTCAGAGTATAGAAATTGATTGCTACACACCAAAACGTCAGAAAAAAACTATGTAAAAACTAGAAATATAAATGAAGCAAGTATAAATGGTCTATGCTGCCTATTGTTTAATGAAACATGGGAAACAGTATTAAATGAGGCTGATATAACAACATTCATCTGAATAAAGGCCTGCTAAAAATTGAGGATCCAATGGAAATAAGCACTATATTTCAGAAAGTGTTAACCAGTTAATATTAAATGAAGGTAGGAATAAAACATATCAATGCAAAGCAAAGCTACTTAGCAATTCTATGTACCTTAGGGAAATAACAGAAGAATTACTTAAATCCATAAAAAAACTGAAGAGTAAAAATTCTTCTGGGTTAGATGGTATCTCTAATACTATATTGAAGCAGTGTAGCCCGTACATGATAGAGCCTTTATTAAATCTGGTCAATTCTATTATTAGGTCTGGTATATTCCCCGACTGAAGAAATCAACTGTCATACCTATACATAAAAAAGGAGACAAAGGTGAAATAAGTAATTACAGGCCAATATTGCTTATCTCGACACTTTCCAAGTTAGTGGAAAGAATAATAGCTGATCAAATGATTTCATTTCTAGATAAATATGAAATTCTAGTTGATTTTCACTATGGATTCAGAAAAAATAAATCAACAAAAACTGCCATATCAGAAATAATAGATCACATAATTGACAAGCTGGATAGCAATGAAAACAACAGTTGTATATTTCTGGATCTTTCCAAAGCATTCGATTGCGTTGAACACGAACTCCTACTAGATAAACTAAATCATTATGGGATATGTGGAATACCGAATAAAATAATTAGGACATATCTGAGCAAACGATCCCAACAAGTAAAAATTACTCATGCTAAGAATCAACATATCGCAGAATACTACTCAGATAGTAAACTAGTAACATATGGAGTACCACAAGGTTCTGTTCTTGGCCCCCTACTTTTCATAATCTATGTCAATGACCTCCCAAATATCTCAGAAGGGAAAATATTTATGTACGCTGATGATACTTCAATAGTAAATACAGGTATTAGCCCACAGGTTCTGGAAAACATGACAATAAGTAATACAACACTAGTTATACAATATTTTAGGCTTAATAACTTACACATAAACTTAAATAAGACAAATTACATGCAGTTTCAAACCCCACAGAACAGGTCAACATCAAATACAAAGATAGTTATTGAAAACGGAAGTAAATGTAGTTGACAGTGCAAATTTGCTAGGAGTAATCGTGGATAAAAATCTGACATGGGATAAACACATTGACTATATATGTAACAAATTGAGTTCAGGATTATTCATAATGAAGAAAATGGCAAATATAGTGGATGTTAACACACAAATAATGTTATATTATGGATTAATCTACCCGCACCTTTCATATGGGATAACTGTGTGGGGACGTTGTGCTAAAAAATACACTAACCAAGTATTCCTTCTCCAGAAAAGAGCAATAAGACTAACTTTGATGATGAACAAAACAGACTCATGTAGGCAAACCTTCAGAGGCCTAAACATTTTAACAGTGTATTCACTATACATTTATGAAGTAATAGTACAATTGTTTAATAGACAAGATATAGGTAAAACAAACAAACAAATGCATGAATATTACACTAGAGGAAATACAAATTTTCATATGCAATACATAGATTAGAAAAGTGTAAAACCAAACCTACTGCAGCAGCTCATGAACTGTATAATAAACTATCTGCTTATCTGAAAAATGTTAATGACTTTAAGATATTCAAGAAAGATTTAAAGAAATTTTGTATTGAAGGATGTTATTATTCAGTTGACGAATATCTTAACTAATACTGACAAAATAAATAGTATTTATATAATACAGTAAGTAATTATGAATTGTAAAATGTTACTTTAAAAGCTGTTTTTGTATATATTAGATTGTATATGTTATTGTACATATTATACCTGACGATGCTCTGAATATGTTTGTATTCTTTTAAGCAGATAATAAATGAATGAAATTTGGTCTCAGTTTTGGTCTGGTTTTTGATGTTGTTTATTTACACTGTTATGGTTACTGCTACTAGGTAGATTGTGTACTAATGCATTGCTAACTACTGGAATCAAAACAAATTTAGTAAGAGAGTCAATTGGAGGTATATCAACATTCATTGCATGATTTCTATACTTTAATATAAACATTTTCTCCCAAAACATCAAATCTATGGGCCCATTTAAGTGTTTTAATAATTTAACATCTGGACTTATTTCATGATTAAATTTCCAAAAATATTCTGCTACAGCTGATTTATCAATTTGTTTGTATTTAATATTCCTAAAGTGTTCTTTTACTCTGGTTTCCAAATGACGTTTAGTCTTACCAAAATAAACAAGTTCACAATTTAAACAATTTAATTGATAAATGCCAGATTTTTTTATTGAAATTTCATCCTTTTTAGAAAAGCCTAACAAATTTTTTATACTGTATTTATTTTGAGGAACCAATATTATGCCATGCTCTTTGAAAATATTTGTGAATTTTTTATTTGCCCAAGGGTGATAAGCACATTTTTTAAAAATGTAATTATATTTTATTTTCTTAAGTATAGAAATATCTTTAATAGCTTTTTGATATTTAAACTTTTCAATTTTTTTATTTTTAAAATCAGTATTAAAACCATTAATTAAAGCAGTGTTAATAATGTGTTTATATTCTTTATAAAGTTCATGATTAATAAGGGGTAAATTAATGAACCTATAAATTAAACTATTAAAAACAGCAAATTTATGTGAAAAAGGGTTAAAGCCATTATTTTTTATATAATTATCAGTTTGCTTTCTGTATATTCCAAAATTCAATTTATTGTCTTTTTTGTTATTTTTAAATCCAGGAAAGGGAGATAGCCATCACTTTCAGCTTCTGATGTGAATTTTATACCCTTATCTTGTAAATTTAAAAGTTTTAAAGCATCATTTACTTGTTTATCAGGAACAATAGCAAATATATCATCTACATATCTATACCAAGTTTTAAAAATTAGAGGGAATGCTTTAGTGACCTGTATTTCAAAATAGCTCATGAAAAGATCAGCAAGAAAAGATGAAAGTGGACTACCCATTGCTAAACCAGAAGTTTGTTAATTCAAAATCTTCTCGGGCTTCTAGCCAGGTAAAAACTTGGCTTGACACCAACGTTTTGAATACCAGTCTCCGCAAGCTCAAACCATCAGTTCACCCTGAAGACGAGGAAGATGCACTTCTTCGAAACGTTGGTGTCAAGCCAAGTTTTTACCTGGCTAGAAGCCCGAGAAGATTTTGAATTAACACGTCGCCAGGAAAGCTTCAGTTCTTATTTCAGAAGTTTGTTGATAGAATTTGTCAAAGCTGAACAAATTTTGATCCAAACAAAGATTAGTAAGGATAACAAAATCATTTATTAAATCTTCATTCAGTTCTATAGAATTTAACCATTTTTTTAAAAATGTCAAAAGTTTTTCTCTAGGAATGCTTGGAAACAAAGCAGTTACATCAAAAGAAACAAGTTTATCATTAGTAGACAATGTAGTATTGCTGATCCTTTCGACTAGCTCAAAATTTTTAATACTTAAACTTGCAGATTTTTCAAAATTAGTGAATTTTTTATTTAACCATTTAGCTAGGTTGTATGTAGGTGAATTTATTATTTGTTGCAACTATTATTTTTATATTAATATTTGTGTTATTACTTCACTGTTACTAGCTTCTTTTTAAATTTATGAAATATTATCACAACTTTAAAATTGATGAAGCATTCAATTATACATTACACTAATTCAAATCTGCTTGCTACAATTATTTAAAAACCACACTGTGGAATAAAACCACAGGTTAAACCACTAATAGTAGTAAAACAATATTCTTTATACCGGTAAAACCAAATTTTTCTTTTTTATAGTCTTGGCAAGGTTGACAACATAAATTCTGTTTTTTGACTAACTTATTTTGGTATGAGATACTGGTGGCAGCAAGTATATCTAGCACATGAATTATTTATTTGACTGTGTTATTACTCTATGATTAATGTCTGTATAATATGTGTTTTTTTTAATTTTATTAAGCCTTGAAATACTAAGTAATAATTTTTCTTGTATTGGCAATGTGCAAGCTATTATGATAATCATTCATAAAGATATAGATGATCTTGGCATTACTTGAAATTAAATAATTCTGTGAAATAGGATGAAACTAAATAATTCTGTGAAATAGGATGGAATTTCGGATTCTTAACTAGACAGTGATTTTACTCGTGTCAAAAGTTTTTTGGTTGAAATAGGTGCAATGGTGTAGAAGTCTCTTAGGAACTTGAATACATACACTGGCTTTTGTTTATTAAGACTAGCTTTATTACGCAGACACGTCTGAGGTTTGTTGTTCTCGTTGGTGTAATGGTTACCATGCTAGCTTCACATACCCAAGGTTGTGGGTTCAAACCCAGTGGAGGACGATGGTTTTTTTTTCGGGTGTAAAAATCCTTAGCATGGCTTCCTTCGGAAAGGAAATAAAGCTGTTGGTGCTGTGCTGTAGTTTTATGGCACATAAAAGAACCTCAAGCCTTACAAATAGGCCTCTGAGCAAAATTAATCTGTGTTTCACGCCCAATATAGAATGGCATGCTGAGAACCACAGTAGTTAAAGAACATCCATAAATAAAACTCCATTTAATTTCATGTCCAAGGTTTGACATTTATTCGTGCAACATTTGCCTTAGGTTGCACTTGTTCAATAACTGTGCATTTCTTTGGATGCATTTAGAAATTATTACACAAAACAAAATAGGTAGTTAACACATACCTACATAATAATGAGTGAGTGGAGAGATAGGGGTACATTCCATGGTGGAATGGTTGCTGCATAGTTCATCAGCTGTTTTTCTTGTTTGTCAGATATATGCATATTCTGTTATTAGAAATTTATGAAATACAAGGGATGTTTGCAGGTCAGTGAATTTACTCTCTGCAAAAATATAATCTCTCACTGATATGGCATCATACACATCTTATTATTTAGACTGATCTTTTGTAGGGGCACTTTTGTGTTATTGCAGCACAACTGTATGGAGCATGATAGGTTGGAGATTTGGAATTGATAGTGTATGCTTTAGTAGTAGCTTTATATGTGCCTGTAGTAGTTGGGCTTGGTATCCATCATTGGTACTCAAAAATGTGGACACACAGGAACTTGTAGCCTGAGTTGAGTTCGTGTCAAATACTAACATGTAAACACAATATTTATTTAAAAACAAAAAAAATTGAGTTGGTTTTTGTAACACAAACATCACTTATTTTTACTTACTGGGGCCGATTTCAAAAACAATTAATCCCATTTTCAACCCTTAATTCGGACTAAATCTTGCTTTGTTGGTGTCAACAACAGGGGTGGGGGTGTATTACTTGTGGAGGCATCTGTTGCAGGATCTTTGAACTTCCAAAGGTTCCTTGGTGGTAAATCAAAATTCATGATATGGCTCTTTTTCTTATGATGTAGATCTTCTCCAGAACATCTAATTCTGTCAGTTTATACACTGGTTTTAATAGTTTTATATTCGGTGTGATTTCGTGTCTTGATGTCCAAAAATGATGGGCAGCTGCTGATTTTTCTGTTTGCGTGTATTTTAGCTTTCTTGTGTGTTACTTTAATCTGGTTTTCAAACTTCTCTTTGTCCTTCCTATATATACTAGATTACGGTCTGATCATTTATTTTCATAAATTCCCAGTTTCTTGTTTCTCAGAACCTCCATGACCAATCTCAGTTCTGAAAATTTACCTATCATCCTTGAGCACACAAGCTTTAGAAAATCTTCAGGAATTATAACATCACCTTAGCTCCATAAAACAACTACAGCATTCAGAAAAGTGTCATTGCCTGCGGTGTCACAAGCAGTAAAAGTGGGCATTAAAAACTACCCCCGCCCCCCAAAAAAAAGCATTCAGAAACTGCTGTCCAAAAATTTAAAAGATTCTATACTTGCAAATAAAAAACCGGGAATTTATGAAATTAAATACTCAAGACTGTAATTTAGTATACATAGGAAGGACAAAGAGAAGTTTGGATACCACATTAAAGGAACATATGAGAAACCTAAAATACAAGCAAGCAGAAAAATCAGCAGTTACCCATCATTTTTGGACATCAGGACACAAAATCTCATTGAATATAAAACTGTTAAAACCAGTGTATAAGCCCACAAATAGATGTCTGGAAGAAGATCTACATCATAAAGAAAAAAGAGCCATATCATGAATTTTGATTTACCACCGTACATTAATCTTTGGAAGTTCATAGATCCAGCAGCAGATGCCTTCACAAGTAATACACCACCACCCTCGTCGACGCCAACGAAGCAAGATTTTAGTTGGAATTAAGAGTTGAAAATGGGAACAGGTGTTCCCGAAACTGGTCCCAGTAAGTAAAAATAAATGGTTTGTGTTACAAAAGCAGACTCAAATTCTTTTGTTTTTAATTTAATCACATCACAGTATCAAGCTTCATTGCATATTTGTAAGTTTTCAACAATATTTTTATTGTTTAAAATGTGTGAAATACGTAAAAAGATGAAAAAGAAATAAAAAAAAAAAATTCAACTAGTGGTGTGATATTAAGTTCTTATGGAACTCAACATTAATGTGCTGCTGTTTATAAATCATACCACCTGTTCAATATTTTTGCGAACGTTATTTTGTATCATCACACAATAAATAATCATATGAAGGTTATAAGATGATGAAGCAGTAGTAGTAGTGGTATTTAATATAATGGAGTTTGAAATTTTGTTAATTTTTCAAATGTGTGATTATAGTACATATCGCCCTCCATGGTGTAATGGTTACCATGCTAACTTCATATATCCAAGGTCGCGGGTTCAAACCCGGCGGAGGACGCTGGATTTTTTCGGGCGTAAAAATCCTTAGCAAGGCTTCCTTCGGAAGGGAAGTAAAGCTTTGGGTCCCGTGTCGTAGATTTACGGCACATAAAACAACCTCAAGCCTGATAAGAGAGGCCTCTGAGCAAAATTAAGCGATCTTTCACGCCGAATATAGAATGGGACGCTGAGAACCAAAGCAGTTAAAGAGCGTCCATAAATAACAGGCCATTTCATTTCATTTGCATAATTATTTGTTGTGATTGTTTGACTGTTGTTAGGCCATGATCAATTTCAGAGAGGTTAACAAATAATATGAACTCGCTGATCCTTTGTTATTTTGTGATTTAGCATCAAAGGCTAGGCAATTATGAGTTCAATAAATCAAATCAAACTGCAAGCAACATAGAATTTTAAAAATCAAGCAGAGCCTTTATGAGGATTTGCAATTTTCAAATTGCCCTTTAGAAGAGCAAAGTAAAGAAATATTTCTCTTGGAAATAAAGGAGTCAAAGGTAAGAGTTAAAAATTTTAAAATTAGGATTCTATAGTAGGGGTTCTATTGTTAATTTCATTGAATTTCCCTAAGATAAAGTTGAACTTATCAGATTATTTTTATATGTTATTAGGAAGCACTTTTGATATGATTTTGACAAAATATTATGCATTGGAACCTAAGGATCAGACAAGAATGTTAAGCTATCCTACAACATGAGAAACCATGTACAAATCAACTCTCTTTGACCTACATAGACTGAACTTTCTACATCTAATTTAAGGAATCAAAGGGATATGAGTAATATACTAGTTCTATATCTCCCCAAATGTCCTCACTGTAATTGTAATTTCTGTGTAGTTTCAATTCATGTGCTTGAAAATAATGCAATGACCTGTAAAGGTTTCTACTTTAGAAGTAATCTCCTCCAATTTTGCTATTCATAGAGAAAAACCTAGTTGTATACATATTGCCTATGTTAATGCCCTTCTTTTGATGAACAGTGATTCAGCAGTGGGTGCATTACAACTGCAGTTTATCAGAACATGGCAACAATACTTCTTTTGCTTGGCTAACTTTTGATAATGGGCATTTGCTCCTATTTTGATACATTTTGTAAAAACCATAAGTTCATTCTTTACGATTTGTCATATCTGTGTTGTTATGTAACTAAAATGTAATTATAATTTTATTTCTAATTTCAGGATGAGGATGATATGGTCACTCTTGGTCAGAGTAAACGTCCAGGATACACTGCACCAGCTGCTCTGCTCAATGATGTTGCACAGGTAATGAACGGTTTGTAATTCAGTGATATCATCAGTAGAATTATTTTAATTCAAATTCATCATTTTAAATAACTAAGTTTATGGTTGGTAGGGATTGTTTATGTAATTTTTGCTTTTAAGTTAATTTCATCTTAATATCCTTGTAAACATTTTTGGAGAAACATCTTTTTACATTATGCTTGTTTGACTTCAGAGTGAAAAGGATTACGACCCCTTTGCAGAACGTCGCCGTCCCACAATTGCAGAAAAGGAGGATGAATACAGACAGAAAAGACGGCGGATGATAATCTCTCCTGAACGAGTGGATCCTTTCGCTGAAGGTTGGTTTGTGTTCTACCTGCTATAATAATGTTATTTTTATGCTCTAAATAATGCTTTTCTGATGTAAACGTGCTGTTTATACTTTGTTGATGAAACGTAATATATTTAAGCAAGCATCAGTTTGGGACAGTATTACCGAAATTAAAATTGGTTTACAAAACATGATGCATTCATGAAGTATAAATATAACAGTAAACATATTTTGGCAATGTATCAAGTGTGAAAAATGAGAGAATCCAGCATTAATGTGGACTGAGAATGGGTATAGCACAGCATTGCTTTAATACAACTACTTTCCTCCTGCTAAGTTCAATGGTCTTAGTGAAAACATTGCATTGGTAGGTAATGGTAAGGATCTTCATTTCTACTGCACATTCTAAATTAAATTTTATTTTAAAATTTTTAGGTATGGGGGGTGCTGCATTTAAATTTCCTTGATTGCCAGTAGGTAAAAATTAAAGTATTCATTTTAAAATTATGTATTAATTTCTTATGTCAAATGTTGACTTTAAATATCACCTTTGACATTCAGTTGAAATTGAAAGAACATTGACAATTTCCGGAACACTTGTACATACAGCATTAGACCTTGATTTTTAGGCCTTTAAAAACTTAACTTTTTAGCACTTTAAACATTGAGGTGTATGCTTGAACAAGTGACCATGTTACCTTTTGCTAGGTTGTACCAATGATAAAATTGTTGTCCAGGGAACAAGGTGACAGTTTTATTTTATAAATCCTACACAAGTTTAAACCTTGCCCTCCTCCTTCCCCTCTATCACCCTTTCTTCCCCACAACAAAATAATATGTACAGGAAACAGTAACACATTTTGAAGTTAATATTTTCTAATCTAGTTTTAATTTACTTAATGAAAAAAAAGTTCTAAATATTGACGTGACTTTTACAAGAAGTATAATATGTAAGGCCTGGTCTACACCTGCATAAAAATGGTCACATACAAGCTAGCAAATGCATGCAACTGTTTAAAACCTCACCTTATTCAAAATGAAATTTACAAAACATATATTTCAAGGGTTTTTTAAGTGAGGTGGGTATCACACTTCCGACTCATGCTATTACACTTGAACTACTTCACTTGTCTCAAACTTCTGAGTTATTTCATTTGTTTAAAACTTGTTTAAATCTATTTTGAACAGTTATCTGATGTTTGTAAACAAATATTTGCGTCTTTTTGTATTCCATTTGAGATGGAAAACAAGTGTGAAAGCAGGCATAAAAATATGTTTGCGGAAAAATGTATATAGTGCCAATAGTACCTACCAGTTGTATACAGATAAAATAAAAAAAAACATTTCAATATTTTGGAATATGTGGATTCTTTAACACTCATTGAGGATATACGAGGGATATTCAATAAGTTCTTAGAAATAAATGGGAGAACAAATTAGGGTAATTATTTACAAGTTGGGCCGCTACATCTCTCTGCTGCAACTTATGCCAGTTTTGCACTCTAACGGGACCGGAGTGGTTAGAGAGGGACTATGCGTGGGGAGATGGTTTAAAAAACTAATGTTGTATATCCATTGCGCTGTTAGGAGTTGTTGGAAATATCGATAATGAGGTACTACCACGATATAAAATTAGAAACATAACTTTATATACATACACTAACCTAAACGGATTGGAACCTAACCTCGCACTAAATTTGAAATCCACAGGCTTTGAAATTGTCATCTTGAATACAAAGTCAATCAATCGCACTTAGTTTCATTCGATTTTATAGTAGCCGAAGCTCTGTATAATAAAATTCACTGAACAGCTGTATCTGCGTGAAACATACTTGTCATACATCAGCACAGCGTCTAGCGACATATGCCGGTGTTGCATACCACAACACTGTTCGCCTGCCGCTGACAATGAAACTCAGGTTTTAGGCACTTAGTGTGTAATATTATTATATATTTACATTACAAAAGTACTACAAGACTTCTTTATTTATATTCTACTCCTTCTAGGCAGCATACTTCATAAATATTCACCAAAAAGGATCGCTATGCGCACATAATAAATTAGCATTTAACTTAATTACGGAGCTTTTCTGATAAAAAAAATTGGTGAAAACAACAAGTATAAACCAAAGTTACAGTCAAACCACAATTTGTTTAATTTCTAGATAGGCCCAAGTTCTCAACAATAACCCAAATTAGTTTTGGTTGTTGTTGTTTGGTTGGTTGTTTGTTTGTTTGTTTTTTTTTTTTTTTTTTTTTTGTTTTTTTTTTGTTTTTTTCCCAACATAATCTGCTTTTGGCTTGAGATACACTTTTCCCAGCATTTTTCCAAGCCTTCCAAATGTAGGATTTCGAAAAGTCCTCAAAATAGGCACCTGTTTGGAAGATGACCTCTTCGTTAGATGTGAAGCATTTTCTGCCGATCCACTTGTTCAAGTTTGGAAATAAATAAAGATGAATACGGTGGACGTTGTAGAATTTTGAACCTTAATTCTACAATTTTTACATTCAAAACTGCTCAGTTGTGCATCTTTGCATTGTCTTGATGGAAGAGAATTTTTTTCTTTACCAGTTGTGGGAATTTTTTCTTGGTTTCTCCATTTAACTGGTGCACTAATGATGCATAATGCTATCCATTTATCGTTCTTACTTTGTGCAAGTAATCAATGTAGAAGATTCCGTGTGCATCCCAAAAAACCAAGGCCACCACCTTGACTGCAGATTTCACCAGTTCTTTGCTTCTTCACAGCCAGTTTGCCATTAAAAACCCACTGTTTTGAGTGTACTTTCATCTCTGGAGTGTTGTAGAGTATTCATGTTTTATCCACAGTTTTGTGGAAACTCGTAAGTATTACAATGGAAAAGTATCAAACCAGCTTCCACATCGATCACAGATGTGTTTATTCTCCATTGAGAGCAAATGCAACACCATCTTGACGAAACGTTCATAATTTTGGTGCAAAATTGAAGACACTGTACCTTGTGATATGCCTGTGGTCTCTACTATTTTGCAAATTTTGATTCGTTGATTACTCAAAACCATATACTGGATTTTGTCAATCATTTTGGAGGAAGTCACTTCTACTGGATGTTCAGAACAATGTTCAACATTTGTGGATGAATGCCCACATTTAAATTCATTTATCCAATTATAAATTGTTGCAAATGCAGGATGTGCCATGAACTTCATTCAACTCTGCTTTTCTCTCTTTCTGTGTTAAGCCTCACTGCACAAAACTTTTTTTTCCCCCATTTTTCTAAAGAAGCACAAGATTGTTGATTCAATCATCTGTGTCAACAAAACCATGTGATAGATTTAACTGAAACTTAAACTGCCATTAGAAAGAGACGATGATTACTAAATACTACTTTTTTTGGTGCTACAAGTGTAATTTCTTGCATTTTCTATTAAACACCCCTAGTACATTCTATTGCATGCATTTGGGTCATGAGAAATGAAGATTATAAAGTAAGATAAAAAAATTGTTGGAACCAAAAGCCTATTAAGAAAATATAAAGTTAGTGTAATGGACATGGAGAAGAAAATTGAAGCAATTATCGTGAACAAACAAAATAAATGAATTCTCAACACAGTGATTTTTCAAAAAAAAAAAAAAAAAAAAAAAAAAAAAAAAAAAAAAAAAAAAATTCCTTTGTTTGAATATGAAAAGTTGTTTTTATTTCAAGGTTATGAATTTAGAATGAGCAGCTCTTGTGATAAATCTGTGGCAGACATAATTCAAAATTGGCCTTTTTCTACTAAGACAGTAGTGATATAAAAGAAACAATGCTCTATTGTTTCTGGAGATGTCAGAGGTTCGCCAAATGATAGAAGATTTTTTTTTATATCACTACTATCTTAGCACAAAATGGACAATTTTGGAGTTATGTTTTATAAAAAAAACACAGAAATATATTGACAACAATGAATTAAACTTTTTATTTATTTTGAAAATGTTTGGTTGATAGGTGTTTCATTGGCAAGAACAGTGAATATTTGAATCAAGATTTAAAATTATGTAGTGTCACTCTGACCAAATTTTTAAAGCCAGCACCTCATTTAATTTCAAATCCCTACAGAAAATCTTTAGTTTACTTTGCAACATGTCAAAGAAAGTTTGCATGTTTTTCACTTGGCTTTTTCTTCAACAAAAGATATATGCCCACAGTTATTTCACACACAGACGTGTTTGTGATTAGATAGGGATATACTTTAATCATTTGTGCAAATGAGATTCCACTTACTGTTCACAAACATTCAATGATTTATTTGGTAGTTCATAAAACATTCAGTGCATTTGTTTGAAAATATTTCTTTCATTTCAAAACAATTGAAAGAAGCTCGTAACAGTGGAGTTTATAACAATTATTTGAAATAGTCTGTGTCACAAAACTTCACTTAATTAAGTCTGTCATGTTTCGAAAGCCATTACTGTCATATTCAGTTGAAGGTTAATTGGTCTTGTTAGCATTGGAAGGACTGGATAAAAAAGAGAGCTATTGATGGCATCATCTGTAGTGCTAGAGTTGGAACTAGGAGTGATACATCTGTTGAATATCTTCATTGGCAGGATTTTAAAATTCATAATTTGATGTTTGTATTGATGACGATTTTCTTCCAAGGGATTAACTCCAATGGATGGATGGCATGCATTAGGATTGTATTTGTAACTATTACATAATTGAAGTTCCAGAAATGGGTAGCAGCTGCATATTTATGCACTGGTTATATTTTATATGGCAGTGTTTACTGGTGCAGATTTAGGTTCCATTTTATTTTACCCGTATATACTTTATTACAAAGTTTTCCATTTATATTGCATGTTCCGGATTTACAACTTTGTAGTATCTGTTCTATTGGTGGCATTTTTAGTAGGTTCTTTAGTGATCAGTATTCCAATGGACAAAAAGAATACAATAGAATATCATTATATTATCAATACAGCTGTCATCAATGGCTCCAATCCAGAATTATTTGGCAACAAGGTCAGTAAGTATAACAGGCAAAAAGAAATAAACACTCCACCGCTCTGAAAACTTTGAGAGGCAGCAAGAACTCCACAAAATTCATTTAACACTGAAAGCTTGATCAGAAACACATCAGAGTAAACACAATCTAAAGATTATGAGTTACAGAAATTATTTGTGATACCACTTCATTTATTTTTAAGCAAACTTCAAAATTTTAAAGGGTCATCAGCTTCCTCATTATTGTTACTGACAGCTTTGCTATGGTTACTGTCTCTTTTTGGATTGTTCACTACAGATTGCCATCTGCTGGAGGTAAAATATTTGTTGATTGAATCAATTGGCAGTACTTAAAAATCCATTAGCAATAGAGATCTTGGTGCACTCCTAATCACACTTCCTTGCTGGAATTGAAACTTTGGCTAAAGTGCGAGGGTGATGGTCCAGATTATATGATGGGTGCTGGAGCACCTCCCAACAAAATTTCTCACCATTTTGGTATAGACAGAAATAGCAATTTGAAACAGTATGTCATTTACAGGCACAGTGTGGCCTCACCAATTCTTTCATATGATGCACCACTCACAGCTGTCACTTTTGGAAGAAATTCCACCAACAGAACATCATGCTTATTCCAGAACATGGTAGATTGCACATGGCCTAGTGGTTAGGCCACTCGCCTCTCATCTAGATGGCCCAGGTTTGATCCCAAGCGACTGCATGTGAGATTTGAGGTAGCTGAGGGGTGTGTTTTCTCTAGGTTCTCTGGTTTCCCCTGCCATTGCTTTCCACCAGTGCTCCATCTTCATTTCATGAATCCCAGTGTCATCGCCTGTGGTGCCACAAGTAGTAAAAGCGGGCATTAAATTCTACCAAAAAAATCCAGAACATGTTGACTAAACTTTTTTGACATTGAATACTTTGAATTTCTTATTTGATACAGAATAGGGAAGTCCCCCTCTACTGAGGCCTGATCTTTCTGAGACATATAGCAGTACACCGAAAACTCATTTCCAGTCATTCATTCTTGAAAGGCATGTACGAGGGTGATTCAAATATACACAGTAATTTTGTTAAAAATATTTATTGATTAAATATATACACAAGTGATCTCAACATAGCCTCCTTCACACTCTACACATTTTTGCCAACGTTTTGGATGCTTGAACATTCCTTTTTCAAAAAAGGTTTGAGGGCATGTCGCCTACCAATTGCGCACATGCTCCTCGAATTTCCTCGTTGTTTTCGAAATGTTTCCCTCTAAGCGATTCTTTCATGGGTACAAACAAAAAATAGTCTGGGGGGGACAAGTCTGGACTATATGGAGGGTGTTCAAGGGTTTCCCAGCTCATGTCTGCCATCGTGTACATTGTCAAATTGGCGGTGTGTGGCATAGCATTGTCTTGGAGAAGGATAACATCTGTGATGAGCATTGACATCTTTTGCTTCGGTAGGCAGCTTTTACAGACCTTAACAATTGGCAATAGTAAGCTGCAGTCACTGTACATCGATCATGAAGAAAATCCACCAGCAAAACTCCTCTGTAGTCGAAAAACACAGTCACGGACGTGTCATCTGTGAGACTTGACCTTGGGCATCGAGTATGACCTTTGTTTTCCACATTCTCAGCCGCCCTTAAATTGTCTGGCCCAAGTAAACACTTGATTCTGCGACAGTGTAGTGTCCCCAAACTGTGCCCTTAAATGAGTTAAAATCTCCCAAGTTTAACCCTTCCTTGGTTAAAAACTTGATGATAATGTGTTGCGCAACAGACGAAGGGACTTCTTGCTCAATGATGCCAGAACCTAGTGAAGTGGCTAACAAAGCTAGTTCCCCCTCCCTAACACACCAACCTTCAACTCCCCACTCCACCACCCTGCTCTGAACTGCTTCCTCTGTCATATGCAACAATTACTGTTTATAGTTGAATTACCATATGTGCTTTTACAGCATAACACTGTAGAGTGGTCAAAGCACATGATTCACTTGCCTTTCTGGCCGTTAGTTGGGCACTAATTTTACAAACATTCAGTATTTCATGTATGATAAAATATGTTTAACAACCACATAACTCCAAGGTTTGCAGATGTTGCTGTAGTCCAAACAGCTCTGTATACACTCAACAATTCCCGGCATATTTCACTTGTTTTGTCCTTTAGTCTATAAAAGAAAGAACTATGCTCTTTGCTTTTCACAACTTGAAGTCAAATAACATATCTGCCATATTTGATACGTGGTTCTTGCTTCCGCCATAAGAGCTATAAAAACATTGCAGGGAAAAAATTGTGTTACTAAATAATTCAGTCTTTTATGTGAGCTTATAAAGCTGCGAGGAGAAAAGGCTCAAAATTTAAAAAATATATTACCTAATGGTAATGCATCATTCACTACTTTCCTATCTTTGCAACTTACAAGCATTAGAGCTGATATAAACCCTCCACCAAAATAATGTGTGCAACATTTACTAAATTCTTAAAGAACAGCAATGTTAAATAATTGAAGCGCATTTGAAAAAAAGCTTGCGATTGTGTGCATAAAGTTCTATAATTTTATTGATCAATAAAATTAAGAGTTATTATTGTAACAAGAGAAAGATTTGAGTTAAGAAATAAATAAAAAATCTCTGGCTCTCCTTACTCTTTGTGAAAGATTTAGGGCACTGCAAAACCTCTTGAAAGTAAATTAAATACAAATGAAGTACATTTTTATTATATTTAAAATGTGAAGATAATTAACTGGTTTTATCTCATTTATAGACTTAACAAATTGACATTTAGCTTAAAATCTGAAGTGATTGTGAATATATGCAAAGCTGAGAAAAACAATAGAAATTTCAGCAGAAAAGTTCTATCTTATATCTCTAAGAGAAATTCTACTCCAGTAATCCTATTGATATAATCCTTGTTGAATATGTTTTGAACAAAGTTCTTCTATGAAATGCTGTTCAATGTCATGCCAGTAATAAGAAAAGAAAATCTGATGTATTCCATTCATATAACTTTCTCTAGCTCTTCCAAATACGAAGTATTCTTACAAAAGATTATTCATTTATCTACATCATGCTAAACATTAGCTGAAATGGTCTTGTTACTTGCTTCAATGTAAGTAGTAGAGAAATAAGGGAATACATTATGCTAAAGCTATATTCAAATGTTTTAAAAGCTGATCACTCTATGAAACTAAGGTTTGGTTCATTTTGCATGATCCTGTTTGAGAAACTATCTAGTTTGGAACTGAAACAAATAACAAGGTATATCTCAAAAACAGTCAACTCTACAAGAAAAATGTGTATGACGTATATTATGTGTTTTAACTAGATCTATATCTTTGTATAGTTTTTGTCTATCTAACAGTTTAACTGATACACAAAATTCTGCAAAACTCATTCAGAATAAAGAGGTGTTCCAGGGGCAACTTCCAGAAAATTTAAAATATACATTTTATTTGTGATGTTAATATCATTTAATATTAATTACATAACTAATTTGAATCAAATGTGGACACTATAGTTTCACTTACTTAGTTGACTCAAACACCCGCCAACAATGAAGATGAACATCTTTGAAATGCATCCGGGGAAAACTAAGTGAGTGAAACTATACTGTCCACATTTGACTCAAATTAGTTACGTAATTAATTAAGAAGTTTCACTGTATAAATCACTTCACATCATACCTTGTTGATCTTTTAATATACTGTATTTTAATCAAAATCATTAGTCATTTTTGTGAAAAACAAATTTTCAAATATCCATGTATTTAGGGCACTTTGTAATGGGAGGATTTTTTTTTTTTTTTAAAATCTTCGTGTCATATCCTTGGAACATACTAAATATAAATACCAAGTTTGGTTTTTAATGGTCTTTTCGATTTTGATCTATGCTAGACACACAAACTTTTTTCTTCAGACTCAGTTTACAGTGTGTTGTATTAAGTATGTTATCTAAATAGAAAATCATATCCATAATTGTTGTTACAGCTTGGCTGCCACTGTTATTGTTGCTGCTGTCACGTACCAGCATTGCACACACATACTGCACATTTCCTTACTCCCCTCTCCATCTCTCTGCCACTCAAAATGCAAATTTCTGCGCAAATTTGAATTAATTTCAGTAAAACAGTTTACAACAGCGTTTTATTAGGTATGTTGTCTGAGTAACAAATTTTATGAATTATCATTGTTTCAGTTGTGCAATTGTTTCCACTATCATCTTTTTTGATCACACACATATCAGTGGATCATTTCTGTTCTCCTCTCCCACACTTTTCTACCCACCACGTGTTTTTCTGCTCAAATTCAAATTAAAAAAAAAAAGGAAAAAAAAAAAAAGAAGAAGGGACTTAATCAGCTTCTGTCCTTTAGTTTGTCAAAACTTTAAATTTCATTTAATAATTAAGTTCTATCTTATTTTTAAATAGCTAATATACTTAATTTCCCGTTGCCCTCTGTGGTGTAATGGTTACCATGCTAACTTCATATACCCAAGGTCGCGGGTTCAAACCTGGTGGAGGATAATGGATTTTTTCGGGCATAAAAATCCTTAGCATGGCTTCCTTCGAAAGAGAAGTAAATCTGTTGGTCCCATGTTGTACATTTACGACATGTAAAAGAACCTCAAGCCTGATAGAGAGGCCTCTGAGCAAAATTAAGTGGTCTTTCACGCCCAATATAGAATGGGACGCTGAGAACCACAGTAGTTAAAGAGCTTCCATAAATAACACGCCATTTACACTTCCATTTCTATAAGATCTACAGGATTGTAGTGTAACAGAACGCATTTCAATAAAAGTGCTTTTTCAAACGTTTCACTTGTTAAAAGTATAAGCAGCACTTACATCTCTCAGTTGTTTAGTGTGACTGGGATGTGAGTGAATGTGGATGGATGAATGAGCCTCAAAGGGAAAAACATACAATACTTTAAAATGTAAAAGTTCAGTTAATTTCAGAAGTTATAAGGATGTATGTTACCATTACATTTAATTTAAATAGTAAAATTGCTCTATATTAAGCATGATTACTTCTTTACTTTTTATTTTTTATTATAAACAGTAAATAATTGGGAGGGATAAATTAATGAGATACATGGGATGGTTTGGGAAACAAGTTAAGTCATTTCTACTAATTATCTTCAATTTTCTTTCCCCTCTGAGGATTTTCCACAGCGGAGTCTTGGATCAGCAACGCCATACTGGAAATTCGAAGCACAGTTCAGTGTTAAATCCTTAAGTCCAAGTAATACACATATCCGTCATTAGCGTTCGGTTTAAGTATACAACTAATAGTTCTGAGTAAACTCTTGCATATTATTCATTTGAAGCTTTAAAGATAATGTGAAAGCATTAGTAAACATAGATAAAACTGAGTTTGCAGTCGATAGGCAATGTAGTTTGTCTGTAAATCAAACATTGAAGTCTATGGACATCCACACTGTGCTTCTGTCTGCAGCTGTTGGGAGTACTCTGAACCTGGGAGGTTTGAAACGTTATTCCCTTGGTGTGAAAGTGTGTGTGAGCTATCAGAAAATTATTAATCACCCCCAGATTTTTTCTAGGTGCCTAGTAAAATTCATCATGCAGCTCAAGATGTTTGAAAACTCAACCAGTAAAGATGAACTGTGGAGGATTAAAGGTCACGTACGTATCGAGGCGAAGTTACCACATTTGCCAACCTTTTAAGACAACTTGCAGTGCTTATGTAGTCTCTTTTAAAGTTAACTTTCATTAGCAATTTTTTTTCAGTGGCTTGTCTTTGGGTTGGTAAAATGTGGTTCTCAGTTTTCAGAAGTAGGTTAGTTTCAAGAAGCAAATTGTTAACATAAAAAAAATTGTCTCTTCATACATGTATACACAGAGTTGCAATTTTCTTGTTTCTTGTTGAATTCTGTGGTTTCAGTGAGTTTTTTGCATTTTCTCAGTTTTTGATGTATGAAAGGTGAATTGCTGGAGTATTTCCTTCTGAATACTCTGTGATGAAACTAGTTTTTTTGTTTTGTTTTATTGTTTTATTTTATCAAATTTTATTTTCATACAAAGCCAACTTGCAGAGACTGTCTAGGCAGAATCTTGCATATTTTTATAGAATACTTAAATCCCATCACAGACTGGATGTATAACACTGAACAGTGTCTAAATGACAGCCAATATTGGGTACTCTTTAAAATATACAAGTGCTGGTTTCTATTATAACTGCTTTTGATATGCTCTCAAGTCAGCACAGAGAGAGATGTGGAAGAATTGAGCTTGACGCAAGCCATGAGCACTACAATTACAGGATTTGTCCACTTTGATGGTGTAGTAGATGGCATGATTGTCTATAATGTTTCCAGCCCGAGAATGGGTCGGCATGTACACAATGTACTTAGTATTACTCTGCGCTTGACATCTCATGAGTCCTCCACTCCAGTTTCTTAGCTGTTTAAGAAATATTCCCCTATATTTATTAAACAAGTGATGTACCAATGCACTAATTTAGGAATGCATGAAGAAATATTGTGTATTTATATATGATATATCATCATTGCTGCAAAAAGTACCTTAAGGAGGTCATTGTTTAAGGAAAAGCTTAAGTGTCTAGCACTTTTCATAAGTTGTCCACTAGGCTTAATTGGTCCACTTTGCTTACTGTGATGTTAGAAGAACTGTTGTTCAGATTTAAAAATTCAAATTCATGCATTTTGAACTGCAGTTCGTATTTCATCTTCGGTTCATAAACTTGGCAATGGCTTTTTCAATCAGCATAATATGGGAGAGAGAAGCTAAGTTGGGATTTGTGCTATGGAAGTTGTGTACTAAGTTATGCTTTGGAAAGTAATAAGGAGTGTATGAAAATCTCCAGAAAAATTTCTTTATGGTTTAGACAGCAAGTACACAGAATTTTTCGCAGGATCAATTTTAAACATATGAAATTGACACAATAATCTCATGACTGGCAATTTTTGCAGAATTTTCTGATCGTGATTAGATCATGATTGGCACTAAAAGGGTTAAGCCTCTGCCCTTTCCGTGGGTGGTTTGACTGTATTGGGACAAATTAAGAGCACCCAAAAGATGTGATGATGTGGACAACTGCTGCAACAATGCCAACATAAAAATAGTTTTGACACATTCATACTTGGTTATATGATTTTTTCACTTGCTCTCAACTTTTTTGAATGGGATTATTTTGTAGTATGGTGGCTAGTGCAGAACAGCTTGAACTCTGATTTGGCTATTTCATCAGCAGCAAATGTTTCATTGGTTTATTGACATACAGTCAATAGAAGTTCCCATTAGGGCATATCTTGTTGAAATGGGATGTCCTTTTGAGCTAGCTGATGTATCTTTTCATAAGCTAGAAGAAGCTTGAATTTCCTAATGTGGTAGCTCACATTGTCTTATTATGGTAAGAGCTCCTTCATGGTTTTGATAGCAGGTGCTTTGTTCGTCTTCCTACACAAAAATGTTAGTTCAGTATCTTTAATCAATCAAGGAATGTTTATTACCTGAATCCATAATCAATTGCTAATACCATATTTACTCAAATGCTTTTTCAGTTTCTTCTTTGCTGCATTCATACAGGGTTTTTGATTTGTTCCTTCCTTATTTTATTCACTGCCTTTGGCTTTAATAGTTTCTTTAAGTGTTTTGCTTATGATCATTGGCTTCATAAAAGAATTACAAAGATCTACATTCTTTATCCCTCAGCTTGTCTATACTGTCTATGCTTGTTCCAGGATTAAATGGATCTCACAATAAGTCTTAAATCACAGTGATTACGATAGTTTGTAGCACCTAAACTTCTTCAAAATAACCATAAGAGTCAGATGTTCTTTGTAACTGATGGATCATTAGCAGCCGATGATTCTGATGATAAGCACCGAATTTGTAGGGTTACAGAGTTCTAGCTTCCTATGAGATTATCTTAGTTCTTCCCTAACATTTCTTGCTTGCACCTAACAAAAATGTTGTTGCTAGCTAACTTGTATGTGAGTCATAAAAGCTGGAATATAAAGCCTCTAATTTGCTCTTATAGATGAATGATGTGCACAGTAATATTGGAATTTGTTTTATGGTGAGGATACACATTTTCAAAATATTTCTGGTTAAACACATCTATTACATAATGTACTGTGTGTGTTATCTAACTCACTTTTATTCACTATAATTTGCTGCTAATGGAAGAAATCAATCCCAATTAATGTGAAATATTGATTATAAATGCCTTAAAACCTGGAAGTAAACTGTAGATAAAATTCAGCCATTGACTTGCTATGTAGTTTCAATACAGAAAATTGCTCGTAATTAAAGGAGAATATATAAAAAATTGTAATTTTTAGTTAATTAAAGACTAGAATATGTTTGAGTTGGGTTTGCAACACTTAAGTATCACTTACATATAATTTTTCCAGACTGGTTTCAAAGCCATGTGGGCATCAAAACCAGTCTGGAAAAATTATACATAAGTGATACTTAAGTGTTGCAAACCCAACTCAAAAATATTCTATTCATCTGTATCACTGTTTCAAAACACCCTTTCATTAAAATTGTTCTTTAATTAAAGACTGTTTAAAATGTGTAGCCATATGATAGAGTGAAAAATTTACCACATATTATTATGTAATATGTAAATAACACATGTTAACACATATGCATTAATACAATAGATCACTTAGGATAAAACTGTCAGCAGTAGGTGATGCTAGGATGTAACAAATGGTACATGTAAATGAGCGCTAGCATTGCACACTTAACATTTGCATAACTTTCAAAATTCACACAAAATGTTAATAAGAAAGTTTACATGCTATCTCAGACAAAAGTGCAGTTAAGAAAGTTGGTTGAACTCAACAAAAGCATGCTGGCATATTTTGTTAAAGTAGATTAATTTTAAAAATTTTCTGGCAGTTTTACCTACTTGCATTACATATTAAAATTTCCCAAACAAAAACAGGCCAGAGATGCAGTTAAGAAAAGGAAATTTTTTGACAGCCAGTACATAAAAATCTCTTAATTGTGGTTCATTGCTAATAGAATATTAGAAGAAACTTAAACTTGAATTCTGTTCAACATCTATTTTAGTTCTTGTTTTAAATTGCAAATTTCATTCTTCTATTTTGATGGATATAATGGAAATTTCAGTTCAAATTCTTCATCATGAATCTAGCCCAAACATCTTTGTTTGCAGATGAGATATTAGAGAAATTGGAAATTGAAATTAAAATTGATATAGTTATCTATTAACATGAGATTCAATGGTAATAGTGGTTATAATAAACTTATTGTTTACAAATTTCCATTTTCTCCAAGGTATTTATGTGAGGAAAATTGCATTTTATATTAAGATAAACGAAAATAACTAGTAAATAATCATTAGAGTCAGCCATAAAAATATACATATTAATTTGTAAAATCATAGATGTTTATCTACAAAAGTATTTAGTAAACTCAAAAATATTTTTTTACATGCAATCAAAATTTCACAGACGACTTCTCAAATTTAATATTGGCAGTACAAGTTATATATTCTCCCCTCAAACAAATAAGCAAGGAGCAAGTACCTATTCATGCACATATCTATTTTTGTCACTGAATGACTGGATTCAATCGCAGTAGTTGAACTCAAGATTAACATTTAATATATTTGCAACACTGTGGGACGTACATTTCTTATTCTGTGATATGTAATGAAAATAAGAGCTTTTTGAAGGGAGAGTATTATTTTAAAAAGGGCTGCTCATAGGAATATAACTTAATAGCTGTGGTACTTGACTAGTATAAGACCATGAATTTAAAAATTTAATAGGCATTTTGAATTTGTTCAAAGTACTTAAGCTATTTCTATGTAGAATGGAATAAAATGATTTTAACACCTAACATCATTAAATGTACAATTTGCAAGAAACTCACTGCTGGATTAAAAATACAAATCAGAACTACTTCTTGGAACTCCTTTAGAAGACTTGATGACAAACATTAAACAAACTGTTTCCCACAAATCAGAATTTGAATTAAATGACACCTTTAAAGCCAAGTAAGAATCAATTTGAAATAAGTCACTAAAGACTAGCAGACACAGAAAAGTAGCTTACCAATTAGGCATTCAGCTTATAGAAGAATAATGTAGAAAAAAGTTAATGAACAACTAATTGTTGCGCATGGCGTGACTTGAATTGCTTCTTGCAGGTGGGAAAACTCCAGATCTTGGCTCAAGAACATACACAGAGATTATGAAAGAGCAGCTCTTGAGAGGAGAAGAAACTGAGGTAATATTAACATGATATTCAGACAACAATTTTAAAAATATAAAATGCTTTCGGAAATTGGCAACAATTTACGTGTGCCATCTACATCTTAGTATTAGTCAAATACAGGCCATTTCAAAATTACTTTTGCAAACTTTGGAGCCAGGTTCTGCACACAAAACAAGAAATAAATTTTAAATATGCATATGTCTGAAAATCCTTAGTATTTGGATTATCAATGAAAGAACATAAAACACTTTGGAGATAATTTCAGCTTGTTAGGAAGTATTGTAACTTAATTCAATTCAGAAACTCATAATAAATGTTCAAAGTGATGTCCTGCTTCATGCATGCATGCATTGGTTTATGGACTATTGCATCATTTCAAATACTCTCACATGGTACCAAAAAGTTTTGCAGGATTCCATGATGCATTGATAATGTATTAGGAATGTCTGCTGCATAAACCAATTATTTAGATGCTCCATAGATAAAAACCCAGAGGATTGAGATTGGGGGAGATGTGCAGGCCATGGAATTTGTTCTCTGTACCTATGCATGTCATGGTGGATATCAACCAGTGCATGTAAAAAAATGTGACTGTGCAAGGCTGTAAGATCATTCTGAATAAAGTCCCTACAGTCAGCCTCCGTAAAACATATGTACTTACTTGATAGTAACTACAATTCCAGCCCACACTTTAATCTTAAGCTGATGCTGGTGTCTAGCCTCAGTTGGACCACAAATATTAGATATGGAAATGTGTAATTCCATCTTCCAGATGTTGCCATCTGTAAACATGACAAGAGACAAACATAGCTTGGCAATTTGTGCTACAGACTAGTGACAAAAGTTCTCTCATGGTGGGTAGCCAGTAAGTGATAGACTCTGCGCTTATTGAAGATGATAAGGATATAAGGTCTGGTGATAAAGTACCCTCCATGCAGTCATAGGAAGCACCATATGTTCGGGCCACTATTTGTGTGCTGATACCCAGATCCCTTGCAACAGCCTGTAAAATGTGTTCTCCCTGGTCAGGTGTACAAGCTACTCTTGGTTTTCTCCAAATTACAGCTTGTGGTGCTGCAGATCTATGTCACCAAAATGACAATAAATGGCAGTAAATGTTGGATTACTCAGCTGATTTCGATCTTTAAATGCAGTCTGATAAAACCGTGCAGCCTTGCGTTCATTACCATTCACACGACCATATCGACCATATATAAAAATCATATCTGCATGCTCACGAAATGGATACACTGCCGTGGTTAAACATAGCATAAGCTCCAACACAAGTGAAAGTTGAGAAAGTAGTAGTAGATTAATTATGATGATATACAAATGATATTTGTAAAGAAGTCTCCCTGGTACCACATCATCTAGGGTACAGCAGGCTTGTGTCAAAAACATCATTTGATTTATGTAACAAAATGAAAATTATCATCAGTAAAACTTACATTGTTGGATTGTACTTCCAAACATGCTGAACTTTCATTGATAACGCAAAAATTAAGGATTTTTGGACATAATGGTTATATGAACTTTTTATCTTGTTTTGGTGTGTGGAACGTGCCTCCAAAGTTTTTCTGGAGTAGCCTTTATAATAGCAACTGCAGAAACAAAGTAACATGAAGCATTAGCTAATATTATCCGATATCCACTGTTTAATATTTTTATTGCTTTTTATACACGTTTTTCACATTAATTTTGTTTTATTTATAGGGTTCCAGAATTCTGGATCCAAAAATAAGAACATTTTAAATATTTTTGTAAACTTGTATATCTGCACAATATGAAACAATTTTGTCCATAATGTTATTCTCTGAAGTTGACTGCTAACTCATCAAATTCTAAAAATCTTATTTGAATGCCAAAGTTTGGATGAAAAATCTTAGAAGAACAGGAAAAAACTACAGAATTAACCTTTTAGAATCATCTATGCCTTTAGGAATAGATTTAGCAGTTTGAATATTGTTGCTTGCAAATGGAGATACGGTATAAACTACTATTGCCTCAAATTTTGTAATCCAACAAAAAACTTGTTATTATGCAATTTATTTATTGATTTTGGCTTAATTATCACAGTTGAAGTTCAATCCATGCTGCACAGAACAATGAAAGGTGTCTCTCAAGCAGCAGGTTGTAAATCTGCATGCTTTGCAACCTTCCATAATGTTGCTAAAACTAGAAACTTTAGGAGATTTTCTGATTCTCAAGTGCTTACACATCTATAGTCATCAATTACAATAGTGAATTGTGAATTACCAACAATGCACATAACCTTCTTTATTCCCTTCTGATTAGTTAACTCATTTGAAAAGATACATTTCCTCTTCAAAATGTAAGAAATTTTAAGTCACCTTCATAATTTCATAATTTTTTCACCAGTAACAATAGAAAGGAACATTACTAACTAGAATGGAAGTTTACATACGCTTAGGCAAAGCTAAGTAGAATAGAAAACAGATCAAAAACTTATAGATTACTGTGTGAAAGGAGATAAAATGTGGAGGGTAAAATGTACATATGATGCATCAATGTACAAGACAAAGCTACTGATACAAGCTACTGTAATTGAACTTCAAAATAAACAATGTTCTTTTTACATCCTGGTGTATGTAATAAGGAAATAAGGTCATTTTGCCATCCTCTATGCTATGGACATGGACACAGCTTTTAAAACACAAACTGTCCATACAAATACAGACATTTGCAACCCCAGTCTGTGTGGTGGGTGCATGCATGCATGCCTGCATATGAACGCACTTTAATTTTTACAACATTTCTACTTCTTTAAAAGTTAATGTGAATCACAAAGTACATGCCAGCAAGCTGAAAATTTTACTACATCTTGTTAACAAAACTAAGTATGGGATTTTTTATTACAGAATTATTTTTTTAAATAAAAAAATAAAATATGTGCAGCAACAGTAAAATTTTAGAAATTTTGCTTTTACAATGGATATTAATTTTTATTCTCCCATGTAATGAAGATATAAAAAAAATCTAATGCTTGAAGCTTTTGTACATGCTTCTATGGTATTGTCAAGATAGTTTATTTTATTCAAAAACTGTAAGACCAGATAGATTTTGAAAAATGCATATATTTTAAACCTCAAAAATCATTAGAGAAGTAAAACTTAGCAGAGCACCATCTTTTTATATCCCTGATGTGTGTACCAAAACTGAGGTTTCTAGCATCAAAATTGTGGAAATTTCACCCATCACCCCCCTTAAGACTATAATGTGTAGTAACTGATGACACTCTGCTTTTGCTCTACTTAACATCTTGAATATGCAAAATTTATTTTTTGTGTTACTTCAGATGGTAAATGTTTAGCTTTCAATATCTAGATTTTGTCATTGAAATATTAGTACCATCTTATTAAAATTTTAAAAATGCTGATAATGCATGTAAAGGAACTTTAAAGTTCTAGTTACTTCAATTTTAGGTCTGTATTTTATTACATGATTACCAGTAAAGATGGAAGTAATAATTTTGCATATTGTTTGTTTATTAGCTACGCAATGAACTTGTAAAAAAATCAAAGGAAGGAACATTGAAGGTGGTAAGCAATGGAGAGGTGGCAAAAGCAGCCCCAAAGAAGCGAGGAGGCCGTTGGGACCAAACGGCAGGAGATGAGGGCTTGACTCCCGTAAAAAAGAAGGCTACTGCAAACAGTGTCTCTATGACTTCCTCATGGGACAAGGAAGATGTAAGTTAAATGTGTAGGTGATGATTATTTCAAAGTATGTCATTTTGTTATGATCTTTGGTTTGGTATCTATGATTTTTGAATGAGTAGAATATGATGTGTAATATTATTCCTTCTAAATAATAACAACTAAATTTTCAGTTTTGAAACATTTACTAACTTTATTTTCACATGAGACTGTTAAAGCTGGTTCACAACAACTGAAAATGGTAACCAGACTGAGAATGATAAAAGTTGAAATATGTACATTTAATGGGAATGTTCATAAGCTCATAGGAAGCTTTCCCGGCCTTAAGAAATAGAAAGAATACTTTGCCAAGATTCAAATTTCTCATTCTTGTTCCTGAGTCCAATATATATAAGAACAATATTGTGCATGTTAGACTCTGATAGAAATTATTCTAGACATGCTTTGACATGAAACAGCTGTTAGTGCTCACTTATTCACAATTATTTCAAATTTTTATGTTGATTAACCTGCATTATGTTTGCTGAATTGGAGACAAGTAAAAAGGCATTATTGGTCTGTTAAAAACAAATAAAATCCCAATGTGCAAAACCGACTTCCCTATTTTGAGATCAACATTCATTGATATGCATTCCAGTTTTTGTGTTCATTTTGGTTACCATTCTCGTTTTATTATGAACCAGCTTTTACAGTTCCTCTTTTCTCAGAGCTCTATGTGATTTATGGATTCATGTTAACTTGCTAATTGTAGCTCCTATAACAATTTGCTTTAAATTTCTAATGCTAATTAAGTTAACAGCTTACACAAGGAGTTATTTGTCATGTATACATCCACAGGTACTTTTCCATGTTACCAAGCACTCAATTCAATGGATAAATTTTATATCAACTTGACTTAATAGTTAATTTCCAAAACTAATAATTCATTATAAACTTTGTTTGATATAAATGTAAAAGGAAGCTAATAACAGTGAAGTAACACAAATATTAAATATAATAATTAATAATTTTAACAATTCTCCACTTATCTTTTAGAATCCAAGTACTAGTTTCTCAATAAAATGGTATATTGCATCGTCAGCTCAGTTTCTTTTTGATCTTGTTTATTTACATTATTATGGTTACTGCTACCTTGTGGATTGTGTACTAAGGCATTGCTAACTACTGGAATAAAAACAAATTTGGTGAGAGAATCAATTGGTGGTATATCAAAATTTATTACATGATTTTTATTCTTTAATATAAATATTTTCTCCCAAACCATTAAATCTGTGGGTCCATTTAAGTGTTTTAATAATTTAACATCTGGATTTATTTCATGATTAAATTTCCAAAAATGTTCTGCCACAGCTCATTTATCAATTTGTTTGTAATTAATATTCGTAAAGTACTCTTTTACTCTGGTTTCTAAATGACGTTTAGTCTTACCAATGTAAACAAGGTCACAATTTAAACAATTTAATTGATAAATTAATTTTTTATTTTTTGAAATTTCATCTTTTTTTTAGAAAAGCCTAACAAATTATTTATATTGTACTTATTTTGAGGAAATATTTTCTTTGAAAATATTTGTGAATTTTTTATTTTCTTAATCATAGAAACCTTTTTAATAGTTGTTTGATATTTAAACTTCTCAATTATTTTATTTATAAAATCAGTATTAAAACCATTAATTAAGGCAGTGTTGATAATGTGTTTATATTCTTTATAGAATTCATCTTTATTAAGGGCTAAATTAAGCTATAAATTAAACTATTAAAACAGCAAATTTAAGTGAAAAAGGGTTAAATCCATTATTTTTATATAATTATCAGTGTGAGTTTGATTTATGTATAATTTGTTTTTAATTTACTTTGTATTTAACTATATATATAATTTTTTTTTTTTTTTTTTTTTTTTTTTTTTGTTTTTGTTTTGTCATGGCCAGTACTTTTTGGTCTATTAAATTTACTTTAACTATATGTGGCTACTTTGCTTTTCTAAATTGATTTAGCAGAATGCATACACACTTATCCATGTTTCCATAGAAGTTTAACCTTTAGATTCATTCTGTAAACAGTGATCACTTGATCAGCTTTGGCTTCTTTTTGTCTGCAATGAATGAGTACAAATAAATAATTGAATTTAATAGGAAAAGTATTCAACATATTGAATAATTGAATTTAAATTGAATAAATTTGGAGTAGATTGTTTAATCATACTATTCCACGCACCACTCTTTTATGTTACATATGTTTTGTAGAGCCTGCTAAACATGTACTGCATAAAACTATGATTGTTGAAATTGTGCAAGTATGTAGTTAACTCCAACAATATTCAGTATGCAGCTATTTTGTATTCTTATTCTCTGAATTACATATAATACTTATTATGTAGCTCACCCACAATTGATTTGCTGTTCTAGACAATGTCTATGAAATAAATATATATAAGCCATATGAATTATATGTTGACCCAAAGCTATGGTAATTTACAAATAATTTGATGTGCAAATTCACAGTAATATAAGTGGTAAAATATAAATAAAGAATATATAAATGTTTTGACTTGTTTATATACCTAGAATCCATTAAAATATTGTAAATATAACAATTATGTAATTTTTATTGTATATCAACCTAATAACATAATTGCTAATTATGTGGGTTGAATAAACTTCATTTGCATCCAAATTAATTTTCACAGCTGACGTTAGATCTGATTTGAAAATTCTGATGCATACTTCTGTTCATTCCAAACCAGAGTGCCCCCATATTGTAAACAAATTCTTGGTATTATTTGCGTGAAATTAGTTTGGAATCTCTATCCCTAACAAATGTTTCTTTCTTTGCACATGTTTGCTGCATATTACTAACAGTTGAACATTGTTCCAATCTATAAATAGGTGCCCTATGGAAAAATCATAGTTCAAAATGCAACTTGAAGTAACAGTTTTATAAGCATGCAGAAATGAATATTTCACTTAAATTAATCACAATACTCAGGTAATTTGCAACACTCACATCTGAATCCTCTGAAATTAATTGAGCTATCATATTGGAATCACAATTACCCTGCAAGTTAATGTTAAGCTTATCTGCAACACATAAGTACACAAAATTTACTTCCCACATTTTGAACATATTAAGTGTTGTTTTTCATCTTTTTTTAATGGTTATTGCTCTTTTGTGTTTGAACATTAGATATCCCTTCATCTTGTCCTGACAACTCAAACACTGCCGATTTGAAGGCATGCAAAGCAGTGAGACTGATGTTTGGTATTAGAAGACAGTTTTAATATCCTTGCACTAATTGCTCCCAGTATTGTCAACAGTCAGAGTTACTGTACATAGCCGATGTAAAAGTAATATTCGAAAGAATGGTGTTGCAATGAGCACTTTACTTGAAAACCCAAAAGCTGGATTTTAGTATTTGAAATTTAATATGTCATATAGTTTTTAAGATAATTTTTAGAAACTGTTTTTAATTACTCATTGCTGTATATTAGCAGCATTAACTCCCCCCTCCCCCTCCACCTTCCCACAAATGCAAAACTTAGGATTGGTGATCCAACTTGTATAACACCCCAAATCACTAAAAACAGTCTGTAATTTCAAATCATGAATTGTATTCCAAAAATATTAAATCACAAGATTGACATGCTCTGGGCATACGTGTGTTAGCGTATTATAAATAACCGTTATATTTCCCATGTCACGCAAAGTATTTATTTGGTACTCAGATAGCAGCTCTGGGAATTCATTGCTGCATTTCATATGCAAGACAATGACAGTCATGTATGCAGTTGGTGATTAATAGATAGTAGGAACTTTGGCCAGTTCTTGGTTATAAATCATAAATAGATTCTGTCTTCTTTTTTCTCCCTTACATCTATAGAAGTGTAATTCTAGACAAACTAGGTATTATCTGTGCAAGCCGGCCACAGTTTTTAAACTTCTCAACAATACAAGAACATTATCAGTTGTAATTAATAATTTGTTGAATTATTATAGGCAACCCCAGCCTCCACAAGGTGGGATGAAACTCCTGGACATGGTAAGGGAGGTGAAACTCCTGGAGCAACTCCAGGTCAGAGCACACGCATGTGGGATGCTACACCTGGACATGCCACTCCAGGTCATGCTACACCTGGCAGGGACACCCCCAGTCATGATAAAACTGCATCAAGCAGAAGAAATCGATGGGATGAGACACCAAAAACAGAACGAGGTATAGAAAATAACATTCTAGGAAAACTGAATTATATCATTATTGTAATATCTTATTTTGTTTGAATGCTTTACTAACTAATGTTTTTATCTGCATGCAGAAACCCCCGGACACAGCAGTGGATGGGCAGAAACTCCAAGGACAGACCGCACAGGTGGAGGAGACCTGATCCAAGAAACACCAACTCCATCTGCAAGCAAACGCCGTAGTCGGTGGGATGAAACCCCATCTAGTCAAATGACTCCTGGAGCTATGACACCACAAACACCAGGCACTCCTCACACCCCACATGGCACACCTCATGCAACACCATCTATGATGACACCAAGTGGAGTAACACCTACAGGCACAAAAGCCATGGCTATGGCAACTCCCACTCCAGGTATAGTGATAGCATATTTTAATTCCAGATACTCTGGTTGTAAATAGCATGATTCTTTAAATTTGTCAGTATTCTGCAGTACCAGTTAATTTGGTTAATAAAGAATTACCAAACTAAAGTTCAGATTTTAATTACCACATAGAACATTCAGGGTTCAGTGTCAACAGTACTTGGGAGTATCCTGAACCATAATCAAATTTGCCCTACTGACAATTGGTAGAAATAGTTGCTTTTGTACAGAGAAATCAATTTTATTCATGTTAAAATGTATTTACTTTGAACCTACTTTTATACTTCAAATTTCAGCAAAACATGTTCTAAACAGAGGGAAGATGTATCAGTTGGCTTTTGCCCAAGAACATGTGCTCTACAATTCTAATTCTGCTTTCCTATTTTTCTGTATATTTAACTAAATATTTAATAGCATAATTTTCACCTAGCCCATTTCCCATTAATAATTCCATCTACTGCTTATAATAGTGCCTGTTATGGTTAGGTGCTAACCATGATTAATTGGATCCAAATATTCGTTATACAGCCTTTGGTTTACAGCTAACCAGGAGTTATTTCTGGTGTTGAACTAACCACTACCTGGGTTGCAGTTAGGTTACTAATTTAGTGGTAACCTTTTAAAAATGTGGTACCTTTGACTTCATTTGATAGTCTATAGTAATTCCTAGGACGTAGTATGGGATTGATATGTGCCATCCATCCCATAGTGATGGGTATGACATATAATAATTAATAATTGTAACAATTCTCCACTTATCTTTTGAAATCCAAGGACTAGTTTTGCAATAAAATGGTCTAATGCATCGTTAGCTCAGTTTTTTTTTGATATTGTTTATTTGCATTCAAAATAAACAAGATAAAAAAGAATCTGAGTTGATAATGCAATAAACCTTTTATTACAAAACTAGTTCTTGGATTTCAAAAGATAAATGGAGAATTGTTACAATTACTATTATATTAATATTTGTGTTATTTCACTGTTACTAGCTTCTTTTTACATTTATTTACCTAATCATATTTTATTCATCAATACTATTCCATTTGAGTTCATCAAAATTATGTTGGGTTCTAACTGTGTAAATAGGATTTAACAGTACTATCTGTATCGTTTTCAAACTTACACTTCAGAGTAACAACATGGTTTTTATAGGGGACATTCTGAAAGTAAATTTTGTCAATTTTTTTTAACTGAGCAGATGATACACCAGGTGAAACAATCACCATAAGTAACCACACCCATTGTTGGTTCAATGGCAGGAGTATTAGCAGGGGGGAATAATGTATGTGCAGAGTACCAAAGAAGAGAGATGCACAGCAGACTGGCGTGCCCGAGGTTATTTGAATACAAATCATGATGGGTAATGGATGTGTGCTGATGTGGTCACCAATGGAAATGCAAGGTATTATCCAGTATGAATAAGTATGTGGGACTAGTGTGACCATCATCCATGAACGCCTACAGACCATGTATGGTGACGAGGTCATGTGTCAAATGGTTGGTTGCTGGTGTTGCATGTTCAGTGAAGGAAGGCAGAATGTTGAAAATGAAGGTCAAAGTGGGAGTCCCTCCACATCCATGAATGAAAACAACATTGCAGAGTACAGGCCATGAAGTTAGCGGACAGGCACATAACGGTGTCAGAAGTGGTATTCACACTGGGTATTGGTCGTGCTCAGGCCCATCACATGCTCCATGAGGTGTTTGGCTACCAAAAAGTGTCCGCAAGATGGGTGCCAAGAAACCTGATCATGGATCACAAGAGTGCAAGAATGAGAATCAGCCTCAATCACTTGATGCGGTATGAGCGAGAGGAAAAAGAGTTCCTGTTCAGAAACATCACAGGCAATGAGAAATGGGTGCACCAGTTTATCCCACAAACCAGGGCTGCCTCAATGAAGTGGAAGCATCCCAATTCACCAGTGAAGAAAAAATTTAAATTGTCATCCTCCGCAGGAAAGGTTATGGCCACAGTGTTCTGGGATGTCAAAGGCGTGATTCTCCTTGATTTCCTCTATGAAGGGACCATCAATGTGGCATGCTACTGCGACACCCTCACCAAACTCAGGTCTGCCATTCGACAAAAGAGACCAGGGCTCTTGAGTGAAGGTGTTCTGCTCTTGGACGACAATGCAAGACCTCACACAAGATCTGATTCGTCGCTTCGGATGGGAGAGATTGGATCACCCTGCCTACAGCCTTGATCTTGCACCACCGGAATTTTACCTGTTGCCTGCATTGTCAATTCTAAAACAATGATAAGGTGGTGCAGGCTGTGTGATGATTCCTTCCATCTGAGGGCACAGAGTTTTACCAGAGTGGTTTCTTCAAACTATTGCATGCTACGACAAATGTCTTAATGTTGATGGCAACTATGTCGAAAAATAGTGCAAAGTGTATAGTTCATGGTGCTATGGTGTATTTTATTTGGCAATAAAGTTTCAGTATGAAAAAAATTGACAAAGCTTACTTTCAGAACATCCCTTGTATTACTGTGATGTGTGTGACTATGGTCTGACAGAGGTTTATGACTATTTATAGAGGTTCTGAATATTCTGTGAATGTACCAGTCTTACCAACTCTTCCTACTTTTTTAAGGCAGGGTAAAAGCAAAGTAGAAAACAAAAATAGAATTTAGAAAAATATTTTGTATAGAGTAAAAGTAAACTTGTAATGGGTGTGACTTCATATGTGATGGGTGTGACACTGTCCACTTCAATACAATCTAATCCAGAAAAAAACAATAATTCTTATGAATTTGGCTACAATAACACAGTAGGACTATAAGATATTATAAAAAAATCTGATTCAAAACTTGCAAATATGCATAGAAGCTTTTGACAGTGATGTGATTAAATAAAAAGAATTTGAGCTGGTTTTTGTAACACAAACATCACTTATTTTTACTTACTGGAACCAGTTTTGGGAAACACTTGTTCCCATTCAGTCGGAATTAGGGTTGAAAATGGGAACAAGCGTTTCCCAAAACCGGTCCCAGTAAGTAAAAATAAGTAATGTTTGTGTTACAAAAGCAGACTCAAATTCTTTTATTTTTTTATTAAAAAAATCTGATGTTGATTGATGTTCAGGAGGAATTTACTGACTGAAAAAATTAATACCACATAAAATCTGATGTGTTCCATTCACATGACTTTCACTAAATCTCTGTAACAAATTATTATTAAGAAGCTTATTAATCTATCTACTTCATACTAATCAAGGTAAACATTAGCATAAATGCATTCTTGTAAGTAGAAGAGAAATAAAGAAATACAGTAGGCTAAAGCAATAGTCTAAACACTGGTTGCCATGTAGATGAAACCCCTTTCTTTGCATTGCCAGGAGTTGAAAAAAGTATGTGAAACATTTTAAGTATTTTTAAACTGAAACCAATAATAAGGAATATCTCAAAAATGGCCAACTCCACGAAAAATACATATATAACATAAATTGTATGTTTCAAAGAAATCAACATATTTTGTGTAGTAAGTTTTTGTCTATCTCTTACGGTTTATTAGTTATGCAAAATCCAGCAAAATTCATCCAGAATAAAAAAAGCCTTCAGAGGCTATTTATATAATTCAAGATATACATTTTATTTGTTGTTTAAATATCTTTAATATATGATATTTTAATCAAAATTGATAGAGCCATTTTTGAGAAAATTCAAATTTTCGAAAAATTTTTATGTGTAAAGGGCAGTTTAGGGTGGGGAAATTTTTCTGAAAATCTTTGTGTCGCATCCTTGGAAGATACTAAACTTATGTACCAAGTTTGATACTTCACCAACTTTTTGTTTTTTAGTTATCATGTTCACAGACACACACGCGCACACGCACTTTTCTAAAAAAGAGTTAAACTAATTACATCGGCTATGACTTCAACATCTCAACTTGTAATTAACCAATTGAAAGCTTTATGAGATATGGACAATAGTCTTGACATAATCTGGATATAAATAACACACACATCACTGATCTTTAACTCCATTCTGAATCTAACTTTTCAAATTTAAATTGACCTTTATAGTTAACTGGAACTGGGGCAGAAACCCTTTTAATGATAAAAGAAAAGTCTTAAGTTGTTATTTCAATTTTATCTGCCTCTGGCCAAATCCAGAAACTGCCACTGCGGTGCATGCATGTACTTCAGTTGAACTTCATATCTTTTCATGTCAATACAAATGACCTTAGTATAATAAAAAAATATGCTTATTTGGCTGGGATTTGCTGTGTCTTTGTGGTTCCACTTGAAGACAAACTTGTACAAAGTCATTCAATAAAATATTTCAGATAGTGAAGTCCTTTTTATTGGCCACTATAATCAAATGTTGCATTGCAGGTATTAATTTATCACAGACCTTGATATATTCCAGCACCGACTTGGCTGTTCTCCCCACCAGGAGATGGCTACAGTCTCCTACCTGAAACTGATAGTTTCTCTGTAACTTAGGGATTGAAAGACTATCTTCCCATCTCTTTTCCAGCATTGGTCTATAAATGTTGATGGAACATGCCGTGTTTTAATTTCCATTTCTTTGTGAGACACACAATTAAAGAAGTCAAGAACTTAGTTAATAACAATATTCCTTGCCTTCACCTGGATGTAAGCTTTATGCTTAATAGTGCCACTTTACCATGCTACGTAGCAAAGAAATCCCACTCTCCTGAGGAACCAAAGTCTTTTTTCATGAAACACAAATTCTGTAGGGTGTACCAGTTCTTAAATTGGGTGGCACACCCATCAGAAAATATGAAAACTTTTTCCAATATAAAAGACTCACTTTTCAGTTTAGAAGGAATAGGTTTCAGGAAAACTCGAAACAGTTACCTTATCTATATCACTTATTACCACTTGGTTTTTTACATTTTTCAGCCAGGCATAGTTAGTAAAAACTGATGCTTTCATATACTCCAGTGTGCACTTGATATCTCATCCTGTTAGACTCATAGTTTTCTGCAAAATTAATTTGAAGCCTACATTAATTTTGCTCTAAGGCTTCCTTTCTTTCTTTAAAATAGTTATTAGAATGTATATTTTTAAGTAAGTAAATACTAATTGGTTCTCAAGTTCATTAATGGCTTCAAGCAATTATCCATTGACTTCAACCATGTAGGTGACCCAAGGTCGCGAGTTCAAACCTGACAATGGATTTTTTCAGGCATAAAAATCCTTAGCATGACTTCCTTTGGAAGGGAATAAAGCCATTGGTCCCGTGTTGCAGATATATGGCACGTGAAAACCTCAAGCCTGATAGAGAGGCCTCTGAGCAAAATTAAGTGGTCTTTCATGCCCAATATAGAATGGGATGCTGAGAACTACAGCAGTTAAAAGAGCATCCATAAATAAAATGCCATTTCATTTGATGCCACCTATTTCATTCCATTGCTTCCAAATCAAAAGAGAGTTGAGATTCACAGTTTCGTATTATAATAAAGTCTAAATACTGTTTCACATTCCAAGCAGAGTCCATTCATGCATTTTTCATCCCCCAGATTACAGCATAACTTTGATAGATTCACACATGTTACAGGGAATTCTGGAACGAAGGATCTCACCGATTGGATCAAGAAGTGAAAATTAGCATGATATTTGCATATGTATATATTACAAGGTGCCTCCTTTACTGGAATAGAGGACAAAGATCAAAACATTTTTATTTCTTAATGCCGGCAGAATTATTTGGGTTTGAAGGATCATTTTCATTTTTGAGTATGATTAGCTTCACTAATGGTCATGCACGTGTATCTTTTTTGAATCCTTTACTGTGTACCAAAAATCAGACTTTGTCCCTTTTTCCAGGAGCTTGATTACTAAAATTCGTCCCTACAATAGAAGTTGAATACTCTATCCTTCACTTCTTGAGAGATCTGGTTAGTTCTATATTTCTTCCCTTTCAATAATATCTAGACTTCAGGCAAGACATCTATCACCAGCTTTCTTATTACAGCAGCTTTCTTGTTGGAACTTTTTGCTAGTGATTTTGGACATTGAGACACAGCCTTCCCCAAAGACTGAGAATACTTATTAGAGCCTAATGAAGATGGTGTAGATTGTGATGGTTCAGATTTTTCAGTAGCAATTGTTTCCTTAAACAACATTGTTTCTGTCTTTCTTTATATGCTATCTTTTCAACTTCAGCTATTGCATGTTTTTGCCTAGTTCTTGTTGTTATTTTCATGTCTGATTTTATCTCTTGTATGTTCCTTTTCAAGATGTTCTTTCTACTTTGCTTCATCTTGTTTGAGTTTTTCCTAGTTGTTTTTATTTTCATCTCTAATTTTATCTCTTTTACATTCCTTTTCAAGATGTTCTTTTCACTTTGCTTCATCTTGTTTGAGTTTCTCACGAGATACCTCTTTCTCTCCAATGCTGATTTAGCCATCACCCAAAAAAAAAAAAAAAAAAAGAAAAAAAAAAAAAAAGCTTTAAGAAGCTGATTATAAAGTTAAAGACAAAATTTATGAATTGAATGTATATGTAACAATTTTCTGTTTAGCTTACACAGCCTACACTCTATAGGAGAGGATGTGTAATTCAATGCACTGCCCTTCATGAATAAGGTGCTCTTGAAAAAACAACTTCCATAACCCCTTCTGCTATAGTTATAGAGATACGAATTAAAAGCTTTTAATGAGAGTCACACCTGTTACATCATAACCGCTACAATTGTCACTGGCCAGTGTCTCACCCATCACATTCAAATTCAGGCACATTTATAAACAAATTTTAAGTAATATTCTTGGCACATGTTTTCACCGTACACACAACCTAACTTTCACAATATTTCTGTTTTGTACAATAGATATGTGTTTTTTGTAAATAAATACATGATTCAAGTGACTGCTGTGACAAGTGTGTACTTAGAGTTGAACTATATAATTAAGTGGACTTTCACATACCTTGATAAAGTTTTAAGAGAACAATTTCTTCAATTCAATGTCGTTTTGGAGCCAAAACAAAAGGAAATCAGCTGATTCAATCATTAAAACACTAAAGTACCCAACTTGCCAAATTTAGAAATTAATTTGTTACAACTGTCTTTTTAATACCATTATTATATTGAAATCAAAAATACATTTTATGTTGATTGGTGTTTTTAAATTATTTAGCATTAACCCTTTAATTGGATGTATAATAAGTATAGGTTAAAGCAACAAGTATAAGCAACAATGTTTTCTTATTCTTGAATGACCCACAATTTTATAAGCATTTTAATTGAACATATAATTTTTTAAATATTAATACCTTTCTTTGTAACCATAATAGTTCAAAGACTAAGTTAAATTTCCAATAAACTTTATTTCAGAACATTAATTTGTTTTTTATTCACAGTAATCATTTGAGATTAATTTGTACAAAACACATCCTTAACATCTTTATGTCCTAGGTTGTGAATAAGAGAATTCTTTTTGTATTGTTTTACTTTTATTTTATTAGATAAAGTGCCTCAATAAAAGACATTGTATGTTATAAAACCATATCCCATTATGTTTGTAGGGCATTTGGCAACAATGACTCCAGAACAATTGCAGGCATATCGTTGGGAGAGAGAAATAGATGAAAGAAATCGTCCATTGTCAGATGATGAGTTGGATTCAATGTTTCCACCAGGCTACAAAGTGCTAACACCACCAGCAGGTAATTAAAACTAACACTTTAATGGTTGTAGTAATTTTCAGATCAGTTTTATGTTTCAGACATTTATTTACTTATTCATTTAGGTGTTTATTATTGTCTTACTGGAATACTAAGTTAATAACATTTAATTTCTACAGGTTATATTCCCATTCGTACCCCAGCAAGGAAACTGACTTCCACCCCTACTCCAATTGCTGGAACACCAGCAGGATTCTTCATTCAACAAGAAGATAAATCTGCTAAGTACATTGATAATCAACCTAAAGGAAACCTGCCATTTATGAAGCCAGAGGATGCACAGTATTTTGATAAGCTGTTGGTATGTGCAATAATTTTATACAGTTCCAGGTTATTAAAAACAAAATTATTTGGATAGTGTTGACCAGCTCTTTTATTCCTTTATTTTCAGCAGGGAGGGAAAATATAAATTGGGAGAAATGGATATTTAACCATGCAACATTCTTATATGCACATATAAACAGAATTAAGATTTTTTTTTTTTTTATTTATTTATTTTTTTTTTATTTCATTTATATAGCCCCCTTTAACATCTAAGGTCATATCGGGGGCTTTCCACTTGAAAGAACTCGTTATCTGTAGGTTCTTTTACTTTGATTTAAATCATTTTGTTTTATTCAAACACGCACACATTCATACTCACATACAAATTTCTAGACTCTGTGGGGAATAGGGAATAAATCTGGCTAGAGGAAAATTCCCCGCCCCAGCCGGGAATCGAACCCGGGACCCCCGGGTGAGAAGTCGGCTCGCTGACCACTCGACCATGGAGGCAGTCAATTAAAGATTTGTTATATACTATGTATGGAAAGCTGATTGTTGATGATCAACTCTACTTACTAACCTGGGAAGAGGGGGTTCTAAATTATGCTTAAATATGTTATATGCCATTCACATGGATTAAGCCTGCCCGGGTAGTGTGGTGGTAGCATGTCTGCCTCACATTCAACAGGTTGCGAGTAGGGTGAATTACCCAGATAAGATATTATTATTATTATCATTTTTTTTTCCAGCCCCCCCACCCCCTCAGGGGCTCATGTTATGTGAGTGCAGGTTTGGCATACCTGGGTGCCCAAGCCAGTTGCCCTCATCTGCTCACTCCCATACATTATAGTCACATGTCACTCCACTTCATGATATCTTGTCACCTTCCATATTATGATAGGATCCTCCTCTTCTAGGTTTATTAAATTCTAAGGTTTAGGGTGTTTAGCATAATCTCGCCAACAGGGATCTTTCCTATCTCCATGATTCCTATTCCATGGTTTCGGCGCAGCTTTCAATATGTGTGCTCTTTGGAGATCTAAAAATGTGACCTAGGTGCATAGCCATTCTGATGTCATGTACACTCATGTAGCTCCCAAGGGGCTGGGTCCCTGTGAGCAGCTCGATGACTGTGAGTGGCTGGGTTAATGAGGGCACTCAATGTGATACCGCTGTTTGGGGCCCAATGTAATCAACCACAAGTCCCTTAAATCCACTCCATTGAGGTAGCATAATTTATAGTGGGGGGCCACTGGCAATTATTCCAGTGGTAGGGGTATAAAGACAGGCCTACGTTCAGTGAAAATATCACATACCAGCCAGTAGTGAGAGTTGTAGGGTAATACCTCTGAAGTACTCCTGGAGATCAGGCCTGTAACATGTGCTCCAGGTTGGCACAGACAGAGGATTTAGATATCTTTTTCCTGTATGCCCTGGTTGGCAAGGCTGATGCCGATGGTTCCAGAAGGGGGCCATCACGGCTCCTCTGCTCACCCCCTTCAATACCACATTTTTCTGTTATGCAATTGATGTATGCTACCAAGACAATGGAAGATATCAGTCCATTTTATATGCAAAAGGAATTGGAGAGAATTTGTGGAAAAGTCACAAATGCCACATGATGTAGAGATGGCACACTCTTAATTGAGGTAGCCACTTCCAAACAACTGGCCAAGCTGGTAAGTGCTTCTCTATAGGGTTCTTACCCCATTAAGGTGGAGAAGCACAAAACTTTGAATGTCTTCCGAGGTGTAGTGATGACCTCCATTTTGCATGGACTAACTAATGAGGAAACAATGAACTTTCTTTGAGACCAAGCTGTAGTCACTGCATACAGATTAATTGGCAAACACGATGACAAGCTGCTCCCACTTCGTACAGTCTCCCTGACTGTTCAATGGGCTAAACTACTGGCTTACATCACGCGCAGTTATGAGAGAGTGCCCATGCTGCCAAATATCCTGAACCCAATGCGCTGTTACCATTGACAGAAGTTTGGATCTATGCAACAATGTTGTATCAATTTGCAATTTTGTGTTCAATGTGGGCAAAAAGCACAAATGCATCTGCATGTGCTCAAGGGCACACCTGTGTCATCTGTGGAAAGGTGAATACATCCAACTCTAAGGAGTGTTTCCATTTTCTCAAGGAGAAGACAATCCAGGAGATAACCAACTCTAAGGAGTGTTCCCGTTTTCTCAAGAAGAAGACAATCCAGGAGATAAGAGTCAAAGACCATTTAACTTTTTAGGCAGCAGCATGGAAACATTACCTCTAACTTCACCTGACCACTCCCTTGGTGCATTCTGCTGTTGTCTTGTCAGCTGGCGTGGAAACAGGATGTTATGGTTCAGACATCCCTGGTCCTCGTACCCGTGTGTTTATAGGTGTCAAGACCTAGTCCTCCCACTGTGTTTTGCCTCCAAAAGTAGCTCCAAGACCTAGTCCTCCCACTGTGTTTTGCCTCCAAAAGTAGCTCCATTATCTCAATCTTCCTCTGCACAATCTACATCTTTTGCCACTGTTCTTAACCGCCGATTTGTAAATTGCCATTTGTCATCCTTCAAGTTGTTCTGGTTCTCCTAACTGCACCTGCACAACTTGTTTGGACACATACCAGCAATGGAAAACCATATTCGTTTCTGGTTGACAGCCACACTAGACTGAGCCGAAGCCCAATGAAGAAGAAAAGTTTAAAACTGAACCAACACACCCCAGCCAACCATTGATTTGCTCTCTTACCGGAATGCATATAATGAACAACAGCCTTCTTACCATCCTCTTTATGGCCCTCCTACAGTAAAATATACATGGTCTGTGCACACATCGGTATAAACTGGATATTTTATTGCAGTCTTATACACCTCTCAAACTGAGCTAAACCTTTGCCCTCGAGATACCTTCGTTTTACATTGGTGCACGTTCGCTTCGATCTGGAACAGATGAGGGTTCTCTTGCACATGGTCGTTCCATGGTCCTGGTGTGGGATGTCGTGTGTTTTCGAGCTGTTTCACTCATTCAATTGCAGGCTGTTGCTGTCCACCTTTCTCTTCCTGGTTTTAGTTTATCAGTCTGTAATCTCTATGTTCCATTTTCGTCTGTCCTTGCCATTATTGAACTTCTACATTTAGTTTTGCAATTACCTCCATCATATCTTTTGATGGGGTATTTTAATGTCCATCACCCTCTTTGGGAATCTCTCATTTTTCAGACTCCTATGGCACCCTTTCTCACCTCGATTTAAGTCTCTGTTCAGCACAGCTTGCACACTGTTTGGAGTGGAATATTGTCTCTGATGCTCACTTCAGTGATCAGTTTCCAGTTGTTATTACACTTCTTTATTTTACTACTGTAACCACAGGCACCCCAAAATTCCAATTTAGCAAAGCAGATTGGGCACTTTGTTCTGATCTAGTCATTTTTTCAATGCCGAAAATCTAACCGTTGATAGCATGGTTGACCACCTGATTTCTGGCTGCTGCTAAGCGCTCCATTCCCAGTATGTCTTGTTATCTTCCTTGGTGGAATGAGCAAAGTGGTAAGCCATCCGCATGCGGAGAAGTGCTCCTTGGGTTTTTAAATGCCACTCAACAGCAGATAATGTAGTGGACTATAGACGGCTCTAGGCTGGAGCATGTCGCATTATCCATGAGAGTAAGAAGACCTTTTGGTGGCATTAATTAGAGAGCTTTAATAGCTCAATGCCCACATCCATTGTATGGGATAGACTTAGACACATAACCAGTAAGATGAAACAGTGCGCTATTCCAGGGTCAGGGTAGGAGGGGACATCCTGGTTGAGCCAGCCATTATCGCTGGCATCTTCGGCAAGATCTTTGAGGCATTTTGTGGTTCTGCTAATTCTAATCCACCTTTCCTTCCCCTAAAGACTGTGTTGGATGCTCAGGAGTTATAATTCCTCTCCAACAACCACGAGGACTATATCCGCCCTTTAGCTTGCGTGAGCTTGCTTCTTCTAAAATGGAAATGGCATGTTATTTATGGATGCTCTTAAACTGCTGTGGTTCTCAGTGTCCCATTCTATACTGGGCGTGAAAGACCGCTTAATTTTGCTCAGAAGCCTCTCTTATCAGGTTTGAGGTTCTTTTACGTGCCGTAAATCTACGACACGGGACCAACGGCTTTACTTCCCTTCCGAAGGAAGCCATGCTAAGGATTTTTCACCCGAAAAAATACATCGTCCTCCGCCGGGTTTGAACCCGTGACCTTGGGTATATGAAGCTAGCATGGTAATCATTACACCACGGAGGGCGATTTGCTTCTTCTAGGTCTTCAACCCCTGGACCTGATGTTATACATGTGTCCCTACTACAGCATTTGCCTTCAGATGGTAAACTCTTTCTCCTTCAGTTCTATGACCGATCTGGCATGTAGGTACATTTCCTGCTGTATGGCGCGAGGCCACCATTGTTCCAATTTTAAAACCTGACAAGGATCGACAACTATCTTCCAGCGACCGCCCAATTTCCCTAACCAGTTGCGTTTACAAGGTTGTGGAATGCATGCTAATTGGGTGGTTAATGTGGTGGCTCATATCTTGGAGACTCCTATCAAATGTTCAGTGTGGTTTTTGTCGAACCGTTCCACTATCTATCACCTAGTGTCTCTTGACTCACATTATGAACGGGTTCCTTAGAAAAAGCCAAACTGTAGCTTTATTTTTGACACAGAACATTTAAGACTCGTTTTGGAGGATTGGCATTATTTGTGCAATGGGGCTTCCGTGGACACCTCCCCATATGCATTCACAAGTTCATGAAATACCGGTTATTGTTTGTGTGTATGTGTGTGTGTAGGTTTGGTTTTATCTGATTATTTTACTCAGGAGTATGTGGTGTCTCAGGGTTCAGTACTCACTGTCACACTGTTCCTAATAGCTATCAACCCTCTTGTTGACTGCCATCTGCCAGGGATTTCGCACTTTGTTGACACCTCTGCATATCTGTCTTCTTGAGCATTGAATGGACTCTCTTTCCTCCTGGGGTATAGTTATTGGCTTTCACTTCTCTGCTGACAAAATGGTTTGTGTCAATTTGTGGCATTGGAAGGAGTTTCCTCCTCCTCTCTGCCTTGGCACAGAAGTACTACCATTTGTTGATGAAGCAAAATTCCTGGGATTAATCTTTGATAGAAAGTTATGTTGGTCTGCCCATATAATTTATTTAAAGGCATGGTGTTTACATTCTCTTGATATTTAACGTATTTTAAGTGGCATAATTTGGGGACTGATAGGAGTGTCCTTCTATGCCTCCATTGAACATTATTCTGTTCCATATTGGATTACAGGTGTATGATCTATTCTTCCACATGACCCTCTATCCTTCGTCTCTTAAACACTGTCCATCATCAAGGCATACGGCTAGCAAATGGTGCATTCCGCACTAGCCCTGTTAATATTGTTTTTACGGAGGCTGCAGAACCACGCTGTTTATTGTCCCAAGTTTCTCTTGTACAGCTATGCATGCCATCTATCCAACATGCCTCAACACCCAGTTCAAGCATTCTTTTTTGACGATTCCTTGGATGTTTTGCATGACTCAAGCTCCATCACTTTGTTGCCACCAAGGGTATGTTTTTGCAAGGTTAGGGCATATGGGCATGGCCATGCCTACCATGCTTCCAAACTGAGAAACTTATTTCGCCTGGGCACCTCTATCAATCTAGGGCCCTCTTGTGTTTCATTCTTCGGTCCAACTTTTTGTCTCTTAAAGACCCACATCGCGACCTCCATTTCATATACTGATGGGTTGAAGAATGATCAAGTGTCAAATGTGCTTTTGTGGTTGATAACCACTTTTATTTTCGTCTTTCACAATTTCAATTTTTACAACTGAGCTATTTGGTATTCTCCAGGCTCTTTCATATGTGTGGTGATGTGCGATACTGCTCTCTGCAATATGTTCCAATTCTCGAAGTGCTCTACAAAGTCTTCATGCTCTGTACACTTACCACTTCTTGTACAGCATATCTAAGATTGCCTTCACCCCCTTTCAGCAGCAGGTCTCTGGGTGTGGTTTCTGTGGGTATCTGGTCACATGGGAGTGGTGGGAAACACAGCTGATTCATCTGCCAAGAGAGCCATTGCATTTTCCAGGATATTTTCCTCTGCTGTTCATGCAGATGATCTGTTATGCAGTGTTATGAGTGATCATTCTTTCTCGTTGGACAGCTAAAGGTCCAGAGCTGGTGATAACAAATTGTGGGTAATTAAATCACTCCCTGAATCCTGTAAAATCTCTTGTCGCACCTCTCGCCAAGAAGAGGTCATCTTACGTCACCTGCCTAATGGACACTTATTTTAGCTGCCATCATTTACTGTGTGGAGAACCAGCTCCAGTTTGTTGTTGCGGCACAACCTTGATGGTGAGACATATTTTAACCGAGTGCCAGTTTATAGCTCCAGTGTGTCTGTTGTTGAGTTTACCTGTGTGCCATTTTGGCAGACAACCTGGTTGCTGTAGAACTTGTTTTATCTTATATTCGACAGGGTCCTACGATTGGCCAAATATAATTGCATTCTACAGCTTTGGCACTATATTGTTTTATTTATTCTTTTAACCCAACTTGGGTTTTGCATATTTTATATTACGGAGGGCAATCTTGTTCGTTTTAATATTTGTTTTAATGTGTGTTTTTAGCATTAAAGAATTGTTCTTGGGGCTTAAATTTCAGGTGTCCAAAGTTATACACATGATAATATTAGGTTAAAAATATATAGGGAAACTAAAGGAATTATAAATAGAAATACATTCATTACAAGAATTAAAAATATAGTTCTGCGGTGAATTTGTTTTTTTTAAGACATGCAGTAAACTGTTACAATGATTATTAAAATACTGTATATACAATGTACTTTTTTTTCCTGGACGATAAGATGATTATTAAAATGTACTTTTTTTATCTGGATGACAGGAAATTTAGGTGTAAATGTATCTAAAACAGTACATTCATTATCTTTGTTGCTACATTGTTCTGCTTTTTCATATACAAATTTGTATTTTAATCAGGTTGAAGTAGATGAAGAAAGTTTAAGTCCAGAAGAACAGAAGGAACGTAAGATCATGAAATTACTGCTTAAAATAAAGAATGGAACACCACCAATGCGTAAAGCAGCCCTTCGCCAGATAACTGACAAGGCTCGTGAGTTTGGGGCAGGGCCACTTTTTAACCAGATCCTGCCATTGCTGATGTCTCCAACTTTGGAAGATCAAGAAAGACATCTATTAGTAAAAGTAATTGATCGAATCCTGTACAAATTGGATGACTTAGTGAGACCCTATGTTCACAAGGTTAGTATTTGCTTTATTATCTTGTTAGTAAAGGATTTAATTGGTTCACTCAAGATATAGAAAAAGATTACAGTAAATTTCCTTTTATTACAAATGATTAGCTAGTTGTTATAATGGAAGGAAAGAAAGAAAGAAGAATAAAATAATTCTCTACAATATTCTTAGTCCTGTCCATAAACTCTTGTTTCTGTATGTTCATTTCTGAATTTAATTTTATAATTGTCATTTTACTTTCAGATACTAGTGGTTATTGAACCTCTACTTATTGATGAAGATTATTATGCACGTGTAGAGGGTCGAGAAATTATTTCAAACTTGGCAAAAGCAGCAGGTTTGGCCACTATGATCTCCACAATGAGACCAGATATTGATAACATTGATGAATACGTACGTAACACAACTGCAAGAGCATTTGCTGTGGTAGCTTCTGCTCTTGGAATTCCATCTCTGCTACCATTTTTGAAAGCAGTGTGTCGCAGCAAGAAGTCTTGGCAGGCAAGGCACACAGGCATCAAGATTGTACAACAGATAGCTATTTTGATGGGTTGTGCAATTCTGCCACATCTTAAAAGCTTGGTGGAAATTATTGAACATGGTAATAATCTTTATGTAGTTTGTTTAAAGTAATAAATATATTTGTTTAAATTAGATATGCACACAAAATTTGAATTAAAGTATTGTGTGTATATCTACTTTAATTCATAGTATTATGTATACAGAATAATGATAAATGTGACTTTGTATTCAAATGATGCTGGATACCATCATTTTTCTAAAAAAAAGAGTCAACCAATTCAAATATGGGTGTTGGAGCAGAGTCTGTAGAACAAGAATGTTCCCAAAAGAACCATTAATACCTGGGGAAAGGAAAGAGAAATCAGAAAACAATTTTTTAATCATTTATGTATAAAGAACACTACGCATTCGTCTTGCTAGCTAACTCTCTAGCTAATCAGTAACTTTATCTTTTGCCCTTACGTTATCTGATCACTGCTTCTCAACAAATCCTTTTTTACTTTCTCTACATGTACAATGTACATAGTGTATAGAGAAGGTATTACACTTTACCCAAAAATTTGATACCTAGATTTCACCAGAAATAAATGTTTTAGGGTCCCCTGTATTAAAAAAAAAAAAAAATGAACACGATAACTCAAAAACAAAAAGTCAGTAAAATACCAAACTTGGTATTCAAGTTCAGTATCTTCCAGGGATGCTACACGAAGATTTTGAGAAAAATCCCTAACCTCAACTACCCTTTTCATGGAACTTTTTTCGAAAAATTTTATTTTCTCAAAAATGACTGTAACGATTTTGATTAAAATATTATGTATTAAAGATATTTACCTGACAAATAAAATGTATATCTTTAATTTTTTGGAAATAGCCTCTGAAGATTACTTTATTCTGGATGAATTTTATGGAATTTTGCGTAACTGCTAAACCATAAGAGATGGACAAAACCTTACAACACAAATAATATAGAGCATGTTAAAACACATAATTTATGTTGTATACATTTTTTTCATGGAGTTGATAATTTTTAGATATTCCTTGTTTTTGGTTTCAGCTGTGAAAAACTTACACTTTTCTTATACAGAAACTTGTCAACTCCTGTCCATACAAACAAAGGAACTTCAGTTACATAGCAACCAGCTATTGACTATCACTTTAACCTATGGTACTCTCTTATTTTGCTTCTACTTACAAGGAAGCAAGTAATATGACTATTTCTGCTACTTTTTTCTTGATTAGCATCAGGTGAATAGAAGCATAAGCTTTTTAACTATAATTTGCTGCACAGATGTGGAGAAAGTCATATGAATGGAACACATCAGATTTTTAATCTATCTGTTCTTTGATATCACTGGCATTCGCTTGCCTGGCAGTCATGGAATGGGCGATATAGTGCAATAAAATGTGTTAGCTTAATAGTAAAAGATGAAAGCTATATGTAAATACACTGTAAGCTACTTTAATAGACATAATCACAAATATTAAATATTTACTTTATTGGAAAAGGATAGCTGTACTGAGAATTGTTCGACAAGGAAACAAATTAAAATTTGTCTGTACTGTAATTATATTACTTTCACTAATTTTAGTGGTCTGAATTAATGCTACATTTTTTTGAATAATGCTTTATGGCCATTTAACAAATATTTACAGCCCACCTGGATAGTGTGATGGTGGTGTACCTGCCTCACATTCGACCAGCCAGGTTATTTTACAGTATTGCACATTATGATGTTTTTAATGTGCATCAAATACATAATACCCCTCATATTTGAATTCCTCTGGGCAATAGAAATGTAGTTATTTTCGGTATTTTCTAAATTACACAGCCATGTGTCTTGACTCTAAAAAGCAACAACTATGAAGAAAGATGAGCTACAAAAAATTCCCATACCACTCATGGGCATTTGACAAGTTTCAAAAATTTTTCAAAAAATTCAGCTAGCACCAGTAAACCATCGCAGCATAAAAAATGAATTATGCTCAAATCTCAAGGACATCATCCCAGCAAAGAAAAAATTGGGCATATATAAAATGGAATGTAAGGATTGTAATCAGATTTATATTGGAAAAACAAAAAGAAATCTAGAAACAAGATCCAAAGAACACTTCAGAAATATAAATAAAAAACAATTGTAAAAATCAGCAGTTGCCACCCACTTTTGGACAAAACACAACATAAATTCAGAACCAAAACTTCTAAAACACATAGCAGGAAAACAAGAGCTGGCCACATGGGAACACATCTTCATTGTAAAACATAGAAATAGGGTTTTCAAAGTTGACGTTCCACAGAAGGATGTGTTTAGCAAGTTCATTGAATCACCACCAGAGTAAACAGCAATTACAACGCCAGCTTCACCACAAGGAATTAGTCATTGTCGGGTTGAAAATGAAGGAAACTAGTCCTTTGAAACATGTTCTGGCAAAAGTCCCAAGTAAGTGTTGTTTAGCGTAACTAATCGACTCATTGGCAAATAAAAAAAAAATATGAAGAAATCAACTCTAAACTCCTGGCATTAAACTTGTACACCCTCTTGTATCTAGCAACCTTTCGTAAAATATGCATGAACCATTACCACCGAGAAATAACAGCAAGTAATTGCCTGGTGGACCTCTTATCTCACTTTGTGTGTTGCAGAAGGTGAAACAGATCTTGGTTTATTCTTGAAATAAGTCAATGTGACAGTTTTGCAAAAATATCAGAATGAATTATTTAATTTTATGGTAAATATAAATAAAGTGGTCATTTTCAAGTCTCTTTAAAATTCACATGTAAGCATAAACTTGCATAATTTGGAGTCAATCACTATAAAATTAATGTTGACACTGGTTTATTCTCTGTTAATATATTTAGTGTTAGTGCAAACCAGGAATTTGTGTCCCTAACTATGCAGTATTATAAAATTAGTGAATCCACAAGTTAGTGAATCCAAAACTTAAAAGATCTGATGTTACACTCACATGACTTTCTCTAGCTGCTCTACAAACACTTCTTTCAAAATATTCTTCTTCTTTGTATACCATACTAATCGAGATAAACATTAGCAGAATCTTCTTATTAGTTAGTTCCTTTTAAGTAGAAGGGAACTAAAGGAATGTGCGATACTAAAGTGATTGTCAAATGTTTTAAAAGCTGTCTTTATGTGATTTTCATTGTAAATCGTTTCTTTGCTTGCCCAAGAGTAGCACAAAAGAAAAACGGACACTTCCTGTATAAGTACTTTACAATTGAAAACATTAACCGAAGCCCGAGAAGATTTTGAATTAACACGTCGCCAGGAAAGCTTTAGTTCTTATTTTAAGGAATATCCTGGAAACGATTATCTCTACAAGAAAAACGTAAAGGACATAATCCATATGTGTGACAAGATCTACATTGTTTTGTTTAGTAAGTTTTTGTTACCTCTTACATTTAAGCAGTTAAGAAAAATTTGGCAAATTTCATCCAGAATAAAGAGGTCTTCAGAGGCTATTCCCAGAAAATTTAAGATATCCATTTTATTTGGGATGTACATATCTTTAATATACAGGATTTTAATCAAAATCATTATAGCTAATTTTTAGAAAATTAAAATTTTAGAAAATGTTTCCATGTAAGGGCAGTTTGTGGTGGGGGGATTTTCTTGAAAATCTTTCTGTCACATTCTTGGAAGGAACCAAATGTAAACACCAAGTTTGGTATTTAACCATCTTTTAGTTTTTGAGCTATGCTCACACATACACACGTGCACCCACACACACACACGCACCCACGCACGCACAAAACCATTTTCTAAAAATGCTTTTTTCGCACTCAAGGGACCCCAAAACATTTATTTCTGATGAAATCTTGACATCAATTTTTTGGGTGGAATACCATACCTTCTCTATTCACTATCTACATTGTACATGTGGGTTGGAGAAAGTAAAAAATAAAGTTATTTTTATAATAGTACCTAACAGAGAAAATACATTATTATATTAAATTCTTATATTTAAAAGGTGTTTATACATTTTAACGAAATTATGCTTAAATGGGCTTAGATCCATAGACCTTAAGTTGCCTGACATTCACATTTTGAAGAAGGAAAACATCAGAGAAAGTCATCCCCAGGTAATTGAACCCAACAAAGATTTCAAATGTAAAACTTCTTAAATATGATGCAACATGCTACCTTCACATCATGGAGATGAGCTCTTCAAATTTGTTTTATTTTGAAATTTTTAATTAGTACTCATTGGTTCTGTTGCATTTTTTTGTTTTAATGCGTTTATTTAATGACTTATGAAACGGCCAAAAAACAATTAATACTTCTGCTTTCCTCAGTCTCCTCAAATATAATGAACATTTATCCTTATACATGTGATAGTTTAAGCCTTTGTGATTAGTTTAGCAAGTGATAAATTTTGGCTTTATGGCTGAAAAATTAAACACCTCATTACATAATTTTGAATATTTAGTGACAATACACTTATTTTAATGAATAAAAAGTGATATTTTAAATTTGTTCAGGACTCGTGGATGAGCAGCAGAAGGTGCGAACTATCACTGCTTTGGCCATTGCTGCATTGGCAGAAGCTGCTACACCATATGGTATCGAAAGTTTTGACTCTGTCCTGAAACCTTTGTGGAAGGGCATCAGAACACACAGAGGAAAGGTAGGAACATATTACTGTGTTTAATTGCCATTACATTTGTAGAAAAAAATTGAAAAAAAAAAAAAAAAAAAAGCATCTAAATCAGTCATGCTTCTCCAGATTGTCATAACAGTGAGTCATATTTGTGTTTGTAATTTCTCTAGCAGGCACATAGTATGTAGAGAAGATATTGCATTCCACCCAAATTACATTTTTTGAGGTTGCTGAAACAAAACAAAAAAATGTTTTCACAGCTGAACTTATTTTTTATGAACTTCGAATCAAATATATATATTAAATTATTTGTTTCAGGGTTTAGCTGCCTTTTTGAAAGCTATTGGTTACCTGATCCCACTTATGGATGCTGAGTATGCCAACTACTATACCAGAGAAGTGATGTTGATTTTGATACGAGAGTTTCAGTCTCCAGATGAAGAAATGAAGAAAATTGTATTAAAAGTAGTAAAGCAATGTTGTGGAACAGACGGTGTGGAATCACAGTATATCAAGGATGAGATCCTGCCACACTTTTTCAAACATTTCTGGAATCATCGTATGGCACTTGATCGACGAAACTACAGACAGGTAATTACAGCATTTTCATGCAATTCCAACTGCTAAATTTATCTCTAGGAGAAAATAAAACAGAATCATGGTTGAGTTTGACAAAACAATTTTTTTTTATAGAGCTTCATGATGTAACTGCTTGAAGGAACCTAATATGTAGAAGGAAAAACAGCAGTGTTACATGCATAACTAAAATTAGCACTGCTTGAACCTAAGCTACAAACAGTGCATATAGAAGTATTTCTTTGATATATATTTTCAACTTTCCCTACATAAAGTGTAACAAATGATTATATTCTGCAGTTAAAATTTACACATTTTTCTTGGGGCTCCAATATATTATTACTTCTTGATCATTGAATGAGTTAGCCCCATTTTGACTACTTTATCTCTTATCTAATTTTGCCAATGCTGCTCCTTTTAGTGCAATACATTACATCCAATAGGTTTTGCATTAGAATAGATAAGATGCCTTGCACCCATTCACAAGATGTTAGTCATGCTCCTATTCCTGCATTAAAGTTTTCTGTAGTATTTTTCTACACTTTTCACTAATTATTGCACTTTGGTATAAACCAATGCAAGCTTTGAAACAATTGAGAGAGCTTATTGAAAAAAGCAAACTAGACTTTTACAATTACATTATGTACATTGCACAATTATGTTTCATAATCATATTTTATCTCTCTTGTTGGAATGATTCACTTTTGCGTAAAGAAAACCGCTGATGGCTACAGTTAAAAGTCCCCAGGATTGATTTCCAAGATGCAAAAGTGTGCTTAAAATCAGGGAATGGGGTAACACTTTGTCAAGTTTGATGAGGCTGATTAAATCCAAGTACTGTGTGGGCCCAAATAAGATGTATATGTAAAAACCAAACACATCTAAATTTGAAACCTACTGAAGCTGTGGCATAAACTCTCATAAAATTTAGGGCAGATATATAGATTCATTTCCCATTCAGGGGCAGCCAACCTATATTAAACTCAGGCCAGTAAATTAATAAGAGTTTTTTGAAGCGACATCTAATTTATATCATTAATCATTTTTAATCTAAATAAAGTATCATTTAAGTAGTTGTAAATTATTCAGGCAAATGAAGTTATAGTCCACATTTAAAACATAATGTTTTTATACTGATTTAGTTATCTTTATTCACTTTTTATATATATTTTGCATAACTTTTAAAATTCTCATAAAATGAAATATTGAATTATAATACAAATACACCTACACCATTAATAAATATGTTCCAATTAATTTTGAAGAACTGTAAAATGAAGGTGATATAACTTGCTTTTTAATTACCAATATCATAACATTAGGTGTAATATTTTATATGCATGGAACAAGTGTATTAGAAAGATGTGCATATATAATAATTTAACATTATATATTCCTAATAGCATTTATATAGAAAATGTTTGTTCTCTAATGTATGTTGAGCCAAATCTGCACATGAGCAAAATCAAGAATTTCAAAAATAGTCAAAGGGATATATTTCTAAAATTCAGTCATATTAAGAGAAGCAGGTGATGGACAAATTATGAATAAATCTTATTATATTCTTTTCTAATTTAAAAGGGGACGAGTATGTAATGAACGATAAACAAATTCACATCAAACTGAACAGATTCACTGATCTGGATGATAGTTGAATTCAAGGTCACTAAAGCCGAGCTTAACGAACTTTGCTGATTTTCTCATAAGCCAAAAATTTTAGTGCTATTTTATATTCAAGACTGCCATATTATCAGATTGTATTTAATCACATGGATGTCACTTATATTCATTGGTAATAAAAACACAAACAAAGGTTAAAGGATCAGTAAGCAAAGAAGTTGAACAAAGTAAATGATATAGTCTAATATTTTGCTAAGAGCACTGGTAACAGTTGTGGATACATAGAACTTTATTAATGATAACTTCATGGGACAACAACCAAGTTTTGAATTGGAGTTGTAACAATCCAGCTTTCGACCATCTTAACTCTGTAGTCTTTGCCTGTTCTCTGAAAGCTTGGATTTTTACATTTCCAATTGTGAAGTCATCATTAATAACCAACACCAAGAAAGCTTCAAATCTTAACTTTATTATTTACATAATTAGATCCTTCCTTATAATTTTTTTATCATTTCCTGACGTATTTTGCTGTAAATGCTGTATTGAAATAGTTGTTTTCTATTCCAGCTTGTGGACACCACAGTAGAAATTGCCAACAAAGTTGGAGCATCAGAAATAATCAACCGTGTGGTGGATGACCTTAAGGATGAAAATGAACAATACCGTAAAATGGTAATGGAAACAATAGAGAAGATAATGGGGAACCTAGGTGCGGCTGATATTGATTCTAGGCTAGAGGAACAGCTTATTGATGGCATTCTCTATGCATTCCAAGAACAAACAACAGAGGTAATAATTTTGACATGTCACAAATCGTTCCTATTTTACTGCAGTTCATTACTATGCTAGTTTTCTCCACTCTCTCAGCTCCCTTGCAAAGAAGTGGGTTAAACTGTACATCATTGAATTCCTAACATTGTGCCATTTGTGTTTGTTTAATGCTATCTTATCCTTCATTGCATTGATGGATTCTATATGTAGGGGATTGAAAATAAGTGTAGGGAGGATTTTCAAAAGTTGTAAGTAGTCTGTAATTTGTATTTGTGCCTAAGGGATAAATTTCCAAAATTTTGGCCGTATTGATCAAATTGTGATAATTTGTACATAGAAGTTGAAAAATATGGGAAGCTTTTTGAAGTTATATGGCATCCTGTTATTCTTGCCAAGTCCTATAAGCCAAGTGCAAATTTATGTCCTGGTTGACCAAACAATGTAGCTTTTTGTATAAGGGATTGAAACTAAAGTAAGAGTAGCTTTGAAATGTTAATTCAAAATAAGGATTTGGATATTGTAACATAACCTTTGCCAACTCCTATTGTGTAATGTAATATTTTGACCATATACAGTGCAGATTTCTACATAGGGTGTAAAGATAGCTGTTTAGAGTTGTAAGGTAGCTATAATTTTCGTTGAGTTCTATAGTATAAGTGTACAAAGTGATATAGATAGACCAAAGGATGTTGATTTGTTTATTAAGGTAATAGTGTATCATTTTCATCTGCTTCTAGAGTCATATCCTCCTGGTATCATCAAACTTTTGTCAGAAATATTGTGTAATAAAACTAAGGTGAAATAGAGGGAAATTTGGTGATATGAACATACTATCCCCTCTAAAATAATTCAATGTTAAAATATTTTAACCTTCCCCATTTCTCTATGTGTTAATTTTTGTGGTTAATAGCTTTGAGCTATATATGCTGTGATTTAAATGGGTGGATGATTCTAATATTTTTGCAAATTCATGTCTTAAATAAAAATATAAATATACAAGGAAATTGATAATGTCGAGAATGTTTAAACACCTTATCAGAAACAACTATAGATGACAGAAAACTAGATTTTGATTCAAAATCAGCCCCTGCAAGTGTGTGTGTCTGTGATTAATGCACAGGAATTGACAATGAAGTCATTCTCCTTCTAGCTTCCCAGTATTTGGCGGCAATATTAGGATACATCTTCAAAGCTTGGCATGATTCTAGATGTTCCATATTCAAAATCCCTTCTTTGGTACATAATGGGCAGTTTGGTGAGATTGAAAGGCCAATCCTATAGAAACGGTTATTCAGACAATCATGTCCAGTTATGAAACGAAAGATGGCAACAGCTGATTTTCTTGGTAGTTTTGGAATTAGCCACTATGAATTTTTATTTTCTTGTGTTATTTTATTTATATAATTTGTATCTATTTTTCTTTTTACAATGCGTTTGATTGATAAGGAGATTTTATCAACTTGCTCCTGCAAGTTGAATGAGCTATTTTCATTTCTATGAATGACAAAAAGTTTTTTATGTGGTATTTATGTTTATGGCACATTTTCAGGATGTGGTTATGCTGAATGGTTTTGGAACTATTGTAAATCAATTGGGAAAACGTGTGAAGCCATATCTGCCACAGATTTGCGGTACAATTCTATGGCGACTAAACAATAAATCGGCTAAAGTTCGGCAACAAGCAGCAGATCTTATCTCAAGAATTGCTGTAGTTATGAAGACCTGCCAAGAGGTAAGGGTTTACATATACCATCCAATCTTTGTATTTATATACTTGTATTTATCTGAATACAAGACGACCTTGAATGCAAGATGCCATTTTTCAGAACTTAATTTTGGAATTTAGCATGTGTGTATAAAAAGATGTAACTTAATGCTTAAATGAAATTTAGAGTTTTGCCATATGCTTAGAGCTAATTAAATCCCTAATTATAATTATTAATATTACTGTTGTTGTTATTAATATTATTATTTAATTTGGATTTATGCAGAAATTCTTATTTTGAGCCGAGGGGAGTACTGAAATGTATGGTATAGGTGGCAGTGGAGGTGGTGGCAGCGTAGCTGTAATGATGATGATGGATATGCTTTTCTATTTAGACAACATAAATATAACTCTCGTTAATTTTTTTTAATCTAATTTGAATTTACGCAGAAATTCACATTGCGAGCGGCAGAGAAACGAGAAGGGAGAACGAAAATGTACTGGTATGACAGTGTTCGGTGGTGATGGCGGCAGCTTAGCTGTAAAGATGATTATGGAAACAATTTTCAATTAAGATAACATACTTAATATATCGTAAAACGTTTTACCCAAATCAAATTTGTGGATAAACTCATGTTTAAAGCAGGAAGGGATGAAGAGGAGTGTACAGAGAGTGTGGAATTTGTGTTATAGTAGAATGGGATGACAGTGGTGGTGGTGGCAACGATTAAGAATGCTATTTTCTATTAAGACAGCATACTTAATATTATATATCATAAAATGCTTTATCAAATTTGTCATAAATTCACATTGTGGGTGGCACAGAGAGAAAAGTGGAAAGTACTGGTATAGATATGTATGGCATGAGGATGGGAAATGTGCAGCTAACCTCTCTCTTTCTGCTTGACTGTTAGCTTACAATACTACATGCAACTATCGATGTGAAAGGAAGACCTTTATTTTATTCTTGGAGAATAATCCTTTTAACAATGAGAATGCCCATAGGCCCATTAACAGCTAATTTTTGGCACAAAATGAAGTGCACAAACTCTGCCACATACATTGCGACCTTGATGGAAATCCCCAGGCTTTGCCTCTGCCGTACCTGCAAAGTTTGAAACTTCATTTTTCCCCGCATATTATTTGGAAAACATATTGCAAAAGCAAGATGACCCCTAGTTTTGAACATTAATATTTTGGAAAAAAAACATTGTCTTGTATTCAGATAAATACGGTATATTAATTGTATCAGAAAAGTGTTAATAGGTTTTTGCACACTTTGATTTTGGATGTTTCATTTTTTTTTTATTTTCATTTTATTTTGTAATGGCTTTAACTCAGGACAATTACTTTTTACTGCTCATTACAAATCACTACATTTGATAGAAATTTTTTCATAGATCATGGCACTGACCAGCTGTAATGAGATAAAACAAGCCTATACAAGGTGTACTAGTGAATCCTTACATTCAAAAACAGCATTTTATGATAAGGTGTCTCAGTGTTTCTCTGTCTGTTTGGTACATGACTCTCCTGCAATCCCTTCTATCAGTTGCCAGCCTCTCTCACTGCCGCAAACCACTGACATATCCACTGTTTATATTGCTAGCATTCAGCCGTACATTGGTATGGTTCTGGCTGCAGTGTGTGTTGTCAATTGTTTTTTTGCAAATAAAATTCAAACTGTGTGTTATTTATTTCATTACATGAGATGTACTATACCAACTATAGTATTAATGTTTCCGCCGTGCATTTCAGTTTGATGAAGTATAGGCTATTTCTCAGTGATAGGCGACATACCATTTGATGAAACATCATATTTATTAAGACAGTCAAAACCTCATCAGATTATACCTATGAAGAACGAAGTGAGTTGAAAGCAAAATAGACTACTCAAAAGTTAGATATTAAAGAGGCAAACATATGAATTTTAAAATAAGAACTATAGCTTTCCTGGCGACGTGTTAATTCAAGATCTTCTCGGGCTTCTAGCCAGGTAAAAACTTGGCTTGACACCAACGTTTCGAAGAAGTGCATCTTCCTCGTCTTCAGGGTGAACTTCAGTCAGTTCACCCTGAAGACGAGGAAGATGCACTTCTTCTAAACGTTGGTGTCAAGCCAAGTTTTTACCTGGCTAGAAGCCCGAGAAGATCTTGAATATGAATTTTAATCTTCATTATATGACAAGTTCTCCTAGATAACAGGTATTTTTTAAACAGCAAAATGCATTGCTGTATTTGCTTCAAGTTGGGTGAAAAAATTTTGAGTAGTATACAGAAAGCACATCTGATTTAAGTAAATTTATTAAAAAAAGCAATTGAACATAAAGAATTAAAGTACATTTTTTAAATAAAGATACATTTCAGCTCAGGAAGATAATTGGATTGGCCATGTTTTTTTTAAGAAGCTGCACTTCTTCAGACAATAAAACATATGAATAGTTGGCATTAAATAGATTCTTGGACGTATAACTCAAACTTTCATATATTTGTGCCAGCAATATTTGTCTTTACATGGTCACAGAGAAAATGATGAATCCATAAACAGGGGCAATTATATGGAACTTTTAAATTTAGTTGTCTCAAAATGAATGAGACCATATTTCACAATCTGCATCAATATTGAAAGGAACTTCACTCAACATAACGACAGGTTTTATGTATTTTATCTCATGCCAAAAAATTAGCTGTAACTGGACTGTGAACATTGCCATTGGAAAAAAAGATTACTCTCTGAGACTGAAATAAAATAAGAGGACTTCCTTTCACATCGGTGGTTGCACTCATGTATTGGGAGCCAACAGTCAAGCTCTCTCATTCAAAACCTGAATTTACACACAAATTCAAATTAGGTGAAACATTTTACAATATATCATATTATGCTGTCTTAATAGAAAATAACTTCCACTATTGTTGTTACAGCTATGCTGCCACCCCTCGCCATGTTATACCATCACACATATTCCGTACATATCTCTACTCTCCTTTCCGCTCAAAACATGGTTTTATGCATAAATTCAATTTAGTTAAATCGTTTTTCAATCTATTATATTATGTTGTCTCAATTGAGAAATGCACCTATAATCATCATTACAGCTAAGCTGCTGCCATCTCCACCGTTACCAGTACATTTTCATTTTATCTTCTGCATCTCTCTCCCATTCACAATTTTGCATAGATTTATTAGGTAAAAAATTGTACGTCGTCTTATATTAAGTATGTTGTCTATATAAAATAATATGTATCACCGTTACAGCGTCCCATAGCTTGTTTGAAATAATTGGCAAAGCTTTAAATTTCATTTAAGAATTAAGTTATGTCTTCCTTTTATATAGATGATGTGCTGAATTCCAATATTAAGTTCAGAAAAATGGGGATCATTTTGTATTTGGATAAATACAGTATTTTAATTCAGATCAGCTTATGTTATCTACTGGTCTTCTCCTGTCTGAATCCTACTTGAAACTTTTTTAGTTTTCTTTCTTTATTCCATAATCTTTGCTTATAGCTCTGTGTGTATATTTTTTGAAATAGAAGACTTAATTTCTCTGTAATTACCTTGCTTTTACCTTTGACTGGGCATTAATTAAAGTTTAGTTTATTTTCATTTATGAGAAATGCAGTGGATAGTGTCATCATATGTCACAGTGATGGCATAATGATGCTTAATTATAGAAGAACTTGTAGTTAATACAGTAGAGGCTGTTTAATGCTCTTTTATGATTGGTTAATTAAGTCAAAAGAAAGAAAATTCCTTATAGAAATCTTGCATCATTTTAATTGTGGCTTTTATTCTTACTTTACATTTAGTGTAGTTTATATTTATTTTTCATATAATTGTGTTTAATTTCAGGAAAAACTCATGGGGCATTTAGGTGTAGTACTTTATGAGTACCTTGGTGAAGAATACCCAGAGGTGCTAGGAAGCATTCTTGGTGCTCTGAAAGCTATTGTAAATGTAATTGGAATGACAAAAATGACACCTCCAATTAAGGATCTTCTGCCAAGATTGACACCCATTCTTAAGAACAGACATGAAAAGGTAAGTTTTTTAAATTAGTCCTTGGATTTCTAGGTATACTGGAAGGCACTAAAATTACATTAAGAAACCTTTAACACATTGAAGCCTGGGCGTTTCAGTAGTTTAAGTGCCAAGAAACCCAGGGTTTTTACGCCTACTTTGGGTTATCATTTACAGCACATCAGTTAAATCAGCCGAAAAGTATTGGGATAATCTATAAGTATGGCATTCAAGGATTTCTCAACAAGTAAGAAAATAGTCATAACTTCCGTATTAATATATTATTTTAAATTTACAACAAGTATCAAATATGAGTTTGAAAAAAAACTGCGTAAAGCTGTTTACACTCCATTTATTCAAAGTTCGAAAACTCTCCCTCGGAATAACAATTTTCCACTGCTTCATTTGTATCTTGAATTTCAGCTTCAGTTCACAGAAATCTAGGAAAATGCAGCATTTTAACATTTAAGAGCTCAAACGTAACAGCCGAGAGCAGCCAATATTACTACATCTCCAAAAATTCCTAGTAGTTGACTAAAGCAGGGACAAATCGGACAACTAAATGATAACTGATGTATGTTCTTTGCTGCATAGCCCAAGACTGAGTTAAGGTCAAGGAATTGCATTAAAAGCTGTGCTTGGGCTTGGGCCTCATGGACATTTCGCACGGCCCAAGCTATACGTGTGCTTGGGCTCCAATGTGTTAAGAATGAGCACATTAAATGAACCTTGAAATCTAAAGTAAGCTGGTATGTAATTGCATGAATGATTAGACATGGTTTCCTTCAGTTAAAATGAGAAGTGTCTTCAAAAGATGTTCACAGTTATATTTTGAGATGGTTTAATATCATGCGTAACCAAACTGACAACTCATCCATTTTTAAATTTGATTTATAGCCTATTATGTGACTCCTATTCATTGCATGTGATCAACTCATTAAAACTCAGCATTTTGTAGTAATTATGGTTTCTGATACAAATCATATTAAAAAACTATTTCAGGTCCAGGAGAACTGTATAGACCTTGTTGGAAGAATTGCAGATAGGGGTCCAGAATATGTATCGGCAAGAGAATGGATGCGTATCTGCTTTGAATTGTTGGAATTGCTCAAGGCACACAAAAAAGCAATCCGTCGAGCAACTGTCAACACATTTGGATACATTGCTAAAGCTATAGGGTAGGTAAAGCTCAGTAATTATCATATAGAGTTTAAATTATCCACCGACAAGCTTCATTATATGCATAAGTTTCTATTTCATTTTATTATTATTATTGTTGTTTTATTAATTTTTTATATATATGCTAAGGAAGTGTTCAGCCCTGGCTCTTTACCAGTCATACTCATGTATACAATAATTCCTTATTACCCAATAACCTCTAGTTTGTTGTCACATTTGCAATTTGTTCTTTAACTCTGTTTTCTGTCCATATCCATTAGTTTTTCACTTTGTTAAAGTATTGATTGTCCTATCTTCTTTATGGAACATTTCAGTTATAGGTATAATTATTTTTCTCTAACATAAACAATTTCTTATTAATGTATTCTTTTCTCCAAATTTCAGTTCCTTTGGATTTAAATATTTTGTGTTCCAGATCTTCATTTCCACTGCATATAGTACTTTGATTCTGTTTAGCGTCCATATTCCTGTTCTCAACCATGCAATGCTTTCTTGTTCCTCTTTGTCATGCCTGTGTATTTTCCCTTCCCCATGAACACCGTGTGTATATATATATAAGACCAAATATATTTTTTCAGCTACCAGGATAAATATCAAATCTCATTCTTGCCAATTTTCAGAAATTATTCACCTGTTTTCTCTTCTCCATATGTTCCTTAACCCATTAATTTCCGAGTTACTAATAAGACAATTTATCTCTCCATTATTCTTAAAGCTTTTCTCTCAGTTTAACAGATTTATTTCTTCGAAGTTGAAGCTTATATACCAAAATTTCATGCCCTTTCCATTATCTTTTTTAATGTTCTCTGTCCAACTCTATTTGTGCTACCTAACCATTGCATTTGGTAATCCAAGTATTTCTCTACAGAATTTCCTGTGCACCTCATCTATGACTTCTCCCATCCCCCTCCTAATCCCCATGTATCGCTTTTGCCTCAACTACAATACCATATAGTTTTTCTAATTATTTAATATTTATGCTTGGGTACTCTGTATTTGCAGCTCCTGACAGCTGAAAAAGCTCCTATTCCTTTTGCTAGTGCAAATTTCTTTTGTTTTTCGCACATTCTGCCATTATCTATAGGGTCATTAAATTGCAGCCTCTCTCCACTGCACGAGAGATCTGAGAGTCGCTGGGAAAGGTGCACTGGAGTCCTTACCTTAAATACTGAAAATATTGACTATCTGTTCCCAAACAGGCAGTATAATAAGTTAAAGATGTTCTCGGTTATTCACCTAAGCGCAGTAGCAGAAATCCCTGTGTAATCTACAGAAATTTAGTTATAACATCATGCAAGAAATTAGAATTCCAAGCTAAGCTTAAACGAGTGAGCAAGAATATTTTTGCAAATTTTGCTGCCTGTATATGAGCAGAACATTTAACATTTCGGTAATTTATTTTAGGATAAATATTTTAGTGTGCCTTTGCCAGCACCACTTTCCTGGCAACATTCGTATCTCTTGTACATTAGAGGCAGCGACAGGGGTTACTTGATAATTTAATAACCTTAGTTTAATTCCTAGATAATTGCATTCTCACTACCCATATACTCTTTATTTTCATCTTTCCATTTTTCATATTTGCACAATATTCTTCCTTTGTGTGTCTTATCTTTGTCTTCATTCTATACAGTAATTGTCTGTTTATTGCAATGATTGTTTCAAACTATTAACTGTAATTGCATCTACCATCTGCAGAAACTTACATAACCAGGGTTGTGGGTTCAAACCTGGTGGAGGATGATGGATTTTTTCGGGTGTAAAAATCCTTAGCATGGCTTACTTCGAAAGGGAAGTAAAGCCGTTGGTCTTGTGACATAGATTTACGATATATAAAAGAACCTCAAGCATTATGAAGAGGCCTCTGAGCAAAATTAAGTGGTCTTTCACACCCAGTATAGAATGGAACGCTGAGAACCTCAGCAGTTAAGAGTGTCCATAAATAAAATTCCATTTCATTTCCTTTTGCAGAAAGTAATCCAGAAATCTGGATATTATTAATTACTGGCATGACATTATTATTCCTCCCAATTTGCAATTATATATCATTATATATATATATATATAAATAAATTAAATAGGACTATACTTAACTTTCATCCTTGCCTGACTTCTCATTGCAGGATCTCTCTTGTTAAAACCCATACCTCCACCCTTATACAGAAGATGTTCTCAGTATATAATACTCTAAGGATGTTTACCATTTGTTTATTCACTCCTTTACTCGATTTTATGTCACAGCAATTTAACTCTGTCTGGTCACTTATCATCTGTTCTCCCTGTTCTCCCTGTTTGGAAGCCCATCTGAATTTCTGAGAGAGAATATTTTATTCTTCAACTCATGTTTGTATCCTTCTTGCCATAATGACTGTAAAATGTTTGCCTATATTTGACAGTAGTGCAATGCATCAATAATGTTTAGTTTTGTTAGCACTTCCCTTACCTCTGCAGATTGGATGTATTATTGTTTTCCTCCACTTTTCCAGCATATAATCTTTCTCTTTGATTGCATTAAATAAGAATATGAAAAATGTAAGTCTTATTTCAGTGCACCATTCCTTAAGGATCTCTGTTGGAATACCATCTATTCCAGCTGCTTTATTTCTCTGCATTAATTTAACTTGCTTTATTATTTCTTCACTCTTTATCTCACCATCAAGAATGTCTATGTAATTATCTATTTCCCAAACTCCTGTCTCTTTTATATTACATAAATTTTTATACTACCATACAGTTCTTTACAATTTTCCATCCATTCTCATGGATGTATATTGGGTTTTGTTAAACATTCAATCTACGTTGATTTTTTAATCTTCCATACTTCATTTACATTATTTTCCTGTAAAACCATACCAAATTATTTTCATCTTTTTTTTCCTCCAGCTTGTTTTCTTTTATTCTAACAGAAAATTATATGAGTCCCTCTATTGCATGTACTATTCCTTTGATTCTGTTTTTCCCAACTCCCTCCATTTGACTAGCTTCTGTTTTACTTACCTTTTCATTACTCTATATTCTTTATCGAGCCAGCCCTCATTTCATTTTCTCCCCAGCTCTTAGTATGATGATATTTTCATAGGACTTTTAATTGTATAGTATTTTGACATTAACCTTATTCAACATGGACATATCTGCCCACAATTAGAAACTACTACCTGTCTAAATTTTATTGCTGAACTCTTCCTTCCATTTATATTTGCTGCATTATTCTACCTAATACTTTCCTCTCTTAAATTAGAAATCATTTGCCCTCTGTATTTTAATGTTCACCATCAATGGTAAAAAAAGTCCACTGGTAGTACTTAAATTTGATACCATTGAAAGTCCATTGTAATTGGCCACATTACATTATCACACTTTGCCAATTACTATTAACAGAAGTTTATTCCCTATTCACATCTTGTCCTATTATTCCCATTCAAAATATCCAAGGCAATCAATTCACAAAATCCTATACATTTTTCATATCCTCTAACAGTTAACTTGTTTTTGCTCTGTCTAAACTTCTCTGGTTTTTCCAATATTCCTATTCATCCAGCTATTTCTGCCACTCCTTATATGAAAGTCTCCCATTAATACAACTTCATTGTTCACAAATTTTCCTTTAATTTTTCTATATCTTGCTCTAATTGTTTAAGGAGGTCAGCATTATGAAAACATGAGGGAAGAGGAGGATTATATACTATTCTTATACATATCACATTTTTGTCTGTCATGTGTATCTGTTCTCCTAGACCAAGTTTCTTTAACTCCTTTTCTTAATGTCTTCTTTACCAGAAACCTATTCCTCTGGATTCCCTCCCCCTTCTTGCTACTATTTCTCCTTTTATCCATGTGCACTCAAATCCCTTTACCTAATCTGTTCCTCTTTTAGCCATGTTTCAGGTACTGTGAGGTAGTCACATTTCATTAGTAACTGATCCAACTTCCTGCATATAATTTGGTTTTTACTCCCTCACAGTTCCAGAATCCTAACATCCTTATATTTTTACTTTCTTTACACATACTGTGTTCATAGTGTATAGAGAAAGTATTGCATTCCACCCAAAAATTTGATACCGAGATTTCACCAGAAATACACGTTTTGGGTCCCCCTGAATCCAAAAAAAAGCATTTCTGGAAAAAGGTGTGTATGTAGACAGCATAGCTCAAAAACAAAGAGCCTGTAAATACTAAACGTATTTAAGTTTGGTATCTTGCAAGGATGTGACACAAAGATTTTCAAGAAAATCCCCCCAACCCCCAGCTACTGTTTACATGGAACTTTGTTCAAAATTTTTTATTTTCTCAAAAATGGCTCTAACGAATTTGATTAAAATATCGTGTATTAAAGATATTTACCTAACAAATAATATGTATAGCTTGAATATTTTTGGAATAGCCTCCGAAGACTACATTCTGGATGAATTTTACAGAAGTTTGTATAACTTATCCTGATATATGGTGGACTTTGTGACAGTGATGTGTTTTAACAATTGAAAGTTAGTGAGTCGATTTTGTAACACTACATCACTTACTTTTTATTTCGTAAAACATGTTTCAGAAGCCATGTGCTTCCATTGTCAATTCCTTTGGTCGACTAACCTTTATTTGTATAACTTCTAAACTGTAAGAGATAGACAAAAACTTACCTCACAAAAAATGTAGAGCACATTAAAACACACAATTTATGTTTTTTACATATATGTATATATATATATTTTTTTTTTTTTTCCATGGAGTTGATTGCTTTTTAGATATTCCTTGTTTTTAGATTCAGCTTTAAGAAACGTACATTTCTCATGCAGGAATTTGTTAACTCCTGTCCATACAAACAAAGGAACTTTAGTCACATAGCAACCAGCTTTTGACTATCACTTTAACCTATGGTACTCCCTTATTTCGCTTCTACTTTCAAGGAAGCAAGTAATAAGACTATTTCTGCTAAATTTTTTGTTACCTATTGTGAGTCTGATATAAATATAAGTTGCTCTACCTTTTTCTTGTTCCTTAATTCAATTTCTGTCTAGAACTAAAACACTGCCATCAGAAGAGGGAATACAATCTTCCACTTCTGTATTCACTTTTTCTCCTCCCAAGTCCAAATCATGTGCTGCTTTTATTTCTCTTCTGAGTGACACAATTTTTTTTGGTAATATCATTCTACTAGCTCCTCCTCCAGTCACTGCTGTTATTACCACTGTGGTAGTTATATCTCCGTCAGCAGGCTGTCAACTTTCTCAGCCTCAGAATGGCATATGCTCTGCCTGTGTTGTTCTCACGCTCATGCCTATGAGGGAATTTTGATTCAAGCTCTCTCTTGTTCCATCTTTGCTCACATTTGTTCCAGTTAACGTGGACTTTGATCTTGGGGTCTTCTTCTTTTCTTAAATATATATATATATATATATATATATATATATATATATATATAGCCTCTAACATCTAAGGTCATATCGTGGGCTTTGCACTTGAAGCAACTCGTTGTCAGTAGATCTTGTTACCTAAAGTCACTGCTAATGTATGCTGAGTATTTTCCTCTCTGCCTGGTGATTCTCATTGGATCCTCCTTGTCCATATGTATTGTTCTTTCTCCACCGATTCGCAGCTGAATGATTTTAAATAAGTTCATTTTCCCTGAACTCTTGTTACTTTCATTTTTGTGCTAAATTTCTTGGTGATAAATCTTTGTTGATGAATATGTATTCCCTTCAATTTCTTTGCTCTTTTGAGTACTTCATATGCTGGCTAGGATGTGCTAACTTCACTATGATTGCTTTTTTTTTTTTCCTACTTGTTTCCCAACTTGATAAACTTGAATAATTTCTCATCCATACATATCCATTTCTTCCTTATTTCTAGTATTTTTTCTGCTGCCATTTATCCCTTCTTTCCTTAACTCCTAGGAAAATTAAATTAAATCTTCTCATTAATAACATTTCCTTCTCTCTGAAATTGTTTTTTGAATTCACAAATTTTACTTTCCTAAATTGCCCAGTTGTTCTATACAGTGTTGCCCAATCTCATCATGACTTAGATCCTTTTTCCTTCACCCACAGGAGCACCTCACAAAACACAAGCTTCCTCTCTCACTGCTGGTTTAGCACTCCTATCATCAGCACCGTTATCATCATCAATTAGCATCTTACATTTATATGCTGCCATTAACATATCAGCAGCTTTGTCTTTGGAACAATTGCTCAATTAGTTTGTTTTTTCACACAAGCCGTGTAGAGGACAGGAGTTGGATAGGTAGAGTTCAATGTCATAGCCGGGATTTGAACTGTGGATCTCCCAGTCTTTAGCCGGTTGCTCTACCTCTGAGCTATCATGGCAACATGCCGGCATAGCACTGAATTTCTCAACTGACTCGAATGTTTCCCGGTAAACCACAAGGCGATCTTAAAATATTTTGGAATGACAACCCCAATGGCAACTTCGAATAAAACCAATACCCATTGACCATAATAGTTGGCTATACTATGAAACCTGGGACTTAAAGTACTTGCAACATTGTAAATTGCCATTGGGATTGTCATCTCAAAATAATTTGAGATCATCTTGTGGTTTAGTGGGAAACATACAAGTCAGTTGAGAAATTCAATGCTATGCTGGCATGTTTCCATGATAACTCAGTGGTAGAGCAACCAGCTAGAGACTGGGAGATCCATGGTTCAAATCCCGGCTATGGCATTGAATTTTTCAGTCTATCCAATTGCTCAATTATGTTACTCTGTGGGTTTCTCCACATTAAATTTTTTTTCATAAATACTGAATGCACACACGCATTTGCATTGTCACTCATACTTCCACACTCTAGGGAGGATGGGGAATAATCCCATCTATAGAAAAATTCCCATTTTCCAGCCAGGTATCAAACCGAAACCTCTGGGCTTGGTAGTTAATATCCAGTGCACCAGACCACAGAGAGCATCCACTGCACCAGACCACAGAGGCGGTCTTGTATATGTTGTGTTAGCTGAAATAATTTATTCATGAATAGATCTGAGGGACCAGGAGATCTTGGTTTTGTTTCTATGGATAATGTAATGTAAATATTTAAAGTTAAGTTCAATAAAGATACTAATTTCATGAAACAATCTTAGACCATAGAGATGCATTAATGTACATAAAAGTAAGATTTGTGCCTAAGCAGATGCTTTTTAAAGAAAATGTTCTTAATTTGTTGTTCATAGCAATCAAATTCTATACCAAAGAACCAGAATCTAAAATACATCTTGTGCTCAGTAATACTATACTTCCTTCTGCTGTAATTTTGTATTACTGTAAATAACTTTTATGATAAAGTTAACCAAATTGTAGGAATTCCATTTTTTTTGCTTGAGATACCATTTGAATTTTAACTGGTATGTACACCTACTGATAAGAATTAATTAATGAATCTATTTCTACTTTTGCAATGCATTATTACATTTTTATACATTTCCGTAGTGTTAGCATTTATTTTTCTGAAAGGCCCCATACAGCTGAACCCTTTGGATATATTGTGCATAATGGCCCTACCTCTGTCCTCTCTTTTGTCGTGGGCACTCCTTCTGTTTGTTTTGCCTATTTTATCTCCCTTTTCTTTGTTTTCTTTACTGTTTGTTTTTTTCTTGCATTTCTTACCTTTTTCATAATATTGTTCACATTGCCTCACCTCCTTAATCTCCCTTCAAGGTCCCCTTCCTCACTTCTGCTTATGCGACCATGATCTCAATCTGATCAACTTCAGTGATACATTTTTTCCTTTTGACTCAGTATTCTCCCTTCCCTTCTTTCCCCCCATGTTCTACCCATTGCTTCCTCTAGTATTATTATCCTATGTCCCCTGCCTTCCTATTTTTCGTGCTTATTTTGTAATCTTCTCACATAACATGCCACACCCTTCCCTTATCCTTATTAACCTGCTGACTTCTCTGTTGAGCTGTCTATTCCCCCCACCCCTTGCCCTGCCACAACACTCAACTTCATTTCCACCTCTGGTACTTTTCTAACAATTTGCTGAATATCCCTTCTTTCTGCTATGTGTGACCTCCCTCCTTTCTTCTTGTCTTCCCTTCCAACCTGTTTTCTCCTTCCTCTGGCTCTGCTATGCTGCTTTTTTCCACCTCCCCTTCTTTCCCCTCTCTATCAAACTCTTCGCTGCTCCCAGACACATTAGTCAGTTTTTGCTGAATTAGCCCTTCCTGTCCATTCACCCCATACACTGATGCTGTGTCTTTCCTTTTGTGCACGTGGTCCTTCTGCTATTTTTGCCTCCAATCCACAATTTGAAGCCTCTAATATATGTAATTTTTCCTTGTCTATGAGCCCTTCTTTTTTGTTTGCTAGACTTTTTAGTTGTTCCCTTTGTTCATAAGTCAGGCCACTATTAATGTAAATGTTTGTTCCTTTCAGTTTTTTTTGACTGGTTTATCATGTCTCTCACCATTTGTATACCTAATGCATTTCCCTTCCGTCTTTGTTTTCCAATTCTGAAAGCACTGTATCTTTAATAGTTCACTTGCAAGCCTAGTCTTCTGACAAATAGATCTTGCATCTCGCATCTTACATCTCTTTCCAATTTTTCTTCTATCCCTGATATTATCAAGTTATACTTTCTATTCAAATTAAACTCTAGTGCTCAATTTTTTCAGTTTTTCTAATGTTCTGCATTTCCACCATGGTTTCTTCCTGTTTTCTAGTTCCTTATTTCTTCCCGCTCTTTTCTCTTACTTTTTTCACTGTCTAAATCTCTTCATTAGTTCCTAAACTCTCCTTCTCCCTCTTCCATGGAAGCTTCTCTATCACACGTCTGTATACCTTCACTATTCGCTTACGACTCCATCTACTAATATACAACTAAAGCTTGAATCAATTTATATTGCATGAAAACTTTAGTCCATACTTTTTTGCAAGCAGTACTAAGATCAGCTTATTGTTACCCATAAGCTATGTATCCATTTGTCTGCATTACATGCTATGTACAGTTCAGATATGCAGGAAAAAATATATTTTGCATTACATCAAATATGTGAACATTAATCTTACCAAAACAGTTTTCCTTTCTCCCAACCTTTCTTGCATCTTTACTTTTTTTTTTCATTTGTATAACCCCCTTTAACATCTAAGTCATATTGGGGGCTTTGCATTAGAAACAAGGCTGTATGTTCTTTATATTGGGTTTAAATCATTTGATTTTCTTCAAATGCACATATCCACGCTCACATACACACTTCCATACTCTTTTTGGGATAGGGAATAATTCTGGTTAAAGAGAAATTACCCACCCCAGTTGGGAATCGAACCCGGAACTTCCGGATGAAAGGTCAGCTGGCTGACCACTCAACCACGGAGGCAGTCAATACTTTTCTTGTTTTATGAATACATTTAGTAAATTTTTTTGTTAGCTTAAAGGCTGGTTCACAACAATTGAGAGTGGTAATCAGAACACGAAATACAAAGTTGAAATACATGTATTGCATTGGAAGCATCCACAATTGACAAAAAACTTCCTGGCTCTGGAAACAGGAAGCAAAACTTGGCTAAGTTTTAACATTCTTGTTCTTGTTCCCAGGTATGGCATTTGAGGGTGGTTGGATGAGTCTGGTAAATTTCCAAGAACATTTTTGTTGCAGCTTCATGGTTAAGTATGATTATTCAAAGGATCATATAAACATTTGAATAATGTACAGCATACAATTTATTGTTGACAGCCAGCTGAATTGGTCAATGTGTCAACTGCGATTGAAAATGAAGAGAACTAGTTTTGTGCTGTTATTAAACATTTTCATTTGAAGAGTTGGATTGTGACACAAATCAAAACAAAATTGGATGAAGTTCACGTGGACTCTTCACCTCATTGTAGATCATTTACTTTTGGATTAATGATATTAAACAAGAACTGAAAACAAAGCATGCTCTAGTCATCCAGTTGAGGTCACCACACAGGAAACCATGACAACATCCAAGATATGGTAATGCAAGACTGCTGAATAAAACTTTGTGAGATTGCTGAGACTGTAGACATCTTAACTGAACAAGTGCATAATAATCTGCACGGAGAGTTGGCTATGAAGAAGTAGTATGTGAGGTGGGTGCCACAATTGTTCACAGTTGACCAAAAGTGCATCTGGAATATTTTAACATAATGTCTGGAAATTCTTAATCGCAATCCACAGAACTTTTTTACACCAATTTGTGACTGTTGATGAAACTTGGCTCCATTACACGCCAGAGTCAAAATGGCAGTCAAAACAATGGACAAAGGCTGTCCTCTGCATGTTTTTGTAGCCTATTTAGCGATACCCAGGGGACATCACAAGGAGGTAGAGTACTTTATCCCTCAAGGGGGCATGTAAGATCTGCAATGCTGACAAGATTTTAAATGGAGAACACCTACTGGAATGCACAGAATGAGGAAAGCTGTACCCAATGTATGTCATTTATATTGGCTAGGGAAAAATTGATGGATCAAAATCCTGCACATTTGATCAACACCACAATGGACAAAGGCTGGTGAAAGAGTGCTGAGGAAGGCAAAGACCATTTTTTCAGCTGGTAAGATGATGGCACTGTTTTTTGGGATTCCCAAGGAATAATTCTCGTAGATCATTTGGAAAAAGGAGGACCATAACTGGACCTTATTAGGCTGCATTGTTAGATTGTTTGAAACTTGCATTAACTGAAAAAAAAGATCAAGGCCAGTATGCAAAAAAGTGCTCTTTCATACAGGATACTGCACCATCGCACACATCAGCAATAACAATGGCAAAAGTACATGAGTTGGGCTTTGAATGGTTCCTTATCCACTCTATTCATCAGAATTAGCCGCAGAGCTCTTCTTGTTCCCTAATTTGAAACTTTTCATCAAATGAAGTGATAGTCATAGTCAACAAGTATTTTGCAGAGTTCAACAAAATCTATTTTTCTAACAGGATGAAAAAGCTAGAGGGTTGTTGTACCAAGTGTATATCCCTCAGAGGAGACTATGCCAAGAAGTAAGGCGAGTTTTTTTACAAAAAAAAAAAACAAAACATTTTTCTATCAATCCACCCTTATATTAGATGCATATTGTGCATATTAGACTTTTGCTGTGGAGATTATTCTAGGCAGAGATGATATAAAACAGACACTAGAGCATTCTTTTGAATTATGATGGCTGACCTATATTTTGGCTGAATTGAAAATAGATGAAAAAATATCATTGGTCAGTTAAACCACATTCACCTAGAATGACCATACAATGCAAGAGTTTGTAAACTCCGAACTTAATGATTTCGATGCATACAAAGAAGAAGAATTTTGCATTCTTTCTTTGTGGATTGCCTGCAGTTCAACAGCAGTGTGAGACTTTACAATACCTACTGTGTATAAATACTGATCTTCCATTTGGCTGTGCTGCAGCATGTTTTAATCAATGACTAGAAGTTTTTAAATACATTATTATTGCAATTAAATTGTAGCAGTAGTTGCACATGTGTATTTTTTATAACCTATTTACTTTAAAATATTGAGTTCAAATATTTATAGGATATTTTGGTTTGTTATTCAGTTTGCACTTAGATGATTTCTGCGTGTAAAACCTATTCCAAATTCTTGCATTATGCTTACGATTATATTGTAAATCCCTTGTGCCTGCACTTGTGCCATACATTTCTAGTCATGATCCACTCACTCAGTCACTCACTTCTCCAAATTTCTTACTTTTATGTGCTTATGCTTCTGATATATATATTTAACACACATTTGACCCTCGGGCATAAATTAATTGGCTATCAGGTCAGAGAGAATGACTTACATAGAACACGAACACAGAAACCCACAACACTAAACATCTGTGCCCATAGCATGATCGACCAAATGAGGTTACCAGTCCAGAAATTGTAAAGAAAATACACAAAATGGTATTGGATGACTGTTGACTGAAAGTGCGCGAGCTAGTAGACATTGCAGTCATTTCAAAAAGTTCTGTACATCGCATACTAACTGAAAATTTGGATATGAGGAAGTTGTGTGCAAGGTGGGTGCCACGTTTGTTCACAATAGAACAAAAACATCATGAGGATGTTTCAGTCGAGTGTTTAGTAATGTTTCGCTGCAATAAAACTGAGTTTTTTTGTTGATTTATAACAATGGATGAAGCCTGGGTCCTTCACTTCACACCTGAGATGAAGGAACAATCAAAACAGCAGACTGGAAGGGGAAAATTGGCTCCAAAGAAGGTAAAAATAGTTCCATCTGCAGGCAAGGTCATGGTGTCAGTTTTTTGGGACGCACTTGGAATGATTTTCATTGATTATCTCAAAAAAGGAAAAATAATCAATGGCAAATATTATGCAAACTTGTTAGTGTTTGAGTGATGAAATTGAGCAAAAATGGCTGCATTTTATGAAAAAGAAAGTTTTGTTTCATCAAGACGATGAACCAGTTCCCATGTCCATTATCGCCATAGCCAAAATCGAGTTAAAGTTTGAATTGCCGCCTCATGCAACCTATTCACTAGATTTAGCCCCCTCTGATTTATTTTGTTTCCAAAGCTGTTGAAGAAATAGCTTGGTGCTAGATTTGCCAACATTGAAGAGGCAGAATCTACAGTTGATGGTTATTTTGCAGACCTCGATAGTTCTCACCTTAAACAGGGTATCAAAGCTATTGAACATTGCAGGGAAAATTGTTTTGATCTAAAAGGAGACTATGTAGAGAAATAAAAAGGTTTTTCCCCAACATTTTTGTGCTTTCTTTGTTAGGTCGTGTACTTCTGGGATGTCCCTCATTTCTTCCAAGGATGTGACAAAGATTTTCAAGAAAGTCCCCCCACCCCCAACTATCCATTTCATGGAATATTTTTTGAATATTTTGATTTTCTCAAAAATGGGTAAACAATTTTGACTAAAATACCTTATGTTTTAAGATATTTTTATGAAAATGAAATGTATAACTTGAACTTTCTGTATATCCATTCTGGATGACTTTTGTATAACTGGCAAACCATAAGAGATGTACAAAAACTTACTACACAAAAAATGTAGATCTCATTAAAATACACCATTTAAGTTCTATACATTTTTTTTTTTTTTTTTTTTTTGTGGATTTAACCATTTTTGAGATATCCCGGATTATTAGTTTCAATTTTAGCCACTTAAACTTTTCTCAAACGGGAGGACATCTTTCTTCTTGTTTCTGATTTGCTTACTCCTGGAAAGCAAAGAGATTGGAATTTCAATTGATTTACTTAGTGACTGTCTTTGAAAGGATGAGACTAACTTTTTAGCCTGTGCATTTTCTTATTTCCCTTCTACTTACAAGGACTTAGTAATTAGACTAATTCTGCTTATGTTATCTTGATTAGCATGATGTAGATAACAGATTAATGTTTTGAATAAAAGTTTTGTTTACCGAACAGCAAGAGGACATCATTTGAATGGAACATACTAGAATTTTTTTTCCTTCTACTTACAAGGGACCAGGTAATAAGGACAATTTCTGCTAATGTTTATCTCAATTAGCATGATGTAGATAGAATAAGCTTTTTAACTATAATTTGTTACAGAGATGCAGAGAAAGTCCTGTGAATGGAACACATCAGATTTTTACTTTTCTTTGTTTTCTATTTCTTTCTCTCTCTCAGCCATGCAAACAGAATGGACTTTCTAAGTTAATATAGGTTTTTCCTTGAGTTAATAGTTTAACAACTGCAGCATTTCGAAATGGCAGACATTAATCATGCAGCTGAGGCAGAACTACTTTATTTGGAAGTATTAGACATTGTTTCTAAAAGACAAAGGGGTGTAAGACATAGTGATCTGGAAATTCTAGAAGAAGCAGCATTTTTATCACTTTCTAAATCAGTAGTAAGGCAGATTGTAAATGATATACGAGAGAGGTTAGAACATCCTCTACATAGAAACAATTCTCTTTCACCACCACTGCAGGTATTATTGGCATTAAGATTTTATGCTACAGGGTCTCTACAGTTGTTGGTTGGAGATAATGCCAGAGTAGCAAAATGTAAGCAGAACTGTCAGTATAGTTTCTGCAGCTATTGCTTCAATGAGACCTACGTATGTTAAATTTCCACCAGCAAAGGAGCGTCCAGAAATCACACAAGAATTCTATAACAGGTTTCATTTTCCTGGTGTTCTTGGATGCAATTGACTGTGCTCATGTCAAGATCCAATCACCTGGGGGGAATAGAGGTGAAATAAAGAATTTTGAAAAATTGCTTCAGTTGCTTGTGTGACCTATTCGTTGCTTTAATGTTTGCATTAAATTTGTTTTCTATCTTCTCCCACACAGCATGCTTTTCCTTATTCGAATGGCTATCTGACTTTTTACATTCGATGATATCTTTGTATATTGTCACTAATTTTATCAGGAGTGCCTTCTCAAAATTGGAAAAATTTGTACCTCTCACTCGCTTCATATTTCCTCCTCCTCCCGCCATTTATACCACTGGTAATGAAAAAATAGACAGCACAATACAAACAAGCACATCAAGGTGCATTTAGAAATGTAAATGTCGCTTTCACCACCTTCTCCATCGTCAATTCACGGATGCTAACGAGTTAGCTAACATTTTGCAAATAAATGTTTCTGGAATGATAGAACTATAACACGTTAAAATTTTCTCCTGATGTAAAGTAAAGACAACTTGTTAAGAGAAATTTAACAACTCTTTCTGGAACCGGGCCTAAGAGTTTTATTGATCATAACTGTGGCACAAGAGCCTACAAATTTATCATATGCCTCTGATCACATGTGGAATGTAATGAGCAATCAATGCTCCCCCCATCTTCCTGTATCCTTTGGTGTAGCCAATTATAGTTTCAGTATTAATTTTTATAATATGCTTGATATTTCAGACCCCATGATGTCCTCGCTACACTTCTGAACAACCTGAAGGTTCAGGAAAGACAAAACAGAGTATGCACAACAGTTGCCATAGCTATTGTGGCAGAAACATGCTCCCCTTTCACAGTTCTTCCTGCTCTAATGAATGAGTACAGAGTTCCAGAGTTAAATGTACAGAATGGTGTCTTGAAATCACTGTCATTCTTGTTTGAATATATTGGAGAAATGGGCAAGGACTACATTTATGCTGTGACACCTCTTTTGGAGGATGCTTTGATGGACAGGTAAAACATGAATGAATTAACATAGTTTAACGATTCTTTATATATCAATTGCATGCTTTGCATTCATAGAAGACCATTATCTCATATTTTTAAAAATGTTTCTTTAAAACTTACCTAAGGATTGAGGAAGATTTAAATTCAATTATAAATAGTAAGGTTTATAAATATAAGATGTGTGTTAAAATGGTTACTAGTGAGTAAAAACTTTGCCTATCAGTTTTTAAAGTGGTTAAAAATGAGAATATGTTTTGGGCATATTGTTCACTTTTTCAGCAGTTTGCTTATTTAGCATCTGTTGATTTATAATGTTTGGCTTCTACCATTAAATTACCGCTCTGTATTGATATGAAAGCAGTCTGTGTGTTATGCTTCCAATAGAATCTCTTGTATTGAAACTTTTTTGTTTTACAATTCCATTGTGCTTGTAGAAAAATCAATGTGGCCAGTGTATTTTACCTTAGTGGCTGTAAAGCTTTCTTGTTTATTTGTGAAATGGTTCCTAATTTATCATTTTTGTATACTGTAATAAGTTTTGTGTTTTTGTTGTTTTAAACATTTTTTTAATTTGTAGCTTAACATCCTTTAACCTCGTTGGTCATATCGGACGATGAATGAAATCAGTGAAATGGTGCTCAAATGATGTCAGGGTTCTTGGAGCTTAAAGTTACTCAACAGTCATCTTCACAGGATAAGGGAAAACCCTGGGAAAATAACCTTACCTGAGTAGCTTGCCCTAAGTGAGATTCAAACTCCTGACATCTTGAATGAGAGGCAGACCCGTTACCCCTAGAAATAAGAGTTTTGTTCTTATAATAGTAATAATAGTTATATATAAAACCAAACAGTAATTACTTTCTGTGCTATGTACTGAATCATATATATATCACATTACCATCGTTGAGCTGAAGTTCTCTGCAGCGATGAGCTAATTCATTTAACAAGTTATATCACTAAAGGAGATGCTAGAACTGCTTGCCTTCATTTTTGATATATTTCTGGCATCATCTTATAAATTACCCGTTGTATTTCTTAGCTCTTCCAATGTACACTGGTACTGAATACATACAATCAATTTGGAATTGTTCATCCAAAAGAGATTCTATATATACCCCCGCCATTGAACATTGCACTTGACATCTAGCAGTTAGATTGGTACACTTGCAAAAATACAGATGAGGAGCGTTACCCATCAGACTTCCTGAACCAATCATAAATCAATTCTATTTTTTGGCCAGTCACAAAGCAGAAATGGCTATTGCCAGATGTTACTGTTTCCAACCATGCGCTTCAATTGTGATCTGTATCATGGGTATTGAGTTGTTGTTTGTAGGCTACATATTGTTGGTTGTTATTTATGTTTATGATTATTGTTGATGTTATATATTTATTAACTGTATTTTTCGGACCAAAAGATGCACTTTTTTCCTTATAAAATGTTGTCTAAAATTTAACTGTTTCTTATGGTCCAAAGTTTACATGTGAAAAGCAGTTAAATTTACCGGTAGTTTCAACAATACATGGATCATTAGCAAGGGAATGTGATCCTTGTGGACTGTATACTTGCTACCGAATTGAGGTTCAAGGTTCAACATAGCATAAAGCAGCATTACAAGAATATGGGCCTTAATGACAGACATACCTAATAGCAGTTTTGCTCTATAACGCGTTAAAGAATGTGATAGCAAGCGTAATTTTCTCTCACAGCCCCTTCCTTTTATATTCAGTTGCCAGTAGCAAGTGTACCGTTCATTCAGTAGTGAATTTTTCTAAGCTCTCATGTCTACAATGCTGCCTAAACAGAAGAGATTCTCATACAGAGTTGCATTCAAATTAGAAGTCGTGCAAAAGAGCACAGTAATGGGCAGCAGGGCATTTTGGGTCCCCATCACTTGAGAAAATGATTCACAGAAAGTGAAAATTCAGATATGAGTGAAAGTGAAAATGAAGTCTAAAGGATACTTTGTTGTGCTTCAAAACAGAATGAAATGTATAAGATACCTACATCTTGTAAGTAATAGAGAATAAAACCTTTATTATTTTTATTTCAAAATTTTCTTAACAAAATCATGCTGCATCTTATGGTTCGAAAAATATGGTATATTTATTGAAAACTTGCAAATATTCAAAGAAGATTGTGACAGTGATGTGATTAAATTAATAACATAAGAATTTGAGTCGGTTTTTGTAACACAAACATCACTTATTTTTACTCACTGGGACCAGTTTTGGAAACACTTGTTCCCATTTTCATCCCTTAATTCTGACTAAATCTTGCAATTTGGAGACCAGATTAAAGGAACACATGAGAAACCTAAAAATACAAACAGACACAAAAATCAGCAGCTGCCCTTCATTTTTGGACATCAGAACACGAAATTACGCCAAATATAAAACTGTTAAAACCAGTGTATAAACCCACAGTATTAGATATCTGGGAGAAGATCTACATCATGAAGAAAAAGAGCCATATCAGGAATTTTGATTTACCACCAAACAGCAACCTCTGGAAGTTCATTGATCCAGCAACAAATAAATGCCTCCACAAGTGATACACCACCACTCCCACTGTTGATGCCAATGAAGCAAGATTTAAGTTGGAATTAAGGGTTGAAAATGGGAACAAGTGTACCCGAAACTGGCCCCTGTAAGTAAAAATAAGTGATGTTTGTGTTACAAAAACCGAGTCAAATTCTGTTGTATTTAACTGTATATATAATTATTAATATCTGGAATGTTTTTATTAATAATTATATAACACCACAAATTTTGACGGAGAGACTTCAACAATACTTCAGAACTTACAAAGCCTATTATATCATATAAATAAATTTGAAAAAGTTGTACTTTTATCTGACTCTAAAGCAGCTATCATATCCTTAACATCTGATGTAACACCTAATAACCTAAATATTGCAGAATGCTGCAAAATCATAAAACAACTAATGAATTTAAATAAAAGATTAATACTTCAATGGAATACAGGGTAATGAAACAGCTGACTTTCTAGCCAAGAAAGGTAGTAAAATTACATCAAATTAATCTGATCCAATAAGCTATCACTCTATCAAAAGAATCATTATATCATATAATGAAAACCATGGGAAAATTTATGTAATAACACTACCAGAATCACTACATTACCAAGAAAATCTTCTGTAGCAAATTTTAGGCTCCTAACAGGTCATGACTGTCTCAATAAACATTTATTCAGGATTGGTACAGTGAGATCTCCTCTGTGTCCTTAAAGAAAATATGGATGGAAACCATCTACTCCACTGCCCAACCGTTAGTCAACATAATAACATCAAAATACTGGATTTCAAGAGAGCAAATGGTTTCACTGCCAACTGCTCAACATTAGATACCAACCAACTATGATTATTAATATTGTTCATTCAAATTATTTGTACAAGACTTGAACTGTGTCAGTGTCTCAAAAACCAAGCTGATCATTGAGTGATGATTTACAAAGTGTTACCTTTGTGTCAAGGTATGCCACTCAATCTGACATTGGAATTACTGTAAAACATTGTTTATATGTCTCACTTATACTCTTATTTTGTTCAGGTCCCGGCAGAATCTATAGTTACCACGCAATATTATTTCATTTATATGCTTCTGCTTATGCATTTTTTGCACTTGCACAATCAGATATGAAGTCCTTAAAAGAATGCACTGTTTATATTTTTAGGGTCAGTTTTACAGTTTAAGCTTAAGCCAAAGCTGTTAATAAATGACTGAAATCTACTAAAGCTATGCTTATCATTATGGTTTATGCTTTGTGAGTTTCTCATCAGATAGATTCGTCTTCACTGATTATCAGCTGAAAAATTACGTGTAACTGAGAACTTTTAAATGTCTGTACATGAATTGCCTATGAATTGCCATTGTTTATGATGACTACTAAAATTCACTATTGTAGGTTCTCCTGCAACATGTACTAAACATTATGGGAACAAATCACCAAAACGGTAGAAAAAAAAATTGTGATACAAGGGTAGATTAGAATGGTGTGAGACAATTTTGAAAAACAGTGTTTCTGACGAGATGGCTTTGTTGCTGAAATATTAAGCATTGTGTGAGATAGTATGAGTCCAACAAAATTTTGTTTAGATGATTTTATGCTAAATTGCATCAATAAGTTCTTGTGCCATAATGCCCAACTGTTTACTTAATCAAAATCTTACATAGAATTCACAGTCATTCCATATGTGAGAATAGTTTAGATGTATTCCACTTGGTAGCTAAAAATCTTGCAAGTAAAAACTTTGAAACTGACTGAACTACTTTAGCTGGAAACTGGTTGCACGTGATGGTTTGTCTGTAATTCTCAGAAGTCAACAAACACTGTATTGCATAATTTATTCTCTTAACAAATATTCAGTGCTTTTTCACACCACACCAATGAAAGCAAAGAAAATGTTAATGGCAGATTGCTGTTTATTTCACATTTAATACATGTTCTTTTATGATACAGTCTTTACAGCAACATAATAATAAGAGCATGGTCTGAATTTATTTGTTCACATCGTGTTACTCTTCCGACTATCAGGAAGTAAATCAGTATTCAAATATTTCCATGGATTTTAATGATGCTATGAATCCCATAGACACTCATGTGCTTTCTGATGTGTCATATCTCAGAGGAGCATATGGCGCAATTAATGTGATGCCGAGATTGTGAAAGCAATGGCTCTTGAAAATACTCCCTCATAAATTAGTGTAAGTGACTAGCGTTAAAAAAAAAAAAAATCCACAGATATATGCGTACAAAGTTTGTAGAGACAGGGTTTAAAATGGCTGGTTATTATATATATATATATATATGCGTTTTCTTTTTGGTACTAATTTTCGTGTACATATTTATGTATGCCATAGTCATGCTTATGCACATTTCACTTTTATTTCCCCATAAAGAGAACTTGCACCTGTTTAGCATTAGTGATGTTACATAGTGGCATCTGGCAAAGACACTGTTCTGATGTTGATAGTGCATTTAGCAATACACATGATCATTATAAATGGTATTGCACAGAATCCAACATTTGTTGGATTTCTTATATAGCGCATTATAGTATTTTGTGTAATACAAGTTTGTATAATTTTGTTTCTTCTCCATCAGCCCTAACTTAATGTATGTATGCATTTTTTTTTTTGTTTTTGTTTTTTTCCACACATACTTTTTTTCCCCTCCTAAGGCTCCTGAAAAACAATGTTTTATTGTAATATGTAAACAATGAAGCTAGTAACATTTAAAAACACAAGTATTAATATAACAATCAATAAACTATATTTACAATAATGAATCGCTGAAATGTATGTATGCGTATCACTTCTGAACGATTTCATCAAATTGAACAATTCTTTTTTTTGTTGTGTTCATTATTGTCACGACAAGATTTGTGGAAAAGAAAATGATTAAAAATAGTATGGGAAAGTATTTAAAATTTCATAAAATGAATAAAAACCATGCCAAGCGAATGCATTTTGGTTAATAGCCACCAGATGGCAGTGGTGTCATGGTTATTTGTTGCTAAATGGTCGCAGTACTGCTATATTTCCCCCCCCCCCCCATTCAGTGTTAAGGTAATGCACCAATTTATCGACACAATGATGCAATGCAGCAGTGAAATTCAAATACATTTTTATATATTAATTGTCCTTTCCTTACTCCTGTTCTTTAAAATAAAGCAGCAAAGAAGCTTTCTTGGCGACTAACAGCTAGAGTAAGTTCTTATTTATTTGCCACTAGATGGCCATAGTGGTATTTTCCCTCCCCATCCAATGTTAAGGTAATGCAAGAGTTTATCGAGATGACACAACACAGCAGTGAAATTCAAATACATTTTCATGTATTAACTGTCCTTTCCGTACTCCTATCGTTTAAAATAAAAGAGCTTTCCTGGCGACGAGCACCTAAAATACATACTTATTGTTTGCCACCAATGGCCGTAGTACCTCCTGCTCTATTTTTTTTCTTCAATGCTGTGAGAATGCACCCGGTTATGGAGACAATGATGCAAGGTAACTGTGAAATTCAAATATATTTCTTATGTATGAACTATCGTTCCCATGTTCACATTGTTTAAATAAAGAAATAAGTATATTTTTGTTTTAATTCTTTAAAACGAACAAGTTATAAACAACGTACATAACCATTAACCTTTCTTGGAATCTGAAAATGGCGGAGAAATAACGGGATCCATTTTAGGTTTAACTTCCTACTACAGATGTTGGTTATTTGACATGTGGTACATGAGGATACCCGCGTCACCATCACACTACAATTGCGCTGCTCTTAATACATTTGGTCAAGTAATATTTTGGGTTAAATGGAGAAATTTAATACATAAAGCTATCATCAAATATAAGCTTATCAATTGCCCAACCGAGGTACTTGCTCTTCGACGAACACCAAAAATACGTACTTATTTATTTGCCACCAGATGGCTGTAATACCTATTGCTTTATTTTTCTTCTCCATTCAGTGCTAAGGGAATGCACTCGGTTATGGAGACAATGAGCAAGATAACTGTGACAATCAAATATATTTCTTATGTATTAACTATGGTTCTCTTGGTCACATTGTTTAAATAAAGAAATAAGTATGTTTTTTCCAAATCTTCTCGGGCTTCTAGCCAGGTAAAAACTTGGCTTGACACCAACGTTTCGAAGAAGTGCATCTTCCTCGTCTTCAGGGTGAACTGATCAGTTCACCCTGAAGACGAGGAAGATGCACTTCTTCGAAACGTTGGTGTCAAGCCAAGTTTTTACCTGGCTAGAAGCCCGAGAAGATTTGGAATTAACACGTCGCCAGGAAAGCTTCAGTTCTTATTTTAAGTATGTTTTTGTTGTAATTCTTTAAAATGAACAGGCTATAAACTATCCACAAAACCATTAACCCTTCTTGGAATCTGAAAATGGCAGAGAAATGACTGGACCCGTTTTAGGTTTAACGTCCTATTGCAGATGTTGGTTATCAGACGTTATGTGGTACATGAGCTAGCTAAAGAACATGAAGATACCCGTGTCACAATCACACTACAATTGCGCTGCTCTTAATACATTTGGTCAAGTAGTATTTTAGGTTAAATGGAGAAATTTAATACGTAAATCTATCATCAAATATAAGCTTATCAATTGCCCGACCAATGTACTTGCTCTTCGACGAACACCTAAAATACGTACTTATTTATTTGCCAGCAGATGGCTGTAATACCTATTGCTTTATTTTTCTTCCCCATTCAGTGCTAAGGGAATGCACCCGGTTATGGAAATAATGACACAAGATAACTGTGAAAATCAAATATATTTCTTTCCTGGTGACGAACACCTAAAATACGTACTTATTTACTTGCCACCAGATGGCCTTAGTACTTACTGCTTTATTTTTCTTCTTCAATGCTAAAGAAAAGATAACTGTGACAATCAAATATATTTCTTATGTATTAATTATGGCTCCCTTGGTCACATTGTTTAAATAAAGAAATAAGTATATTTTTAACTACTATAAACAGAAGCACTATTAACAGTGAAGTATTCTTCATGTTGGAGTTGTATTGAGTCACACTTATTTACACTTAAAAATCTTCACTTAATATGTTAAAACACACTGAAACGTTTTCCAGGGCATTCGCCCTCTTCTTCAGCAGTTTGGTATATTTTTGTTGTAATTCTTTAAAATGAACAGGCGGTAAACTATGCACATAACAATTAACCCTTCTTGGAATCTGAAAATGGCAGAGAAATAACGGGACCCGTTTTACGTTTAACGTCCTATTACAGATGTTGGTTATTTGACATTATATGGTACATGAGCTAGCTAAAGAACATGAAGATACCCACGTCACCATCACACTGCAATTGTGGTGCTCTTAATAATTTGATCAAGTAATATTTTGGGTTAAATGGAGAAATTACACAAAGCTATCATCAAATAAAAAACTTATCAATTGCCCTACCAGATCTATTTGCTCTTTAGTTATGTCATTGTTAGCCTTAAAAATGGCTGTTTTGACATAGGAGAAAATAGAGAAAGAGGTGGAAAACATTAGGAGTAAAGGAAAGAAAGAGATTCGGAAGAAGTGTGAATGTTCATGTGACTGTCTCCTTAATGTAATTCATTACCTATGTCAGCTTTTACCCGCCACACTATGAAAGGGCTGTCATTACTGTAATGCCAATGACATCCTTGCTAACCCACGCTGTTAAATGTCATCCTTTCCACATTACCTTATGGGTGCGCTGAGTTTGTCCTTTTCACAATACCAACTATATATGCTACATTGCGCAGATCATAGTGCTTCATTGCACTTTTCAGATGCAAAGGCATTATTAGACATTTGCAATGGTAAATTTCTGTTGACACTTCTACTGGCCTCATTTCGTTTCCATCACATTTTTGTCTCTTCACAAGTCAAAGGAAGAATCAATATGGAAAGTGTTTCCAAATATTTGTGCAAATTACAAAAACTATGCTTGGTTGAGCAAACGAACCATTTTAGGAGCAACAAATAAGAATGTAGATTATTTGAATATAAAAACTCAGGTTAAAATTGATGAACAAATGCATTCATTTAGGTCAATTGATTCCATTGTCAATCCAAATGAATTCATCAATTATCTTACTGAATTCCTAAATTCATTGGATTTGCCAGGAATACCGCCACACAATTTATAGCTCAAGGTTGACTCGGTGATAATTATGCTATGCAATCTCAATTAGCCAAAATTATGCAGCTGAACAAAACTCACTGTTAAAGAATTAAGAAAAATGTGATTTAAGCAACTATAACGTAGGAAAGCTCAAAGGTGAGGATATACTTATTCCAAGAATACCACTAATACCAACCGACTTTCCTTTTGAATTTAGGCATGTTGTTTCCGGCGCGCCTTGCATTTGCAATGACAATAAGTCCCAAGGTCAATTGTTAGAAGTGTGTGGAATATACCTTGAATTGTCATGTTTTTCGCATGGGTAGCTGTACTTTGTGTGCTCGAGAGTCTGCAAACCATCGGCGCTATTTGTTTTCTCTGCGGAAGGAAAATTGTACATTACAATAAAGTATTATCAAATTATGTAATTGTAATTTTACTTCATTGCATATTCGTACTGTAAACAGAAGATTTTGACTTGAGTGTTTTTCATCAGAATACACCACCCTTGCGAAGCCGGGGCGGGCAGCTAGTTTATAATAAAATTTCCTTATCTTTTAAATTCAGAGGACTAGTTTCGCAATCACAATTTGATTGCATCATCAGCTTATCTTTTTCCTCCTGTTTGTTTGCATTGTTTATATTTATTTACCTTGGGCAAATAAAAAAAATTTAAAAAATTTTTAAAGAACATGATATAATATTTGTCCTCAAAATAAATACAGCATAAAAATTTTTTTAAGACCTTTTGAAAAAGATGAAATTTCAAAAAATTAAAAAATCTGGCATGCATAATTTAAATTTTTTAAATTGTGACCTTGTTTACATTGGTAAGACCAAATGTTATTTGGAAATTGGAGTTTAGGAGGACTTCAGAAACATTAGACCTGTTTGAAAGAGAATATTTATTTTAAAGAACAAAAATCGTGCAATGAGTTTTAATTTCTCACCAATTGATTCTGTCACCAAATTTGTTTTGATCTAGTTTAGCAATATCTTAGTAGACAATTTTCACTTGGTAGCAGTAACCATAATGATGTAAATAAATAAATAAGTTAAGCTGATGATGCAATAAAATTGTGATTACAAAACTAATCCTTGGAATTTAAAAGATATTAGTTTTATTACAAATTATTATTTGTTATATTGATAAAGTTACTGCATTAAGAAAGATCCAGGAATTCATTGAATAGGATTTATGTATAGGTTTGTGGGCATCCTCTATCCTTGCTGATAAAATCATACAGCAAAGTGTAGTAGTTCTTCAATTAAGCAAGAGAAAAATAAGGGTTACACTTAAGAGAAGGAAGATAACGTTCTTGAACCATAGCAACTATACTTACGTTCAGGCTTTAACCTCAAACATTTCATGAGGTTGTAAACCTACCGTTTGCTTCTTTTAGTTTTAATGACTAAAACACACTATTATGTTCAGTCATTAGAACCGCAAGAAGGGTGTGGGGTCAACTATACAACCCCACAAAATGTGGATGTTAAAGGCTTGGACACAACTATATTTCTGTCTCTCCGGGAAAGAGATAAAAATAAAAAAAGAAAAAAACAGCTTCATTGGGTGACCAAATTAGCATTAATCTGTGTCTACACTGTCGAAGTTACGCATGTGTTATATTCAGTTAATAATAATGATGAATTATTATTATTATTCAGCATTCAGTACTTGTGTACTCTGTTTGTATGTATACAGCTTAGACATGATAGAAATGTGCATAATGAGCTTTTCTTACCCGGCAATGCTGCAACTACAGTATAGCCAACAATACACAAACTTGACACAAACTGCCAAGTGCAAAGTTTAAGCAGCGTGAAATTAGAGCAACCTAATCTATGGATTTCGGAGCCTTATTAGAATTTAGGGAACTCGTCATTAAAAGAAACAAATAGGAAATTAATGTATTTATCCCAGAACTTAATTTTTAAATACATATTTTGAATATATTATTTTTTGTTGGAGTAATTTGAGTTATTATGTAGAGACTTTAGGTTTCACTTACTTTATTTTACTTAGACATGTTTCGAGGAACAGTTTTCCTCATCATCAACTAATCTCGACTGAAGCTTAGGGAAATTGTTGCTGATGTGTTGATTCTGCTGCTTTCTGGTTCTCTGATGGTGAACTTCAAGAGATTGTCTAATGGTGGTAGTTCAAAATTCATGACTATGTCACGGTTTTTTAAAATATGGGCTTTTCCCCAAATTGTCAATTTTATAAGTATTTTGGCAGGTTTTAGTATTGAAATGTCTTGTTGAATGTTGTGCTGGGTGTTCCAAAAATGGTGTGCTACTACTGATTTGTCTGTTTGCTTTAACTTCAAATTCCTTAGATGTTCATTTAGCCTTGTTTGTAGATTCTTATTTTCTTTCCATGTACCCCTTTGGGTAATCTTCGCAGTTTATTTGTTAAATTCCTGATTTGTTTTTATTTGGTATTGTGTCTTTTAGAGGATAATTAATAACTGGCTAAAGGAAACAAAATTGTCATGGTACAAATTGAAACAGGAACTAACAAACTTATGTTTCAAACAATCTCACTTCACCTTCAACAACAAGTTTTTACAGCAAACTTCAGGTCTAGCAATGGGAAACCGTTTTTGGCAGATGTCTACATGAGATCCACATAACAAAAGCCTTTCCTGTAGTATTTAAAGTTTGGTACAGATATGTTGCTGACATATTTGCTGTGATACCCAGAAAACTGATAGATGATGCCCTCAAACTTCTAAATATGCAGGACCAGACAATTAAATTTATGATAGAAATTTAAGAAGATGGTTAGTTGCCTTTCCTGAATCTCAAAATTAAAAGACACGGCAACAAAATAGAATTTGGAATTTATCACAAACCCACCCATGTGGATAATTACATAAAGAAAAACATGAAAACACATCAACATGTCATAGTCTAGCACATAGTAAAATACATGTACCTCTCAAAAAAACAGCAATATAATAGAGAATAAACATACACAAAGTTGCTGCACAGAATAGTTTCTATCAACACTTGGTAAACCAGCTAATAAGCAAATATAAAAAAACAGAAAAAGATCAGGGTTATCACAACACTCAGTAATAGTAACAATTGACAGCAAAGATACAGCAATTTTACATTCTATCCAGGTTTTTACCATAAATTCAGTAATGTCTTCCAAGATCAAGATGTAAAATTGGCATCGTCTAACAGATATAAGCTTAGGAATTTATTCAACCATCCTCTAAAAGGCACAATACCAAATTAAAACAAATCAGGAATATACCAAATAAACTATGAAAATTGACCAGAAGTGTACATATGAAAGATAAAAAGGAATCTACAAACAAGGCTAAATGAACACCTGTAGAACTTAAAAAGTTAAAGCAAACAGCAAATCAGCAGTAGCACACCATTTTTTGATCACTCAGCACAATACTCAACAAGACATTACAATAATAAAACCGGCCAAAATACCTACACAATTGACAGTTTGGGAAAAAAAAAATCCATTTTTTAAAAAACCTTGACATAGCCATGAATTTTTAATTACCACCATCAGACAACCTCTTCAAGTTCACCACCAGAGAGCACCACAATCACCACATCAGCAGCAATTTCTCCAAGTTGGATAAGTAGAGTCAGACTGAAACTATGAACTCCGGCACATTGTAAAATGCCATTGGGGTGTGTCATCTCAAAATAATTTGAGACCACCTTGTGGTTTAACAAGAAATATGTGAGTCAGTTAAGAAATTTAATGCTGTGCTAGCATGTTGCCATGGTAGTTCAGTGGTAGAACAACTGCCTAGAGAACCTGAGATCCATGGTTAAAATCCTGGCTATAGTCTGACATTATCCAATTCCTGGCCTGGCCTCCACATGGCTTGTGTAAAAAAACAGTTAATTAACACTAATTTTCCCTAAGCGTCATTGTTTAAAACATTTTTTGCATCACATGCATTTTATATTTTGATTAAACTAAGAGATACTTAGGCTGATTAAGGCCCCCCCCCCCCGAATTTCATGGAAATCTATACAATGAGCAGGAGAGGGAGGAGACAAAAATATATCGGTATGTAGGGCAACAGCAGTGGAGCTTCAACGACAGTGATGGATGAGAGTTTCCGTGTAGACAATATACTAACCTAACATAAAACATGATTGTAAACAGTTTTGCCTGATTCAAATTTGCACATGAATTCTTGTAAATGGGCAGGAATAACAATTTATTATTTGAGAAATGTATAATATTTTAAAATTCAAATAAATAGATAACAAGGAATGAAAATTGTAAAACAAAAAGGAAATTCGACATAAATTGTATGCTTTAACAAGATATGCATCTTAAGAGCCATTTTTAAGATAATCAAATGTTCCATATAAAGTGTAGTTAAGGGTGGAGGATTTTCTTGAAAATCATGTCAAGACATATAATTCTGGTGAAACTTTGACATCAAATATTTGGGTAGAATACAGTACTTCCCCTATGTAAAGAAAGTAAAATGTGACACAAGCATAAAACAGCTCAAATTGTGCAGCATGCAAATGAAAATGCTGCTCTATTATTGTAAGAACTGAATTGCTTAGTAAAGTCTAATTGTGTGTTACTTTGCTTCTGACTTTCTTGCTTGAGGATCAGATTATCTCTGATGTAAGATTGGAAACAGTAGGGCAATTAAATTTAGCAGAATTTACCCATGCTTAGCTTGCCCCTTAATTTGATTCCAATATGAAAATATGCCTGCAGCTATATTAAAACGAATATCCAGGCATTAGTTATACAAAACAGAAAACTTATACATTTTTTTACTGTTTTTTTTTTTTAGTTTAACGTCTTTTAACCTGTTTGGTCATATGGACAGTGAGTGAAATTGGTGAAATGATGCTCAATGATCTCAGGGTCTATCAAGCTTAATGTTACTCAACATTTGTCTTCTCAGGATAAGGGAAAACCCCCCCCAAAAAATCCTTATCCATGTAACTCACCCTATGTAAGATTCGAAGTCACGACCTTTTGAGTGTTACTTTCTTAAAAGAAAACATACAAACAAATATTAACCTGTTAGAACTATTTAATATTGAACAATATCTACACTTAGCTGAAGAATTTACAAAATCTGAAACCTCTTTGTGTGTTCTGAAACAAATGACACTAAAAATAATAAATTTAAGATACCCTCCAATGAATGGCTACATGTTTATACTGATGGTTCTAGCTTACCAAATCACAGTGGTACTGGCGCAGGTGCAATACGCCCTTTCTTCTCTTTCTACAAAGATTAAGTTTAAATACTAAAAATTTTGATGGAGAGATTTCAACAATACTTCCGAACTTACAAAACCTACTATATCATATAAATAAATTTGAAAAAGTTGTACTATTATCTGCCTCTAAAGCAGCTATCATATCCATAACATCTGATGTAACACCTAATAACTTAATTATTTCAGAATGCCACAAAATCATAAAATAACTAATGAATGTAAGTAAAAGATTAATACTTCAATGGATACCAGCACATTGTGGAATACCGAGCAATGAAACAGCTGACTTTCTAGCCAAGAAAGGTAGTAAAATTATATCAAATTCATTTGATCCAATAAGCTATCACTCTATCAAAAGAATCATTATATCAACATATAATAACAAAATTAAAGAAGATAATGTATTACAAACAAAAGGAAAACCATGGGAAAATTTATGTAATAACACGATCAGAATCACTACATTACCAAGAAAATCCTCTGTAGCAACTTTTAAGACTTCTCATGCCATGACTGTCTCAGTAAACATTTATTCAGGATTGGTATAGTAAGATCTCCTCTGTGTCCTTTCTGTACACTTAAAGAAGATATGGATGGTTTCTACTGTGCTGCCCAACTTTTAGTCAACATAATATGACATCAAAATACTGGAATCCAAGAGAGCGAATGGCCTGATTGCCAACTGCTCAACTTTAGATACCAACCAACCAACATTTTGAATGTGAGACAGACAGGCTACCACCACACTACCTAGGCGGGCATTTGTAATTTGTTGTGGCTTAATTGATAATGCTAAAGATTATCTTCCATAATCATAAACTGCACACTAAAATATTTATAAATAATATACAAATTGGATCTTGTCCTACACACGGCTTGTGTGAAAAAACAATTATTCCAATATACAAATTATTTTCTAAAGCAGTGCACTTAAGATTCAATCATTTATTTTTATTATTTAGTAAAGTGCTAAATACATACATAGTTGGGACTGACCTTAACTCTAGATTCAGTAAAGATAGTGTTCCTTTTTACTCCCCAGTTTGTAATCTGTGATATATTTTGTGCATCACTGTCATACCTATTTTTTTTATTATATGAATCGATTGCTTAATCTTCTTTATGTTTGAACTAACATTTATAATTATTTTACAGAGATCTCGTACATAGACAAACAGCTTGTGCAGCCATCAAACATATGGCTTTGGGTGTTTATGGCTTTGGCTGTGAAGATGCACTCATACATCTTTTGAATCATGTGTGGCCAAATATTTTTGAAACCTCACCTCATCTTGTGCAAGCTTTTATGGACTCCATAGAAGGATTAAGGGTAGCTCTGGGGCCAAACAAAATTCTTCAATATGTCCTACAGGTAAGTAAACAAATAAGACAGTTCAGTGGTCAGGAAATAATAATTTTATTTAATTTTATGCTTCTTTACATTGTAGTATAATCAATTTTTTTTTTTTTTGCTGGTAAAAATCTTACTTTAATTCTTTTCACATATTTATATAGCATCTGATAGACTAAGGCTGGATGCTTTCGTCAATTAATATTATTTAATTTTTCTCTGTTCTATTAATTTTATTCGATGTAATAAATTATTTTCAGTACCCAAAAATTGTTGTTGAAATCAAAGTGAAGCAATTCATAAAAAACACTTGAAAGAAAGTGGACTCAACTTTAACACTTTATAGCTTCACTCATCTATTTACTAAGCAGCTCACTTCATGTCTACATGTTAGACTGCTGCAGGCCTCGTTTTGCAACCCTGAAAGCAATATAAAACCATTTTAACCCGTGTGTCATACACTATTTTTAAACTGTTATCAATTTTTATAGACAAATTGTTAATTATTAGAGTCTTTATACCTACTTTGTATCTATGATGCGCAGTGCGGCTGCAATATTACATTAATCGATTACTCACATCAAGTACAAGGTTGCCAACTCAAGGAAAAGATTAATGCTATGCGATCAGGGTCGATATCACTGGATAAATAAAATATGACAGTGTATGTTGTTAATAGATATTGTGACTGCCAAGAGATTAATTATGATGTAAAATTGCATAATTATTGTAAATCCAAATCAAAGCCAGTCTATTTAATAAATAACTCAAATACAAAAAGTAATTGTGATGTTACTAGTCGTGAAACCAAAGTTGGTAACAATGGAGTGGCATAAACACTTTATTGCACTAGTGCGATAAAGTACAACTTTTAACTTGTATTGCTTGTGTTAAAAATTCTACTTTTTGTTCGAGCTGTCTAAAAAAATATGTTAACATTGGTTACATTTTTTATATTGTTAGTTAAGTGATTAAATAAGATGATACCATTGCATGTGAAGCTTCCCTCAAACAGACTGATCTACATTTGTTGAGAAATGACTTAAATTAGTGGTTTTGGACACTTTTTTCTTCCCCTTTTTACTACAAAAAGAGCCAAATTCCCATTCAATAAAGTAAATTATATTATTTATAATACAATAAATACTAAAAATAAATCTTATGATTTATTTAACATTCTTCATATAAATTAACACTTTTATTTATATAATTAATTGTGTTAATTTATTTTAGTTTAGTCTTAAATGTCTGAACAGCAGTTTTCCCTCTTCTGTCCCAATAATTACTGCCTGATTCAACTGGGTCTTTCTGAAGTACCCATTTTGATGAATCAATAATTTTACAACTATGTAGTAGATGCGACATGATACTTCCACTTCAGTAAACCAAAAGCCCAGTCGCAAGAAAACGGTTTGATCTATTTTCAAAACTGAAGCAGTGGCCTACAGTGTAGACCTGTCATTACCCTCCACATTACCGCATAAGAATATTACGCTTCTTTGGTGGAATGCAGTTATCTGCATGTAGGAAGAACTGTGTCCTCCCAAATCCATTGTTTTCCAGCTAGTTTTGAAGCATACATAACAGAATTACTTCTTTCTCTATCCTGGAAGTAAATACTTGTTTTGAAGAGATGCATCCCACATGACCCCAAATAAACTGGTTTATAAGGTGACAAAAGAGAAATTTGTCCTAGCCAGGGAGGAAAGTTGCATTTGTTGAGCCATTTCAAAGGAATAGTGTCAGGAACCAGAATAACTATGGTGCAGGAGAAATGTTTCTTATCAGAGCTACTCTTTATTTTCTTTTGCTGTCTCCTTATAAAATGACCTCTCTTTCATTACCTTTCTAAGTGTCTCTCATGTTCTTTGCATAACATTATAAAACATCAATGCAAGCAAGGATTGCAATTTTAAAATAAATATATATATATATATATATACACAGCTGGGAAGGAGTTTAAATGGTTGTTACTGTATATTTTTAAAAATCTAATATTTCTATTCATATGACTATCTGTTCTGCAAACTATTATTGCAAAAGATTATTATTTTATCTACATCATGCTAATTGAGATAAACATTACCAGAAATAGCCTTATTGCTTAGATCCTTATAAGTAGAAAGGAAATAAGCAGATTCACTAGGCTAAAATGATACATTTATTAAAAGCTAGTACTATGCAATTGTCTCTCCTTGGCTAGGAGTAAAACACAAGAGAGACGAAACATGAAAACATTTAAGTATTTTAAAACTGAAACCAATAAAAGGGAATATCTTTACAAAAAACTGTATAGGACATAAGTAGCGTGTTTTATCAAGATCTACCATATTTATCTAAATACAAGACAAAGGCAAGATGACCCCCAGTTTTCAGAACTTAATTTTGGAATTTAGCATGCCAGCTATATAAAACACAATCTAATTATTAAATAAAATTTTAAGTTTTTCTGTATAATTTGAACAAACTGTCTGGTAGACTCAATCTGTATTATTTTATAAAACTAAGGTACCCTAAGTTAAGTCCCCTCCCCCTTTTTTATTTGAATTTGTGAAGAAATGTGGTGGGTAGGAGAGTGAGAAACAGTACAGAAATGATGTACCCATATGTGTGGGATCAAAGAAAGTGATAGTGATGAAAGTGCAGCTGAAACAATAATTAATGAGATTTTCTATTTAGACAACATACCTAATAAGCACTATGGTATAAAACATTTTAACGAAGTTGATAATTAGAATTGGCGCGAAAATTCATGTGTTGAGAGATGGAGAGGGGAGTACAGAAATGTACATAGGGTATGTGTCTGACAGTAGAATGTAATGGCAGTGGTAGTGGTGGCAGCAGCGGAAGCATAGTGTAACAATGATTATGGGTTATGAACAGTCATAAAAACTTTAGCGTAATTTGAATTTGCATAGAAATTGACATTGTCAGGGGAAGAGAGATGGAGAAGGGAGAACAGAAATGTACTGGTTTGTCTGTGCTCGGTGGTGACAGTATCTGCTTAGCGCAGTAATTATATATGCAAGTCGCTTCAGTTGTGGTGCCAGTGAAAGGGATATAAATAGCAGTTTGTGAATTAGAGGAAGAATGGCATATGGAGCAAAACAAATCGTGCAATAAAGAGTTAAATCCAGGTATTTGAATTCTGTGCCAGGTTTTGTTCCCTGCAACCAATGCCATGCACAGTTATTTGTAAAATTCATTATTAGATGATGTAGGCTGCATCTGCAAGTGTATAAGAAGTACCTACCTACCTGTTTCTATGAAGAAGCCTGTTGTTTATTCCTAATATGTAGATTGCTTTATGAATGGTGTTCAGTTTGAGATTTCATAGTATACCCTATATGTTTATGACAAGTTTGGCAGAGGACTATTGTACCATCAGTTTTTAAAGCACTGTAAATACAAATCGTTGGTTTCAAATTTGATGACAAATATAATAGGACCAATGTTTTTCTTTATTCCTAAAAGTTTGAATTTGGGCAAAATTCTTTTTTAGGGAGGGAAGGCCTTTGTTTATTTTTACTTAATTCACCTCTCCCTTACTGATCCAATTCACCTCTCCCTTAGACACATCCGGTGCAATAGTTAACTTAAATGCAACTAACTGTAACAAATTCTGAGCATTTGAGAACAAGAAAGGTAAACGTTTAAAACGAGTCATTATTATTCACTTTGAAATTGAATAGTAATATTATTTCTTATAATAATTTCAGTTTTTAGAACTGCTTATACATTATATTCTTATAGTCAACATGAAATTTACTATTCTGGAATTTATAGAAGAATAAGAGGCTTTGAATGTAATGGAAATATATGGGACTGTTAATATGTATGAGGAACGCAATAATAAAACTTACAATTTTTTTTCCTTTCTTGCTTTGTAATGAAAATGTAAGGGATTGACATAAATGTGTAACTCCACAATAGTATTAAAGTTTGTAAAATTATGCAGTAAAATATGAAATATGTATTATACCTCAAAATATGTAAAACTATGTAATTTAAAACTTAGGAATAACAGTCCTTTCAGCATAGTTTGTCAACATTTTAGCTTTTCTTATAACTACATATACAGGAAGAGAAAATGTATGCATAAAATCTGGGCTCTAATGATCATCAAAGACAATACTTCATAACAACTACTTTGTGAAACTTTTAGTCATATGTTGGGTTTAATTCATGTTCAGAGTTTGTAGAAATGGATCTCTGCATTAAGGCAGTCAAGTCTGTTTAGTGTGTTTCCTAGTTGATTTAATATCTCAAGATTAACGTGTTATATTATGCATGTTTTGAAGGTGCTTCATTCATTTACAACCAGCTTGATACAGTATGGTTACTTGGAAGCTTTGTTCTTCTGAAATTGAATATTTGTTTGGTCACTTATACATTGACAGTAAGAACTTTGTGGTAAAGTTTTTTTTGAAGTGATGTAATCATTTTATTGTGTAAGTTTCAAATATAAATATGTTTCAATTAAGCAATTTAATTACAAATAAGGTCCACCTCTATAGTAGGGGATAGAATGTCTGCCTCACATTCAAGAGGTCCCTAGTTCATATCTCAATTAGGGTGATAAGGATAAGGTTTTCTTTGATGAATGTCAGTTAACTATAAGCTCTGTGAACCCCGAGCACTATTGAGCATCATTTCACCAATTTCATTTATTCTCTGATGTGACCTCCAGGTTAAAGGTTGTAAAACTGGGGGGGAGGGACAAACAAAACAAATATATAAAATGTAGAAGGCATTCTATGTGCTAAACAAGAAATCAGAGAGAAGAATTAAGCTAGTAATGATGAAGCAGCTACAGAAATTATAAATCATTTATTTGTACCTAGTGATAGAACTTTCTATCCTTTTTTTTTTTTTTTTTTAATAGACATTTTATAAATTTAAAATAGAAATTAAATATTTCATGCAAACATTTGATTGCATATAACTAGAAGTCATTTCCGGGCTGTAGTGCTATGGTCTGCTGGAGGCAGTTATGTGAGAGCCTATGTCCTCTCATTTGATTGCATCATCAGCTTTGTTATCCTTGCAATTTTACATTGTGAAGTTTACTGCCACTAGTTAATGTTTGTTTACTGTAATATTGCCATAAAAAACAAAATCAGTTGTTAATATTTAAGTATTATGCAGTTACAATTTTTTAAAAGAATATCTTCTCCCAAATTGTTGATATCTATCAGTTTAATCATCTTTGATAATTTATCTTCTGGCTTTATTTCATGATTAAGTAATCAATTATGACCTGCTAGAGCTGAATTTGTTTTTCATTTATTTTGAAAAAATAATATTGTTTTTTTAATTATGTATTCTTATTTGCCCATTTTTTTTTGTGGTAAAGTAATAATGTTCATCTTTCCATAAAAGCTGTTAACTAGTTTCCACGTAACTTTGTATAATACCAGGACTGTAAACTTATTATTTTAATAGTATTTTAATTTTATTTCACTTATATTTCAACTGTAAAAGTGCTTAATTTTCTTAATATTGCATTTCATAGTGCTATTTTTTGTAATATGCTGCTTTTACTTTGCATAAACATGCCATCTCACAAAATTTAACACACTAAAAATTGTTGTAATCCATCAATTTTGCATTATAATCATGTAGGATGCCTTTTTAGCTGGGTTTTATTCAAAAGATATAATTGATTTGAGAAATTTGAACATATATACTTTTTTCTTTTTCAGGGACTTTTCCATCCTGCCAGAAAAGTACGTGATGTGTACTGGAAAATATACAATTCTCTCTACATTGGTGGCCAAGATGCACTAGTGGCAGGCTACCCAAGAATTACAAATGATCCCAAGAACCAGTATATTCGTTATGAGCTGGATTATATTCTGTGAATTGTATGGATTCAGTTTTAACAAAATAACATTCAATTTCTGAAGCAATTCATATATCTTATGTAAATAATGATTTTAGAATGGAAGCGTGTCAAATTGAGGGAACATTTTTCAGTGTGAAATTACTTTTCTTTTGTAAAAACTTTGAATCTGTAATTCTACATCTGATTTTCAGCTTGCAGCATTATAGTGCGATCATTATCATCATCATCTCATTTCTTTTGTCAGCTTACTAGTCATTGTTCTTATATCTTTAGTTTCTTATTTTTTAATTGTGGAATTTAAAAAAAATATATCATGGTTCATTGTTCACTACATTGACTTATATTTCCATGCTGAAATACAATATTAAGCATTCACAGTCATTCTATGTTGTATGGTCATTATCTCAAGCTTAATAAACTATATATAATTTATAATTTTGTTAATTCATAACCATATCATTTTTCATTTTATATGTATATATGGATCTTATACATGTCATTTTCATTTTGGGTATTTAAGATAGAATAAAATAAGGCACAATTGTAGCCAGGAAATTAATCCTTTTTTATGGCCCTTGTATAGTCTTTGTGTAGTTAAAATAAAATAATAATTGAATAACTGTGATCTTTGTGTAAATCACCTAAAAATACTTGTATAGTATTTAATATGATATGTTAACCAAGGTAAGTTGCCAGAGATGACTTATTTCTAGAGTCAGTGAAATTTGCAACATGCAATAAGAGAATTGCTTCATTTTTTTTTTTTTTTTTTTTTGGTACTATTTCTACATAATTATTTCTATAGCCTGGAAAGCTGTATTTTTTAATCACAGAATAACACAAATGTGTATAATACAAAACAAACCCGCATTCAATTTTAGGACCATTTGTAAAAATCTTGTTACATTCACATGAATTTCTCTACCCATTGTTATTCATTTTTACATCACTTCTGTAAAATATTGTTACAAAACTTAGCTTTCTATGTACAAGGACAGTTTGGAAAGTTCTCAGTTTAATTTAGAGATGGTGCTGATGTGCAAGAATAGTTATCAAATACTATCCCATAGATGCCTTAATAAAAAAAATATAATAATCCTGTGCTGCTACAGCCCTTGCAAGCCTAGGACTACCAACCCGATTGCTGGTCTCACACCCACTTACTGTGAAGCCTCAACATTAATAGTTACAGAGCCGTTTTTGATATCCATGATTACTTCATAATATTTACTGTAATTATCTAACATTTATTGTCTTTAAATTACCCCTAAAGTTCTTCAACGTTAGAGGCATCTTCGATTCTTCAATTGTCCTATTAGCAAAAGAAAATTTTCCTACATTGGTTCTGTACCTTCTACCCTTAATTTTATACAAATGATCGTTTCGTCCATAGTATGCCTGGTTTTATAACCTTTTCTAACTTCCATCCATGCATTTAAACCAGCATAAGCTTGGATAATGTGACTAACCTATTTCTTTGATGCCTAACTTTTATTCTCTTCGCCTTTTGTAAGCCCTAAAGCTTTACCTCTCTTCATGAATTGTACAGCCTTTCTCTATATCTTCTCCAGCAAATCAGTTTGATTAACCCTTTATGGGTCCCAGCATGCTACTCCATATTTTATAACTGGCCACATTAAGAACTTGCTGTTGCACTCCCCTTTTTCAATATTCTCATTACCAAGTGCAATGTCTTCTATGCTTTCCTAGATGTAGAATTTATCTGATCCTCCCTTCTGGCATTACTTGACAAGCACACTCCTAAATATTTGCATCTGTCCACCTCTAGAATTCGTTCTCTGCCCATATGATGGCTATGAAGAACTTTCCCCTTAGTTCTACTAAAAATAATTGACTTGTTCCAGCATTGCCATTTTGTTTGCGGCGGCCCACCTACTTATTTCATTTAGGTCATCCTGAAGAGTGGTTTCATGCATGGTATTTTGAATCTTATTGTAAATAATACAGTCATCTGCAACCAATCTTATCTGACATTTTAATATTTATAGTTATATTGTTAAGAAAAAGTAAAGGACCCTGTACCGAGCCTTGGTGCAAGCCTGAACTTACAACACTCCTTTCAGACCTACTCTTACTCTTTGTGTCCTCCCTTTCAAAAAAATGGTCTCTCTATGATACTACGTGGTCATCAATTCCCATTTTTGCTAGCTTCTGGATGAGTAAATTATATGGCACTACATCAAAAACTTGAGAAGAATCTATCACCACTGAATCAGTTCTTCCCTCTGCATCCACCTCATCGGCCAAACCCGGAAATAATGAGGTTATTTGACTTTCACACGAATACCCAGATCTAAACCCATGTTCTTTTTTTTAATCATTTCTTGTTTTCTAACTCCTCCCATATGTATTCTGCAATTAAATTCTCCATTACTTTACACAGATTAGGCTAACAGGTCGACAATTATTTATTTCTGTTTTATTACCCCCTTTATATATTGGAACTACAGTACCGGTATAGCACAGTTGTTAATTGACATGTTAAACAAGAGCATTAGATAGGGAATTATGACTTCTCCCCATATTTTTAAAATTTCCATAAGTTTGTTATCCGGTCCTCTTGATTTAGCATTCTATTACCTTTTGCATAATTTGGATTGCATAAAAAGCAATTTCCATCATTTCAGAACTATCATCCAATTAATGAAAAACAGATACAAAATGTGAATTTAATATGTTGGCTTTGTACTTATCATTTACTACAGCAATTCCATTAACTTTAAAGTCTGGAATGCCTTCTTTATAACACCTGCGTCTTCTAATGTAATTGTAAAAAACTTTATTTTTCCCGTTAAGTATTTGTTTTAAGAGCCACTCCTGTGCTTGCAACTTTTTTGTCTTGTAATTGCTCGGTTAGTTCTTTAAATTTATTAAAATGCCTTTCTGATTTCCTTTTTTTATGATAAGCATGGCTCATCTTCCTTTTAAGTGATCTAATACGTTTTGTATAAAATTCTGGATCAGCGTTATTTTAGAAAACTTTAAAGGATACATGGTTCATTTACATAAATTATACGAATGCCCCATATTGTTTATGTAGAAAGGTTTGGATAGTAGCAACGTCTGCTCTCTGGAATTTCCAGCTAATTGGTGATTACTTTAAACAGGTTTTTCCGTCCCTTCCAGTTTACTTACACACAATGATGGTCACTGATACCTGGTAAAACCTTTCATGCAGAAAAAGGTTCAGGCCTGCATACATCCAGTAAGGCTGATTTCTACATACCTGATTTAACAACTTGCAACATCCCCTGTTCCCAAACCAGAAAATTCACTAAATTCTGAGTTTCGCCTCCTATTAACTAACCATCCTTGTTTACATTTGGCAGATTTACAGCCCCAGCTACAATAACATTTTTTCCCCTTGAGATTTTCTCTGTTAATTTAGACAATGTTTTATAATCAGTTTTACCAGGTGGTTGATAGCTCTAGTTTAACTTTTATCTTGGTGCAAATAAAAATTCCCCATCCCCTTCTGTCGCAGTCCTTCCTGAACACACTGTAATCTGATCTGAAAACTTCCACATTTTTATATCAACATTTAGCGATGACTGTACCTATGATCACATTTGTATTACCGTAATTTACCTGTAAGAGCCTTAAGGAATCGACCCCTACCTGTGAAGCTTCATTTCTCCAAGATTGGTGTCACTGCTGCTCCTGCCACTTGATGCTGTCAATCCACTTTGTTACCCTCCTGAACAATGCTGCCAACTTTGAAGATCTACGGTTCAAGTGTATACAGTCCTGGTCTTATATCCACAAATTTGGGTCCAGAAATTGCACATCCAGTTGTTTAACTTGCATTTCCTTTCTCCAGCTTACATCACATCGCCTAAAGCTCTACTGATGACAAATTTCACTGAGATAAACAGCTGTTTTGTCCCTTTAACTAAATTATACATATCGCCCATCACATAGTGAGTCATTTGCTCAACATGTATCACAACCATTTTTCTCAATTTCTCCAGCCCTTACGCCAGGATAACAAGCTACTTCTGCATTTGGGTTCCTCACATGCCTCTCCATAGAGTTGCTGATTATCAGACATGATTTTGTCTCATCTTTTTCACTATCTTCCTCAGCTTCCTGTTGCAGCTGCTCCAGTTTCTTCTGATTTTTGTTGACTGTTTCAGCTCCCCTGCAGTCCTTACATGGCCAGTTTTCTTCAATATTCTGATCTCTCATAGTTTTTTTGGCAGCCAAAATAATACCACCTCGTACAGCTGTACAGAAGTCTGGTCCTCGGTGCGTTGTTGCAGCTCCCACATTATTCATCAGCCACAGGACCTGGGTTCATTTCAATTTCTCCTATCATGAGCAGTGTTAATAAAACAAACACCATAAACTAACACTTAGAATTAAGTTTGCTTTTTCTGCCAACTCGCCACCTGCTACCCACAAGCACCTCACTGACTACGTTCCAATCCTTGGCTGGTAGACCAACAAATACATCCCCATGGCTGCTACTTGTTTATACCTGACTACCTGGTACATCGCTCTGCTCAAGGTCTCAATATGGTGGTGATGTGGCCAGCTTTGTGCCTGCCCCAGCTGGAATGCTGGTATCATGGCCAGGAAAGCTGCCTATCAATCCTGAGTCAGTACTGGTCATATACCTGGGACTTAAAATCTATACCCCCATGGGTGGTATCAAACGTGGGCGCAATCCATTGCTGGGAACAAGAGCACACACTTCAGCCCACTGCACCACGGTACAGGACAAGATGATTTAATATAAATAAGTAAAGAAATTGATGTGTTACACTGACTTGACTCTCTAGCTGTTCTGCAAACAAACTTCTTACAAAAGATTATTCTTTCTACACCGTGCTATTCAGATAAGCATTAGCAGAATGTTCTTATTAATTCCGTATAAGTAGAAGGGAACTAAGGGAATGCAGTATGCTGAAGCGATAATTAAATGTTTTAAAAGCAGTCACTATGCAATTGTCATTGAAATTCTCTTTGGTTGACCAGGAGTAAAACAAGCGAAACAGGGATGGCTTCCAGTCTGAGATAAGTGCAAGTATTTTAAAATTGAAACCAATAGCAAGGAATATCTTGGAAATGGTTATCTCCTAAACAAAAATGTAAAGGACATAAATTGTGTATTTCAACGAGATCTACATTAATTGTGCAGTAAGGTTTTGTCCATATCTTAGAGTTAACCAGTTATGCAAAAGGATACAGAGGCCTTCACAGGCTATTCCCAGGAAATCTGAGATATACATATTATTTTTCATGTAAATATCTTTATACGAGGGTGGTCCAGAAAGTAACCTCCGTTTGGAAATAAAAATTAAACCATTTGAGATATAAAAATTGTATTATTATATATGAAAAATACAACATTTTTTCTATTTTTCTACATATTCTCCGAACAAATTCAAGCACTTATAATACCTTTTAACAGTCTTTGAAATACCCTCTACATAAAACTCTGCTGCCTGTGAATTTAGCCAACCCGTCATGGCGTGTTGAAGCTCTTCGTCATTGCCGAAACGCTGAGATGCAAGCCACTGTTTCATGTATGGGAACAGATGAAAATCACTGGGAGCTAAGTCCGGGCTGTAGAGGGGATGTGGTCAAAAACATCCCATTTGAAACTGGCCAAAAGTTCATTTGTTCTTCGAGCTGTGTGCGGGCGAGCGTTGTCATACAGAAACACAACACCAGATGACAGAAGACCACGACACTTGTTTTGGATTGCCCTTCTGTCTTTTCGTTTTACAGTAGGCTTCAGAATTGACAGTCGTACCACATACCATAAATTCAAGGAGTAAGATGCCCTTAGCATCCCAGAAAACCGTAGCCATGACTTTCCTCACAGACAAAGTTTGATGGGCTTTCTTTGACATGCTTGGAGAAGCGGTATGTCCCCATTGCATTGACTGCCGCTTTGTCTCAACATTCACGTAGGCCACCCAAGTTTCATCGCCAGTAACAATTTTGTTCAAAAATGCTTCTCCTTCAGTGGCATACCGAGAAAGAAAGTCGATGGCAGAACTGATTCTTTTGGTTTTGTGGTCGTTCAGTCAGCAGTTTTGGTACCCAATGAGCACAAAACTTGTGATAGTCTAGGTGTTTGGTCACTATCTTGTGCAAAAGACTCCGAGAAATTTCGGGAAAATGATCGGAAAGTCTGTTATCATGAACCGATGGTTCTCACGAACTTTTCCATCCACTTTGACCACCAGGTCATCATTGACAAGAGTAGGCCTACCACTCCTGTATTTTTCATGAATGTTAGTTCCTCCATTTTTAAAAAATCATACCCATTGACGGACAACACCTTCACTCATAATGTTAGGACCATATACTGCACAAAATTCACGATGAATTTTGGCTGCTGAGTGATGTTTTGCCAAAAGAAATCTTATAACACCGCACACCTCACACTTGGCGGGATTTTCTATTGCGGCGCTCATGTTTTGAGGTTATATCTCTCAAACGCGCGACAGTACAATGCTCTTCCTGCTAGAAGCATACTGACCACTGTGCACATTGATTGCACATTGATGTGTAGAAAATGACGCTACTCCCACCACTTCCTGCGCTACGCACAAATGGCGGTTTCTTTCCGGATTGCCCTCGTATATGTCATTTTAAATCGCTAATAGCCATTTTTGAGTTAATCACAATTTTAGGAAAATTTTCCACATAAAGGACTAACCTATATTTAACTTAAATATCAAGTTTGCCATGTAACAATGGTAATTGACACGTTCGCAACAAAGAAAGGATGGATGAATGGATTTGGGGTATAAGTCAGTTTAGGTGAATGTTATTGTTTTCAATATAACCATTATATTAACATTATTATTTGTTGTTTTCATTATCAATCTCAGCCCTAATTTATAGGCGCAATATTCGATAAAATGTGCAATTGCCCACCTCCACCTTTTATTTCCAGCAGTCGGACTTTTAAAGTATAGCATTGCCATTTTTTTATTTCACGCTATGCCACTGATGGCCAGGAGTTGACAAATTCCTGTATGAGAAAAGTATAAGTATTCTAAAACTGAAACCAATACCAATAAGGAAAATCTGAGAAACTGTCAGATAAGAAAAGTATTTGACATAAATTATGTGTTTTAACGAGAGCTACATTTTGTTGTATTAAGCTTTTGTCTCTTACGGATTACCAGTTATGAAAAATACTTGCAGAATAAAGAGGTCTTCACAGGCTATCACCAGAAAATTCAAGATATATCTACATTTTATTTGTCATGTAAATACCTTTAAAATAGCTACAATATTTTAATCAACATCGCAAGTCATTTTTGTGAAAATAAAAATATTCGAAGATTTTCCCATGTAAAGAGTAGTTGAGGTGGGAAAACATCCTTGCAAGATAGTGAACTTAACCACGAGCCTACCACCACAAGGAAAAGTGTAATAAAGTTATTTCTGTAAAGGTTTATTTTAATTAACGTGAAGTAGATAGAAAAATAATCTTTCATAGTAATAATTTCCAAAGGCCAAATAAAAGTGAACAGATTATATATATTATTATATATATATTATATTGTCTTTGGTTTTTAATGTCTTCCATTTTCAAATGTACACATATTCACTCTCACGTGCTTGATGGTGATGTATGAATATATTATTTCTTTTGTTATTATTGTTGTTATTACTAATGTTACTGTTATTATCGTCACCATTAATCTTCTATACACATTTGTAAATGGTTAATCTGGAGTGATAGGTTTAATAAAATTCACACATTCACTAGCATGCATATTTCCTGATCAAAGGGGAAAAGGAATAGTTGTGGTTAAAGAAAAATTACCTGCTACAATCGGGAATTGAACCAGGGACCTCCGTGTGAAATAAAGTTATTAAAGCAAAATAAATCTAAGTTTCTGTATTTCCTGCCAAATTACACACACACACATATATATATCAGTTCGGGGATATTCCTTCTGCAGTTTACGTATGCTTGTTTTTAAAATACTTTTTGTGTTTTAACCACAATCCACACATTTCACTTTCGTTTCCCAGTATAGACACCGCAATGCACATTCATATGTAGCGATGTTGTTAAAAGATAACGTTGGTAGGGGCTGTCACCCAGCAGATACAGATTCTGATGTTGGCACTCCGCATAGCAGACGGAATAATATCTAGAGCCGTTGCGCAAAATTACCAATTTTTGCTGATGTACTTCTCGTTTCCTTATGCTCCTCCGATGCCAAAATTTATGCATACTGACATTAGAGGGAGAACTTTTATATGTGTATGCGAGTGAATCTTAAAAACCACATAACTGATTTTGACAATTCTTTCAACATTGAACAGACCAAGATTTTGTAACCGGCATGGCCTATAAATACCTTCAATTCATTAAATACTGATTAAGGTTTGCAAAGTCTGTGTATTAGAAAAAGAACGTACTGTGAAGGGGTATAGATTAAGAAGTCAGATGTTCCACTTTTTTCATTCATTGTTACTAGAAATTCCTGGATTTTTCAAAATGGCAATTATAAGGGTTAAAGGGGGGAGGATGAACATATATACCTACTAGATTGTATGGTGATTTTATAAATATTAGTGGGCGGAACATAAAATTAAATTAAAACATTGGTAAAACAGCCATACTTATCACACACTTTGATATGTGGAACGTGTTGTTTAATGTTGAGGGTCCTAATTCTAAGCCACAAAGCGCAACTGAGGGGGTCACCCAATCGAAAACCCCAATCATTCGTGTAATAAGAGAAGCTCCAAAACATCATTCAACAGCTACCTGTGGAAAGTATTAACTCCAGAAATGATTTTGCCTCTCTTATGACAGACTTTCTCCTCTCTTATTTCCTCGCTGTCAGCCAATAAATCCAATTTTTGCTTTCTCTACACGTACTATGTACATAATGTACAGAGAAGGTATTCTGTTCCATCCAAACACTTGCTACCAAGATTCCACCGTAAATACACGTTTTAGGGTCCACTGTATCTAAAAAACATCTGTGATCCATTTACATGACTTTCTCTACATTATATTATTGTTAAAAAGCTAATGCTTCTATTTACTTCATAGCAGAAATATTCTTATTACTTGTTTCCTTGTAAGTAGAAACGAAATAAGTGAGTACTATAGGTTAAAGTGATAGTCAAAAGCTGGTTGCTGTGTTCCTTTGTTTGTATGGACTGGAGTTGGCAAATTCCCATATGAGAAAAATGTTTTTTAAAGCTGAAAACGAAAGCTCGGAATAGCTAAAAAAAACTATCAACTCCACGAAAAAAATTTATATAACATAAATTGTGTTATTTAATGTGCTCTACATTTTTTGTATGGTAAGCTTTTGTCTATCTCTTACAGTTTAGCAGTTAAGCAAAATTCCGTAAAATTCATCCAGAATAAAGTAGTCTTCAGAGGCTATTTTCAGAAAATTCAGAATATTGTAATCAAAATCGTTAAAGCCATTTCTGAGAAAATCAAACTTTTCGAAGTTCCATGTAAAGGGTAGTTTGGGGTAGGGGGCTTTTCTTGAAAATCATGTCGCATTCTTGCAAGATACCAAACTAATACCAAGTTTGGTATTTAGCAGTCTTTTCGTTTTTTCAGCTATATTGTCCACACACACACACATGGACCTTTTTCCAGAAATGATTTTTTTGGATTGAGGGAGACCCAAAACTTGTATTTCTGGTGAAGTCTTGGTATCGAATTTTTGGGTGCATTACAATACCTTCTGTATATACGATGTACATAATAAGTGTAGAGGAAGTTTTAGGTAAGGTCCGTGTGTGTGCGTGCGTGAGAGACAGAAGAGGACACTATAACTGAATAACGAAACTTCGGTAAAATACCAAATTTTATATTTAAGTTAAGTATCTTCCAATGATGAGACACACAGATTTTGAGGAAAATTCCCTCATCCCAAACTACTCTTTACATGGAAAAAATAAGAAAATTTTGATCTCAAAAATGACTCAAGACAAGTTTGACTAAAATACTGTATATTAAGGATATTTATTTTCATGCCAAATAAAATGTATATCTTGAAATTTTTGGGAATATCCTGTAAAGACCTCTTTTTTCTGAATAAATTTTGCTGCATGTTGCATAACCGTAAGAGATAGACAAAAAGCTACCAAACAAAACATGTAAGTCGATTATATTTTTTCGTGGAGTATTCCTGGTTTTAGTTTTAATATAGTTAAAACTTTTTACAATCGGGAATTTGTGAACTACTGGCAATGTAAAGAAATATATTTCATCCATGTGGCAATCAGCTTTTAAAAGATTTGACTATCATTTTAGCCTAGTGATTTCCTTATTTCTCTTCTACTTACAAGAAAACATGTTTATCTCGATTATCATGAAGAAGATAGAAGCATAAACTTTTTAACAATTTGTTGCAGAGATGTAGAGAAAGTATATGAATGAAACATATCAGATTTTTACTTTTTCTATATGTAGGTACTATGTACAGTGTATAGAGAAGGTATTGTATTCCACCCAAAAATTTAATACCGAGATATCACCGGAAATACATGTTTTGGGACCCCTAAACCCTAAAAAAGTTTTAAAAAAATGTCTGTATGTGCGCGTGTTTGTGGGCAACATAGCTCAAAAACGAAAAAACCAAACTTGATATTTAAGTTTATTTTCTTCCAAGGGTGTGGCACAAAGATTTTCAAGAACCCCCCCCCCCCAACCCAAAATACCATTTACATGACAAATAAAAGCCTCTGAAGATCTCTTCATTCTGGATCAATTTTTCTGAATTTTGCATAACTGACAAACTGTAAGAGATAGACAAAAATTTACTACAAAAAATGTAGTCGTAAAAAAACACAATTTATGTCTTACACATATTTTTGTGGAGTTGAACGTTTTCAAGAGATTCTTTGTTATTGGTGTCAGTTTACAAATACTTTTAACATTTCTCATATGGGAACTTGTCACATGCACAGAAACAGATTTCAATCCCATAGTAACCGCATTTTAATACATTTGTATAATGGTTTAGCCTAGTGTATTCCCCTATTTCCCTTCTACTTATGAGGAACTAGATTATTTTTACTAATGTTTATCTCGAGCATAAAGTAAATAGAAGAATAAACTTAACAATAATTTGTTACAGAGATACAGAGAAAGTCATTTGAATGGAGCACAGATTTTTTTCATAATTACTATTGCTAGTGATAACCGTCAGATGTGAATGTAAAAACATATTTGTCGGGTAATAGATGTATTGGCCACTCCAACTAGCCAAAAATTTATCGGCAAAGATATCTTCCGAGTAGTGCTATCCAGAGATTGTAGAATGCCAATTGGTTAGAAATCTGGTACATAGCTGTAAAGGCAAGTTATCAGCAGATTGTACAGTATTAAGAATATGTTTGTGAAAGCCCCATCAAGAATTCTGACATTTAAATCCATTGCATCACATATACCTGTAACCTCCCACCAAACCTATAATGAGATGGGGGACATGGATCTCAGCAGCACTTTACTATGCTTCAAATTTCCTGAATATAATAGGTGGTGAACACTCTTGAGGATGAAGGATCTTCAATTGTAGCAGCCAAGGAACTTCTTAATTCTTCAGAAGTAAAAATGATTTAACTTTCGTTGCGGACAAGTTTGGTTTTCTGCCACAAGTGATCTACCAACTACAAGAAAGAGGGCAGCTTTTGACGAAGTCAGTGAAAATTGTTAAATTAAAATTAAATGGTGTTTTATTTATGGATGCTCTTTAACAGCTGAAATTCTGTGTCCCATTCTATACTGGGCACAAAAGACCACTTAGTTTTGCTCAAGAGGCTTTTTTATCAGGCTTTAGGTTCTTTTACGTGCTGTAAATGTACAGCACGGGACCAACGGCTTTACTTCCCTTCCAGGTGTGAACCTTGAGTCTGTGGATAATGTACCAGGATTACTGGGAAAAGTGAAAAAGAAAGATGCTTTTGAAAAATTGTAATCTTAGTAAACTTGAAACATTTAAAAAATTCTACAAGGTGATAATTCTATTGAAGTTGAAATGGATCCCACAATGATGATTTAGGTTTGCTCCAATAACCTCTTGATGTTTAGAGGTCATTTTCTCCTATGAAAAATGTGTTATCTAACTGGAGACTCAACATTACTCCAGAGAACTTTACCTATTAAATAAATGGGTCTAATGCAAGGTTTTTATAATTGCTTTTTATTGCCTATTTTGCCTATTAATAATGCCTTTTTTTCCTGCCTATTTTAATCATTTATAATGCCTAAATTTCCGATCTCTGCACATTAAAGTATACTCTCCATGTTTAAGATAAAATAATTTGCTGTGGCCAGCTAGTTTTGACAATAGCATAAAAATGACAACTAATTTGTTTTAAACATACATGAACTCTTAAAATGTGGAATTGATTTTATTGCTAAGGTATCCTTATGTTTGTAGTTGATATTTATAAGCGCAATTCAATAAGTACCTGTGTTTCAAAATAGATGGTGTTGCTAATGCTAGTTGGTGTTACCATGTACTGTTATTCGTAAACAATTTCAGTACTGATTCTTAAGTTAGTTTGGATGTGGCTGGGATTTCAGTTAGTGGTTTAATGGAAAAAGTGCAGCATTATTCAGTGATTCACTTGTTACTTTTGGATGGAAATAAAAGCGAAATTGGATGCTGTTTATGTCCACTTTTCACCATCTACGAGATTGTGTTTGGAGCTATTGAAGCCAAACCCAAAGGACTTTTAGCAATTTATTAATATAGGTATGTTCATGGGTTCCATGATTGGCCCCCACAGAACCCACAAACATACCTATATTAATAAGACCACATCAGTTCAATTCATGCAGTAACCCTGAAGATGGGAACAATGTATGCTCCTGAAACAGTGCCTCACCATATCTATACCTGGCTGGAAGCCCGAGAAAACTGAAAATGGAACCATAATGTTGTGCAAATACACCCACTCACTCCAAGGTCTGTTCTCTTACTGAGCTGTGAACTTAAAGCAGAAGAAGCTGGAAATGCATAATAACTACCAAGCACTCGCAGTATACAGAGTCAACAATTACCAAGCCAGATCCTGGTCCAGCAGGTGTCAGTTGTCCCATCAATGTTACATGAGTCTCACGGTATACACACTGTGCAAGTATACATTTTTAAGAATCATTATCAATGTAGATGTAATACTTTGATTTCTTTAAAATAATTTTTGTCCCTTAAGAGTTATTCTCCCTCAAAATGTTATGATATTCAGTATGCATTTTGCTTGTAAAACAGCTCTCAGTACTTTTGAGGGCTGGCAAATACTTTAGCTGTATTTTGTGCTAAATTAGATTTAGGCATAATTTAAACTCGTATTAGAAGGTAAGGCTTTAAATTATTTATATATATATATATACACACGAGGGCAGTCCAGAAAGTAACCTCTGTTTGTGCATAGCGCCGTTTTCTACACATCAGTGTGGTCAGTATGCTTCTAGCTGTCTAAGGAAAAGCGAGAGATATAACCTCAAAACATGAGCGCCACAATAGACAATCCCGCCAAGTGTGAGGTGCGCAGTGTTATAAGATTTCTTTTGGCAAAACATCACTCACCAGCCGAAATTCATCGTGAATTGTATGCAGTATATGGTCCTAACATTATGAGTGAAGGTGTTGTCAGTCAATGGGTACGATTTTTTAAAAATGGAAGAACTAACATTCATGAAGAATACAGGAGTGGTAGGCCTACTCTTGTCAATGATGACTTGGTGGTCAAAGTGGATGGAAAAGTTCGTGAGAGCCGTCGGTTCACGATAATGGAACTTTCCAATCATTTTCCCGAAATTTCTCGGAGTGTTTTGCACGAGATAGTGACCAAACACCTAGGCTATCGCAAGTTTTGTGCTCGTTGGGTGCCAAGACTGCTGACTGACTACCACAAAACCAAAAGAATGAGTTCTGCCATCGACTTTCTTTCTCGGTATGCCACTGAAGGAGAAGCATTTTTGAACAAAATTGTTACTGGTGATGAAACTTGGGTGGCCTACGTGAATGTTGAGACATAACGGCAGTCAATGCAATGGGGACATACCGCTTCTCCAAGCAAGCCAAAGAAAGCCCATCAAACTTTGTCTGCAAGGAAAGTCATGGCTATGGTTTTTTTGAATGCTAAGGGCATCTTACTCGTTGAATTTATGGTACGTGGCTGACTGTCAATTCTGAAACCTACTGTGAAACATTGAATACTAAGAAGGGCAATCCAAAACAAGCGTTGTGGTCTTCTGTCATCTGGTGCTGTGTTTCTGCATGACAACGCTCGCCCGCACACAGCTCGAAGAACAAATGAACTTTTGGCCAGTTTCAAATGGGATGTTTTTGACCATCCCCCCTACAGCCCGGACTTAGCTCCCAGTGATTTTTATCTATTCCTATACATGAAACAGTGGCTTGCATCTCAGCGTTTCAGCAAAGACGAAGAGCTTCATCATGTCATGACGGGTTGGCTACATTTACAGGCAGCAGAGTTTTATGCAGAGGGTATTTCAAAGACTGTTAAAAGGTATGACAAGTGCTTGAATTTCTTCGGAGAATATGTAGGAAAATACAAAAAATGTATTTTTCATATTTAATAATAAAATTGTTATATCTCAACTTGTTTAATTTTTATTTCCAAATGGAGGTTACTTTCTGGACCGCCCTCGTATATAAATTTTCTTTAATATATTTTCATTTATTTCTCAACCATTTAGACACTAAATACATTTCTATAATTCTTCTCTCTGCACAAGTTTAAAAAATGATTCTTTTTTCTTATACAAAAGTTTACCTGAAAGATTGTCATTTTCTTATACATTATGTACAAGTACAGTTTTCCTGCTCCCTAATTCACTGTCTGTGTCTCTTTCTTTGTGCATCACCACTGCTTTCACTAGATTTTCTTTTTCTACTCTTGCTAGTATGCCTTTCACTTGATCTATCTTTATGTATCTTATCATTTTTCTTTCTTCGGTCTTCATATCTGTCATTTTCCAACTTTACATGACTTTCACCAGAAGAGTAAGACTTATGAGTTTTCATAGATGACTTCCTATGTGAGGTATTGTCACAGTTTGGTTCCTGTTTTATAGAAACTGTTTTACCATTAGGTCCTGAGAAATTAATACTCCTTCCTAATAGTTCTTCCAAAGTTCCATTTCCATTTTGCGCCTCACTGCTGCTGGAACCAGAACTACAATCTTCTCTTTTAATTGCAGTATGTTTCTTTTTCTTTTCTTTGTCTTTGTTTTTCTGTTTCTTCTTCTTCTTCTTTTTTTCTTTATGAGACTCCTTTTCGGAGTCGGAACTGTTTGTACTATCCTCACTCTCTTTTGCTTTACGCTTTGCTTTCTTCTTTTTTTTCTTTTTCTTGCCTGTCTTTGAGCTCTTATCCTTTTTCTCCAATTCCTCTAGTTTTCTGAAATTAGATAATAAAAACATCCATTAGTTTTTATACCATATACCATATAGGTTTAACATTCAGGCTCATCTTTTCACATACATCTGTGCATTGCTGCCTTAGCTCCATACAGAAATGAAAAGATACATTTACAAAGAAATAATTTCAACAATTATGAAAAAATAAAGCAGTTGAATAAAGATTTAAAACTTTCAAAGAGAATGTTAGTTACTAAAACCTCATGACCCTCAGCTGCATCAATGAGATAATCCATGAAGTTTTTAATAAACATCTGAATAAAATTGGCCAAATATAAGTAAAATTACTTACTGATAACAATTATTAGCTGTAATTTTTAAATGCCTTCTTTTCCCCTCTTTAATGTGAAATAACATGTCCTAAATCCTGTTAAGGATATTGTTAAATTGACAGGCTTATTGAAGAATTTAGCATTATTTCTGTATGAAGTGAAAGTTAAATAAAGACAAGTTTTCACACATAAAAGACATGAGGTGGGGGGAAGGGAGGGAGGGATTTGTTTAGAGTGGAGTGGATTATAAAGTCCAGCATTTCTTCCACAATAATAGTCCACTACAATTAAGAAAATGCTTGTGTCTATGATACCGAGTCCTACCTACATTTAAGCAAACATTTTTTGTAAGCTGTTACTTGAGATAAGTTTTGAACATTGCAAAAGAAACGGCAAAAACATTATTGCTTGTGAGGGTATATTTTAATGGTGAAGAGCCTATCTGGTTTGGTGCCAGCAAAGATTCACTAAAATTTTTATGTCAGAAATGTTGACCTTCTGCTCCTAAACAGGCTTACAAAAATATTCTCGCCCTCTCACCTATGCCTAGCAACAGGAATCCTTGTGATTTCTTGCATGACGTTATCACTCAGCTCTATATAATACATAAGGATTCTTGCTGCAGAGCTTAAGCAAGAGACCAAAATCATTTTTACTTTATGTGCTGCATGTTTGGGAGCAGAAGATCAAGATTTCTGGCATTTACTTTAAGGTAAGGACTTCAGTGCAATTTTGCAGGTAGGCACCATTTTCCCACGACTCTTGGTTCTCTTGCACAGTAGAGAGAGACCTTCAGACCTTATAATGTAATGACCATATACAACTTGGTGTTAATTATGTGATACAAGATAAATGCAACTCCTTAAATTGAGATAAATTGGGAAAATAAAGGATGTCATTGGTGGTAGTAGTAACACTTAATTTGTAATTAAATAAGTGATTGCATAGAAAAATTAGTAAATAAACTCATTCATTCATATTGCTTATAATACTGCTTGAATAATTTCTGTATAAAAACTTGATCCTTAATAATTTAATCTTAACTTATAAATATAAAAAGAAGCTAGTAACGTGAAGTAACACAAATAATTAATATAATAATTAATAATTGTAAGAATTCTCCACTTATCTTTTAAAATCCAAGGACTAGTTTAGCAATAAAATAGTCTATTGCATCATCAGCTCAGTTTCTTTTTGATCTTGTTTATTTACATTGTTTAGGTTACTGCTACTAGATGGATTGTGTACTATGGCATTGCTAACTACTGGAATCAAAACAAATTTGGTAGGAAAGTCAATTGGTGGTACATCAAAATTCATTGCATGATTTTTATTCTTTAATATAAATATTTTCTCCCAAACCATTAAATCTATGGGTTAAATTTTTAAATTATTAAAACACTTTAATGGACCCATAGATTTAGTGGTTTGGGAGAAAATATTTATGAAAAAGAATAAAAATCATGCAATTAATTTTGATACACCATCAATTATCTCTCATCAAATTTGTTTGATTCCAGTAGTTAGCAATGCCTTAGTACACAATCCACCAAGTAGCAATAACCATAACAACGTAAATAAACAAGATCAAAAAGAAACTGAACTGACGATGCAATAGACCATTTCATTGCAAAACTAGTCCTTGGATTCCAATAGAGAAGTGGAGAATTGTTACTATTATTAATTATTATATTAATTTAATCTTAAGCTTACAATATTTTTGGAAGAGCTTAAAATTTCATTCCTAATCTAAATGAACATTAAAACATGGAAGAAATATCCTTATATATGAAAGCTGTGAGACTTTAAACAAAGACCACGAACCTGGTGTACTGTTTACTTTATTTATTACTGAACTCATGCATGGGGTGTGAAAACAAAATTTTCGTGTGCCTCAAGACCACAATGTTGGAATTGCAGATTATTTTTAACACAATGTTTGAAGATTGATCAAACAGTGTACATGATCTTTACCTCCTTTTGATGGCTTACATTCATAGTTTAAAAGGTGAACATTATATACATTCCATTCAGTACACTGTCTATTATAAAGAGGATAATTATCTAAAAATACCTGAGAAGTCTTCGTTTCTGCTTTACGGATAATGACTTCAAAAATTCCACTTCAGACTGTTTTGTGTTGCTATTGTCATCATCATCATCACTTGAAAGAAGCCGCTGAAAAGAAAAAGAAAAAAAAAAACATATTACAGGGAGTTGTAATGACCCTAGATCATTAAAATTTAAGTTTGAGGAAACAAAAATGAAATGCTACATATAATTTATATCTGCATCAGCATCATGTTTCTTAATGCACATTACAAGTTGCAAAAAAGATGATAAAAATTTGGGACCCAATAAACAATAACTTGAGAGTTTGCATTTATTTACTTATATGTATTTTATTATACAGAAAAACTCTGTGATCATGTTCCTGAATTATTATGCTATACAGTTCATTGCAATCTGTTTGCAAAGTCCCTGGACGTTCTGTATTAATACTGTAAGATTTGTTTATTCCTCTTTAATACTTCCAAATTCCAATATTAGGGAAATGAATAAACATAGTGCATTTAATTTGCAAAGTTTTAGTGTTTTAAAAGTATAGCGAGAAAATAGTTTATGTAGCTTTACTCAGCGATTACTGCAGATCGAGCACTTTAAGTGGAAGCTCCTCTGGTTAGCACAACTAGGCATATCCAACTGCATCACATTTTCATATGCAAATATCTCTTTGTGTGTTAGAGTTACAGAACATGGAGCTATTTCAGGTTAAAGCTAGTAAGTGGTGAATTGGCTGAGTAATCCTGTTTTACCCTTCTCAATGGGTGTGGCTTGTTCACAGCCTCTGCTAATAAGCATGAGGGTTAAAACCAAGGTTCTTCAGCCAGTTCCTCTTTTACCGGTTTTAAGTTGAGTTCTGCAATTCTTTTAACGCAAGAAGGGATATCTACATAACGAAGGAAACCAATTACAAATGGACAGCATGGCATGGTTTAGCTCAGGAACAGCCAGAACCCATTACAAATAAACAACAGGTCTCGGCACAGCACGGCAGCAGGTAAATCGCAAGTGTGTACTTGCCATGGACAGCTCGTCAGAAGCTGTTTATTGCAGCAGTTTATGTAGAGGAGCAAGATCAGGAACAATGCAGACAGAAAAACAGAAAACACAGATTCTGGGTTCATGATATATTTCAGAAGAGGAGGGAATATGGACGGGATCGCAGGAATCAAACACAGAAAATAAATTTAATCATGTTTATGATTAGTCGATATAGGTTCATTGTTGGATATTTAGCAGGCAGGTTACATGTAAATGTTTGCTTTTAAAATTGTGTTATTAACACATTTAAGCCTGGGCGCTTCAGTAGTTGAAGTGCCAAGAAACCCAGGGTTTTTACACCTACTTTGAGGTATTATTCACAGTACATCAATTAAATCTGCCGAAAAGTATTGGGACAATCTAGAAGTACAGCATTCAAGGATTTCTCAACAAGTAAGAAAATAGTCATAACTTTCGTATTAACACTTTATTTTAAATTTAAAACAAGTATCAAATATGAGTTTGAAAAAATCTGCGTAAAGCTGCTTACACTCCATTTATTCAAAGTTCGAAAAACTCTCCCTCGGAATCAGAATTTTCCACAGCTTCATTTGTATCCTGAATTTCAGCTTCAGTTCACAGAAATCAAGGAAAATGCAGCATTTTAACATGCAAAGAAAATGGCGCGACTACCCGAGAGTAGCCAATATTATTATTATTAAATCTTTTACAATTCCTAATAGTTGACTAAAGCAAGGACAGATGGCTGTACAAACCTCATGAACATTTTGCATGGCCCGAGCTATACCTGGGCTTGGGCTCCAATGTGTTAAAGAAGTTTTAAGGAGTTGTGGCAAACTGACTGACGTTTCACCCCTATAAACTGCAATTAGCATAGATTGAAATCTGTTGACCCTGGAAAATGATTTCCTGCATTTATTATTTTCTTTGTCAATTTTATAAATATCTCAAATGCTTAATGCACTGGCTAAGTATGTTTTTCTTTTAAAGTTTCAATTGCTTTTAGAGTGGAATAGCGAAAGCCTTTAAAGAAACTAGTTAACCTAAAATGTGACTAAATGCAAATTGTTTTAATTTAATTATATTATATGCCAATAAATTACCTCTCTATTCTGGAAACTCTTCAGAAACTTGTATCCATGCATTGCCCTTTTTATTTTCTCCACAGATACTATCTACATAGTCAATAGAGAAGGTATTGTACTGCCCATAAACTAGGTACCGAGATTTCACTGGAAATATATATTTTAAGACCCTCTGAAGCCAAAAAAGAAGCATTTTTAGAACAATGTCTGTGTGTGTCTGTGAATGTGTATGTGGGCAGCATAGCTCAAAAACAAAAAGTCTGTTAAAAAAACTACATGTATAAGTTCAGTATCTTTCAAGGATGTTACACTAAGAGTTTCTAGAAAATCCCCCCACCCCCAACTACGCTTTACAAGGAAACATTTTCGAAGATTTTTATGTTTTCAGAAATGGCTCTAATCATATTGATTAAAATATTGTATATTAAAGATATTAACATAAAACACAAAATGTATATCTTCAATTTTCTGGGAATAACCTCTGAAGACATCTTTATTCTGATTGAATTTTAGGGAATTTTGCATTAACTGATAACTGTAAGAGACAAAAACTTACTCAACAAAAAATGTAGGGCTTGTTAAAACACACAATTTATGTTATATACATTTTTTTGTGGAGTTGACCGTTTGAGATATTCCTTGTTATTGTCAACTCTGGCCATACAAAGGAACTTCAATCATATAGCAACCAGCTTTTAAAAGAGTTGACTATCGCTTTAGCCTATGGTAATTGTTCCCTATCCCCCATAGGGATAAATTCTGTTTAAAGAAAAATTCTCCACCTGAGCCGGGAATCCATCTGGGAGGGCGAGTGAGAAGTCAGCTTACTGACCACTTGACCACTCCACCACGGAGGCTGTCTGCAGTTATTTCGAGCATGGGATTTGTGAGGAAACGTACAACTTTTTCCTTCTGAAGTACAAAAGCCATATCCTTGGTTTGCAAACATGTTTTCTAAAACAGATTTCAACTTTAATAAAACGTTAATGGGAATTCACACTGAAGTAATTATGTTTTTACTCCTATTAAATTTCAATTTTTTTTATTTTTAGCTTCTCTATATGTACTATGTACATAGTATATAGAGGAAGTATTGTATTCCACCCAAAAATTTGACACCGAAATTTCACCAGAAATACATGTTTTAGAATCACCCGAGTCCAAAAAAAGCATTTTTACAAAAAGGTATGTGTGAGTGAGTGAGCGAGCGAGCGTGCGTGTAAGTTTGGTATCTTCCAAGGATGCAACACGAAGATTTTCAAGAAAATCCCCCCACCCCAAACTACCCTTTACATGCAAAATTTCGAAAATGTTCATTTTCTTAAAAATGGCTCTAACGATTTTGATTAAAATATTGTATATTAAAGATATTTACCTGACAAATAAAATGTATATCTTGAATTTTCTGGGAATAGCCTCTGAAAACTACTTTACTCTGGATGAATGTTATGGAATTTTGCATAACTGCTAAACCGTAAGAGACGGACAAAAACTTACCAAACAGAATATGTAGCTTACGATAAAACACTCAATTTATGTCATATACCTTTTTTTCGTGGAATTGATCATTTTTAAGATATTCATGGTTTTTCATTTCAGCTTTGAAAAACATACTTTTTTCATACAGGAATTTGTCAACTCTTGTCCATACAAACAAAGGAACTGCAGTTACATAGCAACCAGCTTTTGACTGTTACTTTAACCTATGGTACTCCCTTATTTCGCTTTGACTTACAAGGAAGCAAGTAATAAGACTATTTCTGCTGATTTTTTCTTGATTAGCATGAAGTAAATAGAAGCATAAGCTTTTAACTACAATTTGTTGCAGAGATGTAGAGAAAGTCATGTGAATGGAACACATCAGATTTTTTTTTATCTAGTGGGAGACAAAAATAATCTTATACCAAATAAATAATATGAAGAGGTTGCTTCAAAACCAAACTGGTGATAATAGTCCTCCTGGCTCTCCAAATCATGGCTCTTGTGCTAGATTCCAGTCTATTTTAGCAATGCAAACAGAATATTTAGCCACCTCTATTATCCTCACTAACTACCAAAGTGGTGAATCAAATATCACAGCACGTGCCAAACAAGCACCATTATAAATGGGAATAAACTTCTGAATATGTAATGCTAGAGTTGTTTAGGTTTCTACACCTAAATAGGTATACAACCCTTATGAGGATAAAACTACTACAGAAGCCAATGGATTAGCATACACAGTACTTAACAAATGACTTATTGTAAGGCAATTTACCTGATGAAAGCTCATCATATGTGCTTGCTACAATTAATCATGGTATTTAAGAATGGAAGCAAACTAGAAAAAATGAACAATGGTACTAGGAAATGACAAAATTTGAGGTGGTTAATAAATTTGATTATTTGGGTATTAGGCTTAGTGTAAATGGAGGGAGGAGGGAACAAAAATGAAGACTTTAGCAAAAAGAAGGTTGCCTTTGAAAGCTATTGTACCTGCAGGCACAAAGTACCAGAAATGCATAAAGTAGTTGGAAAATAAATAAATGGAGTTTTATATATGGATGCTCTTTAACTGCTTTAGTTCTCAGTTTCCCATTCTATACTGAGTGTAAAAGACCACTTAATTTTGCTTAGAGATCTTTCTATCAGGCTTGAGGTTCTTTTATGCCGAAAATCTATGACACGGGACCCAGGGGTTGAAGAAATTATGTGGCAGTAGTAGAGGCTAAAATGTTGCTTGGAGTAGAGATAAGGATCTTTGAGGAGGGATGGTTAAATATATATTTGATTCACAGGAATTGTTGTAAATACATTTTTGGGGGTGCCTAAAAGCTCACCAAAAGTGGTTGCACAAGCTGAACTAGGCAGAATAGGAGTAAAAGTAAAATAATGACAAGAATCCTGACATATTGGTTTAGGATCAAGAATGTAGAAGAGAAACATTGTCTAGTGGCACACAAGAAAAGTGAGGGGAAGAAGGGTTAATAGAATTAACAACATTTTGGAAAGTAGCGGCTGGGTATGGTGTGGCAGGATAGAGAGCAAGGAAAGTGGATTTTGTTAAAAAATTAAACAACAATTGAGGATATGGAAATGCAGGAGCTATTAGGTACTTTCAGCAACAAAAAGTCATTGAGGGCATACAGAGAGCTAAAGAAAATACGGCTAAAGAGAATTATGAGGATAAAGGTAACAAGTGAATAAAGAAAGGATCTGCCTGGGCCTGAACAGGGGTAGTAAAGTTGAAAGGTTCAAGAAGTCTAAATACAGAGGAACGCTTGATGTGTGGAATGCAAGACAACTAACTATTGACATGTGTTTCTAGAATGTGAAGAAACTAAAAAAATGAGAGCAAAACTTAGAATTGAGAAGTGGGCTAATTTAACAGTAGAAATAAGGGGGGAAAAGTTGGGCACAAAATCTTAAGAGTTTTGAGATTATCAGGGTAAGGGTAAAAGAAAATGGTTTAAGAAAATAAATAAAAATGGGGATCTAGATAAATAGAGATCATCTATAGATTTAAGTTGGCCTGATAGATGAATACCTGAAAAATCAAAACTATTTGTGCCACTTGGTTAAACAGCGACTCAGGAGTCACTAGTATTACAGTCACTTTATGGAGAATAGATGTAAATGATGTGATGCTGTATTTCCATTTAAATGAACATAGAACCTAAAATATTGCAGGAGGTGCATTTAATATAATTCAAGAATAGGATACTGCAGTGGAAAGAAAATGACCAGGCTACAGCTTTTGTTTCCGTTATAGACTCTTAAGTGCAGAGTGGTTACCTATGCAAAATGTCATTTACTCATTAGTGAACAAAGCAAATGAGAACAAACATATGGCATGACATTGCTACCTGGAAAAAGGGAAAGATGGTGCATAGTGTGTAATTTTTTTGAACGAAGGAGGTGGCCAAGAACTGTGTGCGTCAGATGTGACAAAGGGTTACATACAAAATGTGTAATGCCTCACTAGTGTACAAAATAAATTTACAGCCCCCACCCCCAAGTATTGATAGGCATAGACCCAGGCTTATGCAACTCTGATCACATTTTAATGGTTTTTTTTTTTTTTTTTTTTTTCCACTTTTTTATTTTGAAAGTTGATGACAGTGTTGTTGAGATCAAATTAAAAGTAAACATTGAGTCCATCTTTATGAGTTCCTTAACTAGAGTAACAAAAGGGTCCCCATGGATCTTTAAAATTTGGCAAAGATATGTGAACGATATTTTTGCAATAGTTCCAAAGAAGTATATTCAGGATGCACTAAAGCTGTTAAATTTGCAAGAAAAAACATAGCATTCACATTAGAAACTGAAAAGGATGGACAACTTCCATTTCTGGATATTAAGATCATTAAAAATGCACACAGAATAAATGTTGAAATATACAGTAAACCATCACAAACGGACAATTACATAAAAGCAAATGGCTTCAACCCAAGATCTCATAAACGGGCAGTTTTCAGTAGTTAACACACAGGCTGGTGAACATACCACTCTCAGAACATGAATACGAAACAGGATATAAAAAAATAAATGGCCAAAATAAATAGCTTCAAAAGTCACTAGTAGGCAAAAAGGTAAATGCACCAAAAAAGAAAAAATTTGTTAAACCACGCTCCATACAAAAGAAGAGAAAAAGTGTTACAGCATCCCATTAAATAAAAAATCCGGAATTAACCAAATAGAATGCAACAGTTGCAACAAAGTTTACATTGGGAAAACCAAAAGGAATCTGGAAAAAAGAACCAAGGAACGCTTCAGATGCATAAAACACAAACATTTAGAGAAATCAGCAGTTGCTACCCATTTTTAGAAAAAAAACCATGATATAAACAAAAATAGGATTATCAACTTTGATATCCTCCAGGGCCACTCATTGTACAAATTCATAGAACCACCACCAGAGCAATCAATGGATTGATCAGCATCACCACCAGCGATTAGTCGATGTCCGGTTGACAATGGAGGAAACTAACCTCTGAAACATGTTCCGAGAAATTTAAATGTGAGTGTTGTTTAGTGTCATAAATAAACTCAATATTTTCTTTTACATTTTAATGTATTTTATTTAATTTTAACCCCAACTTTTTTAATTTTAAGTAGAAAAATAATTTGATCACAATAATATTGGATTTTTAATTATAGTTTGAAGCTGTTATAAAGTCTGCATATATATAAAAAAAAAAGGTTAGACTTTATTTATTGGGTTTCATTAGTTGTATGAAGTTTACCAGTCTTTAACTGACTTGCATGTTTCCTACAAGGTGCTCTCAAATTATTTTGAGATGACAGTCCCAACGGCAACTTACAACTTTGAAAGTACTCTAAGTCCCAGGATTCATGGTGTAGCCAACTAGCTCAGTGGTCTCTGGCCTGTTGCTCTTCCACTGAGCTACCATGGCAATTAAACCAATACCCTGACCATTACCAGTCTTTTTCTGCATAAAAACCTCTGGGACTTTATAATTGTAAAGAGTGGGATGATGTTGGATCTCTACAGCTGATTTTGTAAATATTATCACATCGGCTCACAACGCTAAGAGGATTAAACTTCTAATCTTTATGGAATTCAGTCATAAGTAATTCCACAGCAATATTGTGAAACTGGAAATGTTACTCATAAAAGATATCTACAATGCAATGCACATTTAAGAATGTCTTTCTGATATGACAAACATAGTATCAGCTTTGTGAGTGAAAAGAAATTTGTAGGTAGAGAAGTTTTAATCCAATGATACAATATTTCAATGCAAGATTAATCTGGGAAAGTAATACCTGGTTGCTGGGAAAGTTAATATGCTGCTGCAGACTCAAGGCACTCTTCTTCATTGCCAATCCATCCTCTCTCATTTGCTGAATTAAAACCAACGGATCAGATGATGGTCCTGAGTGATCTGAGCTTGAAGCTTGATTATACATTGGACACTCTTTATCTGCAAATTTCACAGAGAGTAAGTTGAATTGTGCTCACTTTATCTTTCTTATTTATAAAAATATTGAAAGTATCAATTAAAACAGGATTTGAACCACGGATCTCCCACTCTCTAGCCGGTTGCTCTTCCACTGAGCTACCATGGCAACATCCTGACATAGCATTGAACTTCTCAACTGACTCGCATGAGACCAGGAGATCCATGGTTCAAATCCCAGCTATGGCACTGAATTTTTCAGTCTGACTCTACCTTTCCAATTTCTGCCCTACACACGGCTTGTGTGGGAAAAAAAAATATTAAAAAATCAGTAACAATAAAACAGTGCTGATAATATGCAGAGACTGGAACTTTGGCATAATCCCTTTTTAAATGTGTTAAACCTATCTTCAATTTGAAGGCAAATCTGTACAATTTACATCTTTGAGAATGAAAATTTGCTACCTATTTCTACTTTTTTTGTATAAACAACTCTTTGCTGAAATAAATTATTATGTATCTCCTTTATTATTAAAAACAATGTGTGTGTTGCCTTAAAAAGAAGTAAGAGTAGGTCAAGTTTTATCACCTGTATTTACTTGGTCCTTTCAGATCATACCTCCTGAGCTAATACACAGTAAATTGTACTTATACATTAATAGTTTTGGATTCAATGTATATTTTATTGCTGGTAAAAAACTTTTGTGCAGTCATGAATTACAAAAAGAAATTATTATAGTTTAGAAGCAGTTGCAAATATACAATTTCTAGGTTTATTACCTAGAACTAGTTTCAAGGAATCTTTTTCTCATTGTTGATTTTCAAGAATTCCCACAATTTGATTCAATAGGCATCAGGAATTCATCCGAGTTAATTACAAAGATAAAGGACATTCAAATTGAAGATAGGGATGCACTAGTGTCTTTTGATATAACTTCTTTGTTTCCAAACATACTTAAAGATAGGGTGTTAGAAGTATTAAAAAATTGGTTAACTGCCATCAACAGGAATCCTACGAAATCAAAGAGCTCATTAACTTGACAAAACTGTGCATTGAACGAACTTTCTTCAGTTAAAATCTTGCAAATATGCAAAAAAGTTTGTGACAGTGGTGTGATTTAATTAAATCAAAAGAAAGAGTTGGTTTTTGTAACACAAACATCATTTAGTAATTACTTATTGGGACCAGTTTCAGGAAGACTTATTCCCATTTTCAACCCTTAATTCCAACTAAATCTTGCTTTGTTGGCATCAACGATGGTGGTAGTGTATCACTTGTGGAGGCATCTATGAACTTCCAAAATTCACTATTAGCTCTTTTTCTTTATGATGTAGATTTTCTCCCAGACATATAAATCTATGTGTTTATATGCTGGTTTTAACAGTTGTAGAATTGTCAAAACCAGTGTATAAACACACAGAATTAGATGTCTGGGAAAAGATCTACATCATGAAGAAAAAGAGCCATATCATGAGTTTTGATTTACCACCATAAAGTTCATAGATCCAGCATTAGATTCCTCCACAATGATACACCACCACCCTCATTGTTGATGCCAATGAAGCAAGATTTAGTTGGAATTAAGGGTTGAAAATGGGAACAAGTATTTCCAAAACCAGTCCCAGTATGTAATTTATTAAGTGATGTTTGTGTTATAAAAACCAGCTCAAATTCTTTTGATTGAAACTTTCTTCACTTTTGGAGGAAAATATTTTGAACAAAATATAGCCATGGGAAATTCAATGTTGCTGATTTATTTATGAGTGCTCTTGAGACACAGGCAGTGAAAGCCTTCCCTTGGTTATTCAAAACTTGACCAATATTTTGACGACGTAGTTACAATAGTCAATAGAAAACATGTACAAGATGCATTTAAATTATTGAATCAGCAAGACAACATTAAATTCACCTTGAAAATAGAAGTTGATAATTAACTCCCCTACTTGGACCTAAAAATTATGAAGAAGAATGATAGTTTAATCTTAGGAATATATAGAAATTACCAACACTGACAACTGCACAAAAAACAATAGTTACGGCTGTGCATCACACAAAGTTGCAGTTTTTAGCAGTTAAACTTACATATTATTCCCCTTACCATTGAATCTTAAAAACAGTGAGAATAAATAGTTACAAAAAGTGATAACACCATCAAATCACAAAAACAAAATCTGGTGTTCAAAAAGGTCACAGTATGAGCATATGAAAAATTTCAGAAGATTTTCAAAGACATCAACATAGCACTCATCTCCGAAAATAAATTCAACATAAAATACCTCATAAAAGTGAACCAAAAATAAAAAATGACATCTCATAAAATAGATTGCAAAGAATGTGATCAAATCTATATAGGTCAAACTAAGCAAAACAAGCTTAAAGAACACTTTAGAAACATCAAATCCAGGGAAGAAAAAAAAATCAGTAGTTGCAGCACATTTTTGGATACAAGGACACAAAATTGTTAATACAGCATCGCTTGATAGGCAGGCACAAAAACCGGCCGATTTAAACATTTGGGAGAAAATATTTCTTTGGAAATTTCGTCCAATGGACAAAAATCTGATCACTAAATTCATAGAACCACCACCAAAGGGACTAAGAGACAAATGTAACCATCAGAGGAGAGCCAAAAAGTAGCAATTGGCTGACGATGAGGAAGCAATTCCTTAAAACTAGTTCTGAGGTAATTAACCTAATTCAGTGAAATTGTATATTTGCAACTGCTTCTAAACTATGATACAGCCAATTGAGTATGCACACAAATATATTTTACTTCCAGTAAATGACAATACTCTAGCCTGCAAATGGCAATTCTAAGGCAAACAATCTATCATCTAGTGGCAATAATGATGCAAATAACTATGTAAATAAGGAAGAAAACAAGGAAAAAGGAAGCTAAAGATGTAATCAAGTGATTCTAAAACATGTACTTTTGAATTCTACTTTAAAAAAAATCTGATGTGTACCATTCACATGACTTTCTCTATAGCCCTGCAACAAATTATTCTTAGAAAGCTTATACTTCCATTTGCTTTATGCTAATCAGAAAAAAATTAGCAGAAATATTCTTATTTCTTGCTTTATTGTAAGTAGAAGCGAAATAAGGGAGTACCATAGGTTAAAGTGAAAGCCAAAAGTTGGTTGCTATGTGACTGATGTTCCTTTGTATGTACAGGAGTTGACAAATTCCTGTATGAGAAAACTAAGTTTTTCAAAGCAGAAACCAAGAAAAAGGAATGTCTTAAAAACGATCAACTCCAGGAAAAAAATGTATATAACATAAATTGTATGTTTTAAGGTGCTCTACATTTTTTGTGGATCAAGTTTTGTCCATCTCTTACGGTTTAGTAGTTATGAAAAATTCATCCAGAATAAAGTAATCTTCAGAGGCTATTCCCAGAAAATTCAAAATATACATTTTATTTGTCAGGTAAATAACTTTAATATATGGTATTTTAATCAAAATCGTTAGAGCCATTTTTTAGAAAATCAAAATTTTCCAAAAAAGTTCCATGTAAAGGGTAGTTTGGGGTGGGGGGATTTTTCTCAAAATCTTCATGTCGCATCCCTGGAAGATATTAAACTTAAATACCAAGTTTGGTATTTTACCGACTTTTCGTTTTTGAGTTATCGTGTTCACAGACACACGGACACACACACACACACACGGACACAGACCTTTTTCTCAAAATACTTTTTTTGGATACAGGGGAACCTAAAACATATATTTCCGGTGAAATCTCGGTATCGAATTTTTTGATGAAGTGCAATACATTCTCTATACACTATGTACATAGTGAGTATAGAGAAAGTAAAAATAAGCGAAGTATTGTCCCAAAATGTCTCAAGACATTCATAATTTGTGTATTTGCTTCACTGTTACTAACTTTAACTTATGAAAAAATGTTCACTTCAGTAAAAGTTCAACATGCATCTTTAAATTTTGAGTCTTCACATTATGACAGACGTGAACCCTGCAAAAACCTTAATAAGTTTTCTAGTTTGATGGTATCATAAAACACTAGCTCTCATTATATTGTAGTTGCATTAACTATGGACACTTTTTGGTTAAATTAACTTTCAAATTATAATATTGCATTAAACTCTTACTCAGGACTATTCCTATTCTGATAAATTATAGCCAGGAAGGTCCAGCATAATACATTATTGAATCTTTTAATACAAACTGCAGCTTTTTTGCCCTTATTGGGCTAATTTGGCCCAACTTTTAAAAATATATTATTTTATAAATATATTTATTATATTATATGTATAATGGGAATATTGAAATGCTTGCTGCATTTTATAATAAAAGTACTCAAATATGTAGAAATCTATTAATATTTGTATTATGACACTTTAATACTATGAGCAATATACTCTTAAATATACAAGATTTCCCCAATTTTGAGTGCTTATTATAAGAGAGTAATAATTTATTTTATTTCATATTGGATGCAATATAAACTAAACATATATTTTCCAAGTATACTTTTATTGCATTTTGCATCTAACATAACATAAAAAGCTAAAAACAAAAGAATTTGAGTCGGTTTCTGTAACACAAGCCTCACTTATTTTTACAAAGGAAGCAAGATTTAGTCAGAATTAAGGGATGAAAATGGGAACAAATGTTCCCGAAATCAGTCCCAGTAAGTAAAAGTGACTGATATTTGTGTTACAAAAACGGACTCAAACTCTCTTGTTTTTAATTTAATCACATCACTGTCAAAAGCTTCTTTGCATATTTCCAAGATTTCATTATAAAAAGCTGTTACTCTCATATAATAAGGGGCTCAAAATTGGGAAAATCTTGTTTAAGATTAGTGTTCATCATGGTGCTCATGGTGTTGAAATGACATAACCTTAATTCTAGATTCCCTAAATTTTGAGCTCCTTTTGTAATGTGATACCACTAATTCAAATTTTCATATTAGATATGATATAAAATAAGATACATGTATATATATTTATAAAATAATATATTTTCAAAAGCTGGGCCAAATTTAGCCCATTAAGGGGCAAATTAACTCCAGTTTGTGATAAAAGGTTTAATAGTGTATTATTCTAACACTTCCTGACTATAACTGATCAGATAAGAATAATCCTGAATAAGAATTTAATGAAATATTGTAATATGAAAGTGTCCAGAATTTATGCCACTACTGTACATATTTATGAAGTGTACAGTAAGAAACAGTAGACACTGGTTAAACATACATGTGAATAATGTTTACTTTTCTTTAAATGGTTCTTAAACCTAATTTACATGATACTAGGTTTCACAATAATTTATGATACTATTTGCACAAGATGATGTTTACATTTGCGTAAACCATAATTTTATAGATTTTTAACATCTTTTAGCATAGAAAGATTGTAAAATGGGATGTCAAGATAGAGCATTAGTTAAAGTACTGGTAGAGATGTCATTATTGGCCTACAAAAATGAGAGAATGTGAAAGAAACAATTATAGTCTAGACTTGGATTCAGAGATCAGCTTTAGAATGTTTTGCAACTCTGTCGAAAGAAATTGTAGAGGATCCAAAAGTTATCATTTGTGTAGAAATTTCTTATAAAATTAATTCGCCTTTTAAGTTTTTTAAGATTAACTAAAGCACTGCAGTATGTTTCAGTTTATTTTTAAAATGTAGGTACATCATTCAAGTCCCACAAACATTTCTGCACCATATATAAAACCAGGCATCTAATTATTTCTTCACTTCCCCGCTTCATTCAGTAACCACATATGCAGCAGAACCTCAAAAAAAAGTGCCAGAACGAGTTTTGTTCCATCAAAAGTTGGAAGTACCTAATCTGGCTGGTGTTGTAACTAAGTGGTGCACATTAAAAATATAATTACTGTGAAACCTAAACATGTGCCATGTAAACTAGCTAGTTGTAAAACTGGAAAGGGTTTTAAGTACCTGTATTTATGTGGCCCCATTTGTGACATTTAATGCATCGTACATTACGTACTTGTATCCCAAATGGCTGATCCCTAATTTCAGAATCTCCTTTGCAATAACTGGAACAAAATCAAAATAATACATACTAATTTGATAATCACATCTTTTATACAACTGCTGTTTTAATACACATATGCTCCACTTATGTCAAATTCATTTTAAACTTTAAGAAAGTTAGATGATTATCATTTCTGTATTTAACAATCATTAAACAAAATAGCCAAGAAAATAAATTGATGTTGATAACTACATTAAAAATAACAAGGCATACCAATTTAAATGTTTCATATATTAATTCTAGACCCATTCACATACTGTTAAAAGGTTACTGTAATAAAAGAATGAGCATGCCCACAAAATGAACAAATCACATTTCATTGGCAAGATGATTGCAATCCATAAAAAGTAAATATTCAAAAAAAGTAAACTTACAATAACTGATAAACATTTGAGGTACAGCATATTTAATTTTCATTCACAACTGTTAATTAAATTTAAAAAAATACCTTAAAAGGAATTCAATATACAACTGGCACAATAAAAGAAATATAGATTGGCCCCGTAGCTCAGTTGGCAGAGCTTCTACCTATTGGTCCCAGGTTCGATTCGCAGCTGGGGGGATGGGAATTTTTCTCTAGCCCAGATTATTTCTTATGCTCCCAAAGTCTGGAAGGTTGAATGTGTGACATAAAGAACAAAATTAAAGAAAATGCTAATCCGTTTACAACAATTAACAACAGTGCTAATAAGTAAATGTTCCACAGAAAATTGCAATAGGACTATGCATTAAAGACGGGATATAATTGGAATAAAAAACTTATTTAACCATCATTTACACAAGAAGCATGCAAATGAACTGCAAAGATCTTGATACATCATGTTGGTAAAACAAAAATCAGATGTGTTCCAATCACACGTCTTTCTCTACGTATCTGTAACAAATTATTGTTTAAAAGCTTATGCTTCTATTTACTTCGTGCTAATCAAGAAAAAATTAGCAGGAATAGTCTTATTACTGGCTTTCTTGTAAGTAGAAACAAGATAATGGAGTAGCACAGGTTAAAGAGATTCAAAAGCTGGTTGCTATGTGACTGAAGTTCCTTTGTTTGTGTGGACAAGAGTTGACAAATTCCCGTATGAGAACGTTTTAAGTTTTTTAAAGCTGAAACCAATAACAAGGAATATCTCAAAAACAATCAACTCCACGAAAAAATGTACATCATATAAATTGTGTGTTTTAATGTGCTCTACATTTTTTGTGTGGTAAGTTTTTGTCTATATCTTATGGTTTAGCAGTTGTGCAAAATTCCGTAAAATTCTTCCAAAATAAAGTAGTCTTCAGAGGCTATTCCTAGAAAATTTAAGACATCCATATTATTTGTCAAGTAAATATGTGTAATATACAATATTTTAATCAAAATTGTTAGAGCCATTTATGAGAAAATCAAAATTTTTGAAAAAATTTCCATATAAAGGGTAGTTGGGAGTTGGAGAATGTTTCTCAAAATTGTGTTGCATCCCTAGAAGATACTAAACTTAAATACCAAGTTTGGTATTTTGCTGACTTGTAGTTTTTGAGTTATGTTCACAGATACACGGACACACACACACATGGACCTTTTTCTGAAAATGCTTTTTTTGGATACAGGGGACCCTAAAACATATATTTCTGATTGAACCTCGGTATCAAATTTTTGGGTGGAGTGCAATAGCTTCTCTATACACTATATACATAGTATATGTAGAGAAAGTAAAAAGGAACTTGGAAATTTGGATGCAAGAACATTGAGGAATACTAAATATAAACAAATAGAAAAATCTGCACATCTCTTAAATCATAATATATAACATGACATCAAACCACTGAAACACATCAAAGCGACCAATACAAAACATTTGGTAAAATATTCATTATTATAAATGAAGACAAAATTATAAACTTTGATACTCCAACGGTGCACATCATCAAACTTACAAATATGAAGACATAGCAAGCAGCACAAAAAAAAGAAGGAAAAACTGGCCAACTATAACAACACACATCAATTGACAACAAATTATTGATGGGAAGAATCTTCCCTGCAATATCTCTTGCCTTGGGTAGTGTGTTGGTAGCATGTCTGCTTCACATACAACAGGTCGTGAGTTCGAATCTTGCTTAGGGTGAGTTACCTGGATAAGGTTTTTTTCAGGTTTTTCCTTATCCTGAGAAGATGAATGTCGAGTAACTTTAAGCTCCATGGACCCCAAGTTCATTTGAGCATCATTTCACCAATTTCATTCATCGCCCAATATGGCCAACTAGGTTAAAGGATGTTAAGCTACAAACAAACCCCCCCCCCTCCCAAAATAAAAAAAAATCTTGGATTTTTAAAATTTGACATTTTTGGAGAATATCTATATAGGCATTGAAACACTTTTATATTTATTTTATACTGCTTAACTATATTTAACACTTACTTTTAACATTTAAATACAGTAGTAGCCTGAAATAGTGCACTCCAAAATACCCCAGATTCAGATTTAACACAGCAGAAACTAAGACCCCCCCAAAAAAAAATTGTACTTTTATTTATTTATAATACTTTTTAACTTTGGAAAGTTGAGTTTAAAATATTCTTCAAAGAGTGATTCTTCAGAATAATTTTCACCCTCACCACACCGCTAGTGTTGACAGTCACTGCATTTCTAAGGATATGTCAGAAGTAGCGGAACATTGAACTAATAGATATTCTATAACTCTGCACCTGCAAGAAATTCTTAAAACCTAGGAAAGTTAAAATGTTATTTCAGTCTGAATAACACATTAAGTGTAAGGTCACGAGTTAAGAATACCAAAAATGTCACAGAAGCGTAAAATATATTTAGTAGGAGATAAACTGAAAATAATTGCTCGTGTATAAAAGTTTAATGCATGAGTGTGGCATCCCTAAAGGAACACTTAGGGGATGGATGAAAGAGCAAAATAAACTTAGAAACTTTGCAAACACAGTGAACAGTGAAATAGGACTGCAAAGAAAAAAAATCTAAATTGGGTAAAGATGAGTGCTTATACTGGTGGTACTTAATAAAACAAAATGAAGGGATACCACTATCTGGACTGATTGTCAGAGCTCAAGCTGTGAAGTTCTATGAAAGATTTTTGTCACCCTCCATGGTGTAATGGTTACCATGCTAACTTCTTATACCCAAGGTCGGGGGTTCAAACCTGGCGGAGGACGATGGATTTTTTGGGTGTGAAAATCCTTAGCATGGCTTCCTTTGGAAGGGAAGTAAAGCCGTTGGTCCCATGTCATAGATTTACAGCATGTAAAAGAACCTCAAGCCTGAAAGAGAGGCCTCTGAGCAAAATGAAGCGGTCTTTCATGCCCAATTTGAATGGGACGCTGAGAACCACAGTAGTTAGAGGGCATCCATAAATAACACACCATTTACATCTTTTATAAAAGATTTGCATGGGATCAATGATTTTAATGCATCAGAAAGTTAGTTTTTATGCTGGAAATCTCATCACAATATCTCTCAAATCAGCATTCAGGAAGAAGCACATGCATATGACAGTGAATCTGCAGAATGATTTCTTCAGGAATTAAATAAATGTATGATTGAGAACAAATTAAATAACCTGTACAACTGCAATGAAACTACATTCTATTATCAACTGCTTCCTTCAAAAACTCTGAATGTGAAGAATATGGTTAATAAATCAGGAACAAAGGTGAGCAAGGAAAGAGTGACTGTCCTTTTTGCAGTAAACAAATAAGGATGTTACATAGTGAAAAGTTATAAATGTAAAAAGAAGCTCTTAACAGTGAAGAATAACACAAATATTAATATAAAAATAATAGTTGCAACAAATCTTCACTTATGTTTCGCAATGATTTCATTGCATTATCAATATAATATCCTTTTGGTCTCTTTTTTGATGTTGTTTATTTACACTGTTATGGTTACTGCTACCTCATGGTTTGTGGCATTGCTAACTACTGGAATAAAAACAAATTTAGTGAGAGAATCAATTGGTGGTATATCAAAATTCATTGCATGATTTTTATTCTTTAATATAAACATTTTCTCCCAAGCCATTAAATCTATGGGCCCATTTAAGTGTTTTAATAATTTAACATCTGGATGTATTTCATGATTAAATTTCCAAAAATGTTCTGCTACAGCTGATTTATCAATTTGTTTGTATTTAATATTCCTAAAGTGTTCTTTTACTCTGGTTTCCAAATGACGTTTAGTCTTGCCAAAATAAACAAGGTCACAATTTAAACAATTTAATTGATAAATGCCAGATTTTTTATTTTTTGAAATTTCATCCTTTTTAGAAAAGCCTAACAAATTTTTTATACTGTATTTATTTTGAGGAACCAATATTATGCCATGCTCTTTGAAAATATTAGTGAATTTTTTATTTGCCCAAGGGTGATAAGTAAATTTTTTAAAAATGTAATTATCTTTTATTTTCTTAAGCGTAGAAATATCTTTAATAGCTAATGAGCAATAACCTAAAATGTACTGAAACTAAGGAATGCTTCAAAACAAATAAACTTATAAATGTAAAAAGAAGCTAGTAACAGTGAAGAATAACACAAATATTTGCTTATGATGGATGTGATGGAATATAATAATTATAGGTTTAATCTGAATTTTAATAATACTAAACATGAAATTAAGCTATATTTGAAATTACAAGAAAAAAGAAGACATTCTTGCAGATATACGTTCCTTAAACCTTTGTTTAAAACGTAAAGTAACTCCTATTTTTGTTAGAAAAACTGTTAAATTTGACAATAATAGTATTCATCAAAAAGCAGCAGAGAAGAAAGTAATTGACGTTGAAAGAAGTTTGCATTTTAAAAACTTAAATAACGTTGAATTGAAATTATATAATTTGCATCTTAAACTTATACATGTTTTAGGTAATTCAATTTGGCTCAATTTGGAATGTAAATTGTTTGAAAATTTGAACTTTAGCATGAAAAATCAAACAAATAAACTGAAAAATAAATTAAATAAATTATGCTTAAAACAAAATAAATTGAAACCAACTAAAGAGAATAACCCTAAAGATAATGTAATTAACCTTTCAAATAAAGGTTTAAAAACCTGTGTAGATTTTTCAAAAAATATAGATGATTATGTAGCAGATATAGAAATTGCTAGTCAGGATTTAAATGAAAATAATAAATTATTGGTTGAAGAAAAATGTAGTAATATTACAGAATTTGAATAAAAATCACCCTAAAGTAAATCACAATAAACAAATTATTAAATCATTAAAAGAAAAAGATGTAATCTATGCTAAAGCTGATAAAGGTAACAGCATTGTAATTTTAAATAAAATTGATTACATTAACAGAATGGAACTCTTACTTCAAGGTGAAGATTACAAAAGCATTGATATTAACCCTTTAAAATCCTGCATTTCAATTTATAATAAAACCCTTAATGAAATTAAAAGTATTACAAATAAAGAAAAGCAAATTATAAAAGTCAGTAATCCAATTTTACCCAGAATATATGCTCTTCCCAAAATTCATAAACCTGGAAATAAAATGAGACCTATTGTAAATTGCACAAATTCACCTACTTACAACCTAGCTAAATGGTTAAATAAAAAATTCACTAATTTTGAAAAATTTGAGAGTTTAAGTATTAAAAATTCTTTTGAGCTAGTCGAAAGGATCAGCAATACTACATTGTCTACTAATGATAAACTTGTTTCTTTTGATGTAAATGCTTTGTTTCCAAGCATTCCTAGAGAAAAACTTTTGACATTTTTAAAAAAATGGTTAAGTTCTATAGAACTGAATGAAGATTTAATAAATGATTTTGTTATCCTTACTAATCTTTGTTTGGATCAAAATTTTTTCAGCTTTAATGACAAATTCTATCAACAAACTTCTGGTTTAGCAATGGGTAGTTCGCTTTCACCTTTTCTTGCTGATCTTTTCATGAGCTATTTTGAAATACAGGTCACTAAAGCATTCCCTCTAATTTTTAAAACTTGGTATAGATATGTAGATGATATATTTGATAAACATGTAAATGATGCTTTAAAACTTTTAAATTTACAAGATAAGGCTATAAAATTCACATTAGAAACAAAAGTGATGGCTATCTCCCTTTCCTGGATTTAAAAATAATAAAAAAAGACAAATTGAATTTTGGAATATACAGAAAGCAAACCCACACTGATAATTATATAAAAAATGATGGCTTTAACCCTTTTTCACATAAATTTTCTTGATTTTAATAGTTTTAATTTATAGGTTAATTAATTTACCCCTTAATAAACATGAATTCTATAAAGAATATTAACACATTATTAACACTGCTTTAATTAATGGTTTTAATACTGATTTTATAAATAAAAAAATTGAGAAGTTTAAACATCAAAAAGCTATTAAAGATATTTCTACACTTAAGAAAATAAAAGATAATTACATTTTTAAAAAATTTACTTATCACCCTTGGGCAAATAAAAAATTCACTAATATTTTCAAAGAGCATGGCATAATATTGGTTCCTCAAAATAAATAGTATAAAAAATTTGTTAAGGCTTTTCTAAAAAGGATGAAATTTCAAAAAATAAAAAATCTGGCATTTATCAATTAAATTGTTTAAATTGTGACCTTGTTTATATTGGCAAGACTATACGTCATTTGGAAACCACAGTAAAAGAACACTTTAGGAATACTAAATACAAACAAATTGATAAATCAGCTGTAGCAGAACATTTTTGGAAAATTAATCATGAAATACATCCAGATGTTAAATTATTAAAACACTTAAATGGGCCCATAGATTTAATGGTTTGGGAGAAAATGTTTATATTACAGTATAGAAATCATGCAATGAATTTTGATATACCTCCAATTGACACTCTTACCAAATTTGTTTTGATTCCAGTAGTTAGCAATGCATTAGTATACAATCCAGCTAGTAGCAGTAACCATAACAATGTAAATAAACATCAAAAAAGAGACCAAAAGGATATTATATTGATAATGCAATGAAATCATTGCGAAACTAGTCCAAAGCAAGGATTCCAAAAGATAAGGGAAGATTTGTTGCAACTATTATTTTTATATTAATAGTGAAAAGTTCTAGTCCAAGGTGTCACAAACATGCTAACATGACTTTACTACCATGCTTGTACAGACATACGAAAAATGACTGGCGACATTTTCATAAAATAGTTCCAGGAGGATTTTGTTCCATCAGTGAGGAAACATTTGCAGTCACTTGAAATTGAAGAGAGAGTTGTGCTTATTCTTGACCACTGTCTAGCACATACACCTACTGATGTAGTCGTGAAATGGAAACATTAGTTATGTTCCTGCCAATAACACTACAGCATTGATCCAGCCATTGGACCAGGCCATGAATTGCTCAGTGCTATGGAGAACTGTGACAAGGAAATGGAAATGCTCCTTAAAGCCATCTGAAAACTGTTGCATATTCAGTGTGGGGCAGCATTACTTTAGCTACAATTCAGACCTGCTGGAAAAAATATTCCAGGGAAGAAACTGTCATCAGAGAAACTTGTTCAGTTGCAGAATTCACAAGCAGTGAGACTGAGTCTGCATGTAGTGCTCTGCATTATGAAATCGTGATTGACAATTTAAATGAATTGGTATATATAGACAACAAGGAACTGTAAGTGGTATTAATTTGTTGAGTTGGTTTATGTAACACTACTTCACTTACATTTTTATTATGAGGGACTAGTTTTGAAAGCAAATGCAACCAGCAATGGCAGTTGGACTCATGAGGTTGAAAATGAAAGCATAGGCTTTCAAAACTAGTCCCTCATAATAAAAATGTGACGTAATGTTAAAACCACCAACTCAACAAATTAACACCACATATAATTATATATATATATATATATACATAAAAAAAAATGAGCTAATTTCAGAGTGCATATCTGATGAAGATATGATCAATGTTGTCCACAACAAAACTGGGGAAACAAGAAGAAGATGATAGTGATGGAAATGACAGGGAGGTGGAAGAAAATATTCTGGATGTTAGGAAAGTGATAAATAGCATAAAGTGATTTTATGGATGGAGAGGCAAAATAAATTGAACAGTATTCATCTCCTCCATCTTGCTGTAATAAAACAATATGCAGAGAAAAAACGGAATTAATCTGCCAAACAAAACTTACTGGTTTCTTTAAAAAGTGTAAATTTAGATTAGTGTAAACTGTGTCATGTGTAAGTTTACAACAAATTAAGATGTATTACAGGACTGGCCTAAACTCCCAGCATAACTGGTGGTAATTACATTTAAAAGCAATTACTTTATTGTATGTATATCACATACTTTATAATGTATTGTAACGTATTATTGCACAAATGTTTCCCTCCACCTCCACAGGATCAATTTTTGTCACTTCTAAGCTCGCTTTCGATATACTGTGGAATCCTCATAATGCAGGGGTAAAGCATATTTCCCAGCAACCACGTTATTTCTGGCTTCTTTTCTCTAAACTAAATTTTCCCCCAAAAGGTTTATAAAATGAAATACTTAAAAAATACATTACTCTTCTCTGGGTGCATTAAATTTCCTTTGCCATTCAAACTTGTACTCAGGCTCATCATCTTCCCTTTCACGTTCCTTTTTTGTGCCTGGTGGAGGTTCATACATAAAGTTGACACTCAATTTGTCCTTGCTTTCCTTACTCAATATTGCCCTGCAACACACACAAAAAAAAAAATAGTTTTACAAAATATTTATGTGTTACTTACTACTTTCTCTACCAATATTTTTATTTTTACATAGTTTTACAAACTATTCTTATAAAAACTAGCCTCTATCTACTTCAGATTAATAAAGAAAAACTTCTTCAGAAATAGTTTCATAACTTTTTGCTAAAGATGCAAGATGATACAGAAAATATAGAGGATTGTCCGCAATCTGTGGTACTTTAGATGTGCACAGTGGCTCCTTAAACAAGCCTCTGGACGTGAGCGAACCACAGCAGTATCAGTGAGTATTCAGTAGCGTGTGGACGTGTAGACTCGTTATGGTTGCATAAAATGGTGTTAAAAAAGAAACTATTCTGGGAGGGGTACATCACTGCCCTTTCCGATGCAAAATATACGTATTCCAATATTATTAAATAATGTAAGAGGCGTGGTTTCACCATTTCCAAGAAAGGCATCTCAAATGTGCTATATAAAAAAGTCAAGACTAGAAGAAAGCTTATTCCAGAGGGCAAGAAACATGCAAATCCACAACCGACCATCAGCCATACTCCAGAGGTAGTTTGAAAGGTAATGAATCTTGTCTCTGGCTCGAATGCGGTGACACAGAGAGCAATTGCATTGCAGTGGGAATCTCCAGGACAACTGTGAACACCATTATCAACCGGAATTTATGCCTAAAAAAAGGGGTATAAAAGCAGAGTCCATCAGCTGTGCCGAAAGTTGTATGAACGCTATCTGCTGGATGACAAGTGAATTTTTTCGTCACATTAGATGAAGCATATATTTACCTAAGGGACTGCAACAAACCCTGGGCCATTTTTTACCATCCAAGGGGAGAAAAAAATTATGAAAATGATATAGGGAAGTTAAGGAAAGTTTTTCCCAAAGGTTTTATGGTCATAGTGCGATACAGCTACAATGGGAAGTTACTATCCACCAGGTGAAAAAAATGTCAAAGTCAGCTCGGCATATTAACTAATGTCCTAACCCCATATTACACACAGAAACCTCTGCTCTCTACGGTGTAGATGCAATTAAGGTCTGGCTGCACCAAGATAAGGCATCTGCTTCAACCTGCCAGTTTTTGAAGGAAACGGGAATCCATTCTATCACATTTAGTGACATCCCTGTCAAATCTCCCGATGCCTCGCTGACGGATTCTTGTGCTTTTGTGTTACTGAAAAGAGCCCTTGAAGGTAGAAGACCAACTACATTGGAAAGTCTGCCAGGAAGAGTAGGACAAGCTACTCTATGTGCAAGCTTGTTACAGTGGAAACTTCGCTGCAGAGCCATCATACATGCCCAAGGCAGACAGATCGAGCATCACTGTTGGTGGAGGCATGGCACCAGCTAAGGTAAGACTGCCTTGAATTTGTTACCATAGATTGCAGACAACCCTCTGTAGAAGTGTTAATACTGTGCATTATTAATAGGGGTCACCATATAAACTGGTTTTAAATTCTATAAAATTCTTTCCAAATGGCTTGGAAGGTACCGAACTTAGATATCCACCTGAATTTGTGCACCATTTCATTTTGGGTTCTCTCTCTCTGTCTCTCTCACCTTTTACTAAAGGTGCTTTTTAGATTTAGGGTCCTCAAAACATATATTTTGTGTGAGATCTTGACATACTGAATTTTTGGGTAGATTTTAATACTACTTCTACCTACTTCACTACATGAAGTGAAAATTCAGTAACAAAGTAAGCTGCAAACTCAAAGTAGTCTACAAGGAAAATGCTTATGGTGGCACTATTCTAATTTAAACGTGTTCACTGTTTTAAGCACACAGATTGAAAAAAATAATGGATACTGAATTTTTTTATGAAATATAATTCAGTTTAGATGATCAAAGCAAGCTGGCAGATGAGTCTGAATTTGGGCTTCACTGTTGTTCCACATGGGGTAAACTGTAACTATTGAGCATATGTGGTGCAAGTGCTAGATTCTTCCACATCTTTCTTTCTTTTTTGGGGTGGGTAAGAAATTCAGAGAAATGTTGGAACATACTTATTGTTATCCATCAATAAGTATGTTCCTTTGAAGAGGTTCAGTGACAGAAGTTTTGGTAGTGTGGGAATGCAGAAAGCTGTGCTATAATTTTGGCTATTACTGTTTGACTTTCATCTCTCTGAACCATTGGAAAAATTCTTAGGATCCACACTTCAGTGAGATGAAGTCAAATCAGTCATGCTCTGATGACAGTACTCTAAGGAAACTATGAATCAGGCATATTCAAATCTGGTCAGAGGTACATCAGAGAGTTGAAAAATAGGTAAACATCTATAGATCTTTTATTTGTAATTCTATGTTTTTTCTACTAATCATATACAAATTCTGTAGGTACATGCATTTCAAACCTCCTCTTAATAAACTAAAAGTTTAACATGTTTTATAGCCCAACTCTCCTCCAAAAAGGTAGCTGACACAGCATGCCTTAATTTACTTTTCAGAACCATATTTCTTTGAATATTAATCATGTGCTTTCCTGACAGTGATTAACCATTATACCCCCGCCACTGAATCCTTGCACTTGACAGTTCGGGCGGTTTTGTGTAAGGTTGGCTATGCTGTATTGCCAGATTGACTAGTAAACAACAACAGGTGATCACAAATAGCTCTATCGTGTGTAAAGATGAATATAACATGTAAATAATAAATGAATGTCGAACAATGATGTTAATTAAAAATAACAGTGATACTGTAATGCATGTAGCATACATTATGCATTTATGACAATATAGAACAAATGAATGCCAAATAGCTTGTTGCAATGAGAGAAAGGTATAACAAAGTGATTTCACATTTAGAATTTTAATGACTCAATTCCATCCAAGTGTCCGTCATCATCATTCTCGGAAGCATTATTGTCATTGTCACTATCAACATCGTTGTCGTCACCAAGACATATTATTTGTGGTTCACATTCACTGATGGTTCTGCCTAATTCCCGTGCTTTTTATATTATTTTGTGAACATGATTCACTTTCTTCTTCCAGAAGCTGTATCCACCCATGCCACACCTTCCCGTAAAAGTCTACACTTCTACAATTGTGAAAGTCTCGTTATGTGCCCCCACGTACAAACAAAAACCAACAACACATATCAGCTCAACGCACATGTTAGGAGTTCACACACTGAGCACATGGTTGGAAATAGCCAGATATTGCAACTGTGCAGCATCTACATAGAGCAGTATCACTCAGTACCCCCTACTGAATTAAGGAATGAATACTGGAGAGTAATGAGATGCAGAGTTGAAAATGGGAGAAATGCATTAAAGAGTTATCTTTTATTATGTAATAAAAAAACATTATGAGATAAAGTTGTGGAATGCATTCAAGTGAAAGCAGTGGGGCTTACCTGGTTTAAAATTAGCAATGTGGAGATTGAAAGCTTTTAGGGGGAATTCTGGATATGTAATGTTTAACTCCTGTTCTAATTCCATACAGCATGCAGACAGTGGAAACTGTTGATACATGAAAACTGAGGAAGTAAAACATTCCAGTTCTGAGTTTATAGGGTATCTGCAGTTATGAGGCTTGAAGAAAACGTGGAATAAACCTCAGTCATGGGGGATGGTCTCGACAGGATTTGCTACAGATCTCCTATTCATAAGCACATACCTTAATCATTCAACTACACATTTCAGTGAATTCCGGGCAACTCACCGTAATGTGTACCATAATGTACACAATCCATATTTTGAGTGCCTAGGAACCCGCATGACAAAACTGAATGGAGAAAAATGGCTCAAAAATAAGAAGTTAGTAGCACAGAGAAACTAGTTTTAAGATTGTTAACAGGTATGGAAACATACACCTTTTTAAAACAGTGGAAATAAATGGTTACTCAGTAAAAAAAGAAGCTAGAATGTAAAGCATATCAGAAGGAAACTGTGTTATTTTTAATTTGGTAGCTATAAACCTTAAACCATTATTCTTTATTAATTCACTGTTTTCATTACCGATTTGGTAATTCATTGGAGACTGGTCTTACATACTAGACTGAGAGCACAACATCTGAGTTGTAAGAAGACATACTTGCTGAACGAATAAGAGCCATCAATGGAAGGATAAGATAAATGCCAAATTACCAGATTGACCACGAAAGGAAGCTGTGGCCAATTTTCGAATGCCTCAGGGCATGGTTGTTTGGCCAGCCACCTCTATCAATTCAATTCTTTATTAGCTGTCAATGCACTTTTACAAGCTTCTGACATTGTCAAAGGAGTACAACATATAATCATAGGATATACAGTATATAAAATTAAACATATAAATATATACACACACAACTAAGAGATATTTATAGATTATTAACTTTATACAAACATTTATCAATTAAGAAGTACTTTAGCTTGTTTTGAAACTGTTTAGTACCATTTAGTGACTTAATTGCTGCTGGCAATCTATTAAATAAAATTTGACCCATCACAAAAACATCTTTATCGCTTGACTTTTTAGAAGTACATTCTCTGAAATAGTCATTGTTGTGTCTGGTATAGTAGTCGTGAACATCAGAAATGTTCAAATTTAGCTTATTTACAGCAAAAAGAATAGCTTTATATACATATAGTGAGTACAATGTGAACATTTTATTTTGTTTGAAAATATCTACACATGAATCAGTATTTCTTAAGTTAAAAATTATCCTAATGCACCTTTTCTGTAGGACAAATACTCTGTCCAGATAAACCCTTGGACATCCCTATATTTCAATTCCATATGAGAGATAGATCAAAGTAGATCATGTTTAGGAGGTTGGTGTCACCAATTGACTTGAAATGTCTAATTGGATATATTGATTTGCTAATTTTTTTACATAGATAGTCAATATGATTACTCCATGTCATATTATTTTTCCATATATAGCCCCAGAAATGTATGTGAATTTACATAATTTATATTACAATTATTTATCTGTACATTTATTTTGAAGTGAGTCTTGTTAGTTAGGCTAATTTGCATTGATGTGGTTTTTTCCATGTTGCACTTGAGATTATTTGTGTCAAAATAATTTGTCAGCTGTTCTCCCTGATAGCTTATGCCCTGGATTAACTTATTATTATCGCCAGCTGAACAAATGACTGTAGTTTCATCTGCATAGGATATTATCTTAGCCTTGTGTAATTGGTAAGTCATTTATGTAGATGATAAACAGTAATGGTCCTAACACACTGCCCTGGGGAACCCCATATTTTACACTCTTACAGGTTGAGCTATAGTAATTTTGATAGTCCGCATTTTGGTAAAGAATTTGTGTGTATTGTATTCTGCCTTTTAAATAAGAAGTTATTAAGTTCTTGGATATTCCCCTTATACCACAATTATCTAATTTTTGAATGAGGATATCATTATCTACACAATCAAATGCTTTTGATAAATAAAAAATAAGGCACCAAACTTTTCGTTATTCTCTAATTTCATAGATGCTTGGTGTGTAAACTCTGCAATTGCAGTAATTGTTGATAGACCTTTTTGGAAGCCATGTTGGAACCTTTGAATAGTGTTATTTTTCTTTAGAAAGGACAAGAGTCTGTTTAAGATTACCTTTTCAAATATTTTTGCTATTTCTGAAGTTAATGTAATAGGCCTATAACTATTTATATCTTGTTCATCTCCTTTTTTATACACAGGCCGCACTATACTGGTTTTAAGACACTGGGGGAATTCACCCTTCTCTAAAGAATTATTGATAAGGTATGAAATGGGCTTTGCAATAACATGTTTACAGTGTTTTAAGATTATGGGGCTTATTTCATCCTACCCATGGGATGCTTTGCTTGTTAAGGCTGATATTATATCTATTATCTCACTTTCAGAAGATGGTTTTAAGAATAGTGATGAGATTGTGTTACAGACACTATCAGGATTTATGCTGCCCCTGCCTGCTGGAGAGTTCATTCCTACATTTACAAAAAATTCATTAATTTATCGAATTGGTATATTTAACAACCCTTCCTGCCTACTTATGCAAGTTAACTGCAGATATGGACTCTGACCATCTTCACCACTGTTCTGCCCTGTCATCAACTAAGATCACCAATCGCTATTGGAAGGCCAGAGAGAAGATGATGCTTCAACCACCACAAAATCTAATATCTGTATTACACTGTATATGTTGTATTTCATTATTATGTTTGTTTTATCTGCACGTTCAGCTGTTGTTCTTGGCCAATGAATTGCATATTTAAGTGCCTCTGTATTAATAATAATAGTAATAAAAAAAAAAAAAAAAAAAAAAAAAACTTAGCATTTAAAGAGAATAAAATACTACATATAAACAAAGTGTGGCAATAAATAAATCAGACTCATGCTCTAATTCTTTATTGAAAAAAACCTATAGAACTGAAATAATGTCCTCTTCAACGTTGTCCCCTCCCCAATCCCCATGAGAATTTTCCATTGTTGGAAGCAGTGCTGCAAGTTTTTTGCTGTTGAGGAGTCTTGTTGCTTTTTTCTTCACTGCATCCATGGACTCGAACCTGGTACCTTTGAGTACATACTTCACTTTTGGGAAGCGAAAAAAGTTGCATTGTATTAGGTCTGGCAAATATGGCAGATGATCCATCACCGGAATGTTGTTTTTTGCCAAAAACCTATTCAGACATTGCATTATGAGCTAGTGCGTTATCCTGATGAAGAATCCAAGAGTGATTCTTCCTCAGATCTGGTATTCTTCAGTGCAAATGTTCTTGGAGGGTTTTCAGGCACCCAATCAATGTATATAATCCCTCAGATTTCGAAAAAGACAATCATCATTGCTTTGAATTTTGATTTGTTCATGCACACTTTCTTCTTCCTATGAGATTGAGGGCTCTTCCAATGTATGGATTGTTGCTTGGTCTCTGGATCATATTGGAATAACCATGTTTCATTCACATGCAATTACTTTGCAGGCTCATTTTCAATGTTTTAAAGAATGTCAGCACAGCAGTCCACTCAATGTTGCTTTTGCTTGTTTGTGAGGATTCTTGGCACCACTTTAGCACAAACCTTTGACATGTCCAGATCATGCAATCTGTCGAACAGTTTCCTTATCGATGCAGGCAAGTTCTGAAATTGTTGAATGTTCAGGTGGTGGTGGTCTTCTCAAACAATTCTACCGACGTCTCTACATTCACTTCAGTTTTTGAAGAGGAAGGATGCCCCAATTTTGGATCACCTTTGACATCTTCTGTACCATCCTTGAACGCTTAAACCTCTCGAAAACTTGTGTATGAGATAGAAATGGATCACTTTAACTAAGTTTCTGTGGCAAGTTATCCAGTTTTGTGAGGAATTTCATGTTAACACATTCTATTTTAGAGCATAGCGTAATTCCGATGAGCTCAGATACAAAACCCATTTCTAAGATGGCTCACAGCCAGACTAACCACCACAGCAGCAAAACCCATTTCTAAGATGGCTCACAGCCAGACTAACCACCACAGCAGCATGAAATGATGTACGTATGTCAGGGAGAGTTCCAAGACCATTCCCCCACTCTTCTCTTTGCCATTGATGAAGCTGGAAATATGCACAAGTCAGTAGTCTCTCTATTGCCACACCTTATGTATACATCACATAAATTGGCAGGAATGTAGAAGGGTCCAAGATAAATAGTTCGAGTATGTTATGCTAACAGCAGAAAATGTATTAAGGGTTAGCTTGACACTGATCAAACTGCCATAGGCTGTAACATAAACGGCAACAGAGATATAGTGGCATTATTTGGCACAATGGTTAGTGTGCAGGCATTCGGTTAAGATGTTGAGGGAATTGGACGTTCCGAGTCTACGTAGTATCTTTGTTTTTAGGTTCTCCCCATTGTTTGAATTTTATAACGAGCTGTTCATATTTTTGCTGCATTACTAAATATTATTTATTTACACTAAAAATTTTAGGCACAGTTTACAACTTATGAAGCAATAAAATCATTATATAAAATGAACTTCAAATGAAATCAAAATGAACAACAATCTTCATAATAAAAAAAAAAAACTCCTACATAAAACTAGTTAATACTGTGTACTAGAAAGGAAAGTGCATTTTACCTTTTCATCTCTGCATGAAAGGCATATAAAGAAAGTCTAAGAAATAATACTATATCTGAAGTACAAAATTCAATAAGTTACCAGAGGAACTGTTTGATGCAACAACCTGCAACATTTCTAAAGATGTGCATGATTGCACCTATGAAGCACAGTGCCATTTGACCACAATAGTTGAAGTGCTTAAAATGACATATTACTTACATAGACAAAATCAAAATACTGCTGTTCAAAGCCCAGCAATTGCAGACTTTTTTTTATTCCACTGCTAAAATTAGAGTATAGTTTCTATGTTATAAAGCATACATTACACAAACGTTTTCAACATACCTAATTGTTTTATTAACTTATTCTAAAAGGTTCCTTGAATAATTACTGCATTACACACAGAATGCTACATAGATTTAATTCAGTCTTTTGATATAATGTGTCTTGGAAGGTTTATAGTCTTGAATTAAAAAATGTAAACTAAGCATATTAGTGCTGGTCAAATTGTGTACCTCTTTGAGAAAAACAACAAAATTGAAAAAAAAAATGGAACAATGGAAACTTCAGAGAATAGTGTGATCCTACTATCAAGAGATTCGATGACTAGTCCTATACTAACTCACCCACCAGTATGTTATTGCTAACTAATCTACTAAATGCATGATCTGAAAACAACCAAATGATTATAAGTAGCATCCACACCTCAAAGAACATTAAATGTTGCCAAAATTGCTAGTCCAATGGTTTTAAATGTGCACGAACTCTGCATTCTTTTGACTGTTGGCATCAAAATGAGGTATTCTGAATGAATGAAAACAGGACACATGCATTCATGGCAAATGATGTGCAATCCAGAAAACATACTATAACTCTGACATTTGGCAAAAGAGACAGTAAGTTTCCTACCTCAAAGTATTTATCTAACATCCCTCTATAGTTCTCCCAATTTATGCATTTGAATTCTGGGACATTCTCTGTATATATCACATACAACAGCAGATAACAATCAATTTAAAATCAAAATTTTAGAAAATGATTTTATTTAAATGATTAAAAAAAAAAAGAACATTCCACACAGTGCATTAATATTTTGAATACAATGATGTGGCAGTACAAAAATCCCACATAAATTTGACTAGTGGTTAAATGCAGAATTATAAAATATTTGTAAATTGCAAAAATGTTAATATTCATGTAGAGTTCCTAACCAAAGTAAAACTGTTACACACACTGTTCATTTTTATCTGCTATTTCCTAAATAAGAAATGTCATTGATGCTATTAATGATGAAGTGAGTTAAATACTATCCCTATAGCCACAGTAGTTCATATTTGGTGCAATGTCATTGATTAGTCTAAAGTTTAGTAACATTCCTCTAGTAGGAGAATAACAATAAAAACATTGCATTAAACAATAAGATGATTGATGAGAAACAAAGATTTTAATGACTGCCTCATTGGTGTAATAGCATGTCTACTTCACATTCAAGATTTTGAATCTCAGAGTGAGTTGCCTGGATTTAATGTAATGAACTTTGTCCATGAAAACAAAATCTTTTGCAAACATCACCATGTAAAATTACAGGTATGTTAAAAATTAATCTTCTATCACATCAGAAATAATATATTCAATTATTTAGGTGCACCTTTGTCTTAACCATTGACTATTAGGATGACATTTTTAATGGTCCTTTCCCCACACTGCCATCTAATTTATGTATATAAAAAAGCATATACCCATGCATGCATGTGTGTGTGTGAAAATTAGAATATATTCTGTATTTATAATATAAAAAAAAATTTAAGGGGAAATTGCTTTCAGATATGAGAAACAAATTTAAGTGGAAAGCATCAAATTTGACTGGCATTATAACATCCAAATAATTCATGAAAAATAATATATAGTTTGAGAAAAGTGTATCTGAACAAACTGCTCCCAGTGATATTTTAAAAAAGGGTTGTATTACTATAATATAATAATTTCTCCATTATATTATCAGGTAAAATGCTATAATTCATAGCAAATTTTTCTATACATTTAAACCTATTGTGAATTCTTTGAGCACTGTACAGTTGTACTGAAGATGGCTGTCAGAAATAGCAACTGTCCACATTTTTTGGACTCAAACAAATTATTTTGTGTTCATCTTATGTGTATATGCAGAAGAACTCAATATCTTTAGATGCAATTAATTTGTGGGTGCAGGGTACGAGAGCTGAGAGGGGAAAGCTACTCTTAAGGCATTTGGGCCTCTGTGGTCATTTGCCGTGCATGTGTAAAAGGAAAATAAGAACTAACAAGAAGTAAAAGTTAAAGTTTGAGTCAAATTCTTGACAAAAATATTTAGCCAAAAATCGCTTCATGTGTAAGACTAAATAATAAGAAATAAATCTATAGTTACAAGTCTTCTTACTTGAAAATAAAGTTGATATATAAACCTTTCAGACAAAATATAAAAAATAAAGCTTAGGTGATAAAAATGTACAATATTGGTACTTGGTAAACCAGCACAACGTATGCCTGTGTGCCATTGCGCAGAAGCAGTGTGTTTTGTAACTACCATAGGTCTAGAGACAAAATAGATTCATGACTTTTTAGTGGTTCTTTTATTTAAAATCTATTAGTAGTAGTTACAATTAATGTTTGCTTCCTAACACTTTACATTTTAAGTTTCATTTTAAAACAGGAAAACTAAAATAACCAATAATTGAGTAGTTCTTGAAATTATGGATGTGATGTGAACTTTTCTTGCAAGAGGTGGTTAATGATGTGTTGTGAAATGAGTGCTGAGATTTACAAAATCCACCTTAAGAGGAAGCTGATAAGAAATACTGAAAACAGTGCCTTAAATGTATTTAATGTGTTAATGAAACTATCTGAAAGTGCTGGTGAATAATTTGGTGAAATTAACTGCAGAATAATATGCCAATTTGTAGCTAGCATTCATAAAACATGCTAGCCTCTGGTTTTGAAGAGCATGGTTCAAACCTGGCAGAAGACTTTTTTCAGCCATAAAAATCTCTTCCTTTGGAATAAAGCTGTTGGTCCTGTACGTTAAATTTACAGTATATAAAAAATCTAAAGCTTGATAAAAAGACCCCTGAGTAATATTAGGCAGTCTTTCACAACCAACATAGAACAGAACACTAAGAATTACAGCAGTTAAAAAGTGTGCATAAGTAACACTTAATTTAATTTTAATCAATCTTAAAATTGGGCCCCACCAGATAATATGGCTATGGGCCGCCACTGCTCTTACCTAAAAACCTGGTCATAGCATACAAAACTAGATTATAAGATGATAAAGGAGTGAGACAGTCACAAAATATTAAGCCATATTTTCTTTCAGTCATAATTTGCTATGGTGAAACTTTCCAATGATCCAGATTTGAAAGTGCTGAAAACATTAACATGTTCAGATTTGAAATCCACTAGATAGGCAAGATTTGGAGATCATAGGGGTTTTAGCTTCTCAGATTCCACCATTACACCCTGGTCACAGTTGTGTCCTTCAGCTCCACTCCTGTGCTAATAAAAAAATCCCTCGGCCTTGCGGCTTAAGGCCACCACCTCGGGTATGCTTTGCAGTTTTTTTTTGTTTGCATGCACCATTGCATAGTGCAATACTACAGGTATAATGTGTTAATTACACTCTATCTTGATACTTCAATAGACTATAAATACATTTTATATTTTTCAGAGTCTAAGTCTAAGCTGTTTACAAATTTCTGGAAGAAAAGTTTATAATAGACCCGCAAGTGACTAGAAAGCAGCTCCAATTGCAGAATAATGAAGTACAAATCTTGATTATATATGGAAGTAAAGTTGTTCATTGTTTCTATATATTGGTCACCACTTGGCATTACTTCAATATGTGATCTGGATTTGGTACTTTTGTTATTCTGTCAATAGAGCCATTTTGTAGTTAGTTACTAGTCTATTGTAAATATTTAGGGCCCTAAGCCACACAGGTAGCCTAAGGTGGAGAGCCTAACACACAAAGTGCAGCTGAGGGATCTTTGAAGCTAAGATCCCATTGATCACAAGAAGACGTCAAAACTCCAGTAATTTGGCGACTTTCATATCTGAACTTAATGTTTTCTAACACTTTCAAATAAGGATCGCCAGTGGAAGTTTTGCCCACCACTTAAACTACGTCTTAAGAGCGTCCGTATGTATCTATGAGTTTTTGTGTTGCAACCATTATATATCTTTATCAGTCTTTTTTATTTCCCATTACTTTTGATCATACAAAGCTATTACTTTATGTCTGAAAAGCTGTGCATTGTTTAATCTTGTATGTGATGTTACATTTATTTTAATACCAGGACGAAACACTTAGTTGTGATTACTGATTTTCATTTTCTACAATTAGTGCTCTGATTTGTCCGATAGTTTATAAGAATCGTTCTTGATTGCATGGATTTCTGGTTTACTTACTTATTGGTATATAGATCCTGCTCTTTTTCATACTGTACTCTTAGCTCTTCTTGCTTCTTTTTATAGGATTCAGCCTTCTGCTCTGCCATCCATACCTGTGAATAAAATTAAGATTAATACATTGAACACCATAGGTTTGAGTTGTTCAATAGGCTAACTACATTATCGTCATTATCGTACTTACTCGTTTAAGGTTGTCTCTTGAAGCTGGATGGAAAAACTTCTTGCACATATAATTATTGAAACCTTTACCCATTTTTGTAACTTTAGATATATAAACGAATCAGTACAATTTTATTTCTACCCGATTCAGCTATATCATCCAACACCAACGGATATTACAATCGGTTCCTTAATGATCTTGGTCCGACATCTTTAACATATACGAACTTTTGTTTTCCAATATTGTGACATTCATCACTACCTGTTAGTGTTTGCCAACAGTACAAAATTGAATGGAAACTAGAGCCATTGCCATAGCCATCTATAGTTTAAAAGCCTGGTAAATTTGGCAACAGCCAGCTAGGATGTTTTAGCGTCCGTAAGCTTTCTGTTATAGGCGAAACTAATATTGGTTATTTAATGTGCTAAAGTGAAAACATTGGATTTTGTTTACTTAATAACAACTATTTTTATGCATGCGCATGTAATGTATACCATTTCAGTTAAAGGCGTTTTGTTGTATAAGGCTGAATTTACCCGTGCTTCTTATTACAGCAAGGTAATATAACACATTCGATTTTTATTGTATCATTTATGTGGCACGTTGTAAAAAAAACTACAGCAGAAATAATTCATTTTATTCTTTTTATTTCTGCAGATGCCCAGAAAGTGTTGTGTTCCTATGACAACTCTAAAGAAGTGGGTTATTTCGATTTCCCAACTATTTCTGAGATAAAGGAAAACTAGTCACGAAGTATCCACCGAGATCAATGAGAGCCAAGTAAAAACTCAGTAGTAAGCATGAAGCATTTCTCAAAAGAGAGCTTTGCAACAGGTGAAAAATTACTGATAGTCACGGTAATTTGATTACACTACCTCCAAAACGAAACGAACTGCTGTCAGATGCCTATGCAACTGTATATTATGTATTTAACAAAATGTGGAAGTGTTAAAAGAAAATACCTTAAGCAAAGGAAGGCAGAAATTGTAAGCAGAGAAATAAGAAGAGAGATTCTACTTGAGGAGGCTCTCAAACATGCATATTTAATATATACTTTTGTGGGACAGATAAATGATAATTGTGAATGTGGTTGTGTATCGAAATTAACAGACCTAACTTGCTCTGAAATTAAAAGTGGGTATTCTAAACATCTACTGTGTTGCGCCAAAAGAAGGTAACCCAATATTATGTTATTTGTTAACTCTAAAATAAAAACTTATAGACATAAATAATGTATTTTAACGAGATCTACATTTTTTGTTTAGTAAGTTTTGTCTCTTACGGTTTACCAGTTATACAAAATTCATAAAAAAAAAAAAAAAAAAAAAAAAAAGAGAGAGAGAGATCTCCAGCCTATTCCCAGAAAATTGAAGATATACATTGCACTGTGATGTATGATTAATATACGGTATTTTAATCAAAATCGTTAGAGCCATTTTTGAGAAAAACAAAAATGTCCAAACATTTTTCCATGTAAAGGGTAGTTTCGGTGCAGGGATTTTCTTGACAATCTTCGTGTCGCATTCCTGGAAGATACTAAACATAAATACCAAGTTTGGTATTTAATGATCTTTGAGCTATGCTGCACACATGTGCACCGGACTTTTTCTAAAAATCATTTCTTTTTTTTAATCAGGGGACCTCAAAACATATTTCAGATGAAATATCTACATAGAATGTTTTGGGGAATACAATACCTTCACCAGCTACTATTACAATGTGTGTACATATGTGCAAGCGAAAGTAAAAATCAAATGTTTTACGAAGGATAACAAGAATATACACAGCAAGAAGAGAAAAGGAAGTTTTTGGACTTGATCGGAGAAACAAATCCTCTGAAAACAGTAAAAATTAAGAACAAAGGGTAACAAGAATACACACAGAAAGAAAAGAAAAGAAAGTTCTTGGACTTGTTCGGAACAAATCCTCTGAAAACAGTGAAAGTTAAGAATAAAACATTAAAAATGTATTATTTTGCATATCTATTATTTATTTAGTTACTTTTAGCTACAAATGCTTCCATAAAAGTTCCACTGTGTTCAGGAGTGCAAAAACTTGTTTTTATAGAAGATTATACGAAATATCATCGCTCATGTGCCATAAAAGACAAAGGAAGGGGGCAGTTCATTTATATGTATTGATGTATAACTGTATTGGTGAAACTAATACTTTAATAATTCTAGGAGCAAGTTAATTTAAATAATTAAAAGACTTACACTTATTAAAATACCTGTAGTTCCAGTTATATATTGTAATATTACTTTGCTTATAAAAGCGTATAATAATAAGTGTAATCACTTACTCCTTTGCATAAAGCTCCACCTCTTGCTTCTGCTGTTTCGGGAGGAAAATTTAGTTAAAGCCACTGCACATTTTGTTTTAATCTTGAAGTTCCTTATAATTTAATTATTCAGAGTCCTTCTTGGTTTAATAAAGCTTCCTTCTGCACTACAAAATACAAACAAAACAAAACCCACCAAAGCTAGTACTAAATCCCTATAATTCGTTGCAAGGAGCTGCGTCTTGCTGGTTAAGGCACTTTCTCATGAAAGTAAGACACAGATACTTTTTATTCATTCCAAAACCTGACACACGTCTCATTACGTAAGCGAGTGAGACGTTGTTCGCGATCAAGTTACCTCCATCTTAAGTCGAGGGTTTTATTCCTACGAATGTGAGACGCGCCTCAAAAATTGCAAGTTTAGAGACGTGTCTCACTTTTATTCCTACCACCCACTGACTCCATAGCCGGGTGCATTACCTTAGCATTGAATGGGAAAGAAACTATTAATATTTCATCCTTTCCACACTACCCTCCTTTTCGCAATAGCAACAAATACCCCAAATACCCTTCATTATTAATACCGGAAACTCCCACAATTTAACATGGGCACGTCTGGCAACACGCGACGGTGCTACAATTTAGTGTAGTGGTCTGGAGTACACACATCAGCTGATCTAAACCAATGGAAATGATGCCGTTACAGACGTCGCGATTTCCATTAATATCAGAATACATACATCAATATGCTTCTTTTCCTTTCAATGTAGGTCACAAACAAGTAGTCAAGCCTAGACATATTTCAGGTGTGGGATGAATTAACCTTTACAGTTCACACAATAAAATTGTTTATTTATCCTTCATTTAGGCGCACATTACCGGGAGAAATATGAACGGTAATAGCTTTATAATATATGCTCTGAAGAAAATGTTTAAATTAGTTATGTTTTCGGTGCTGCGAATGAAACCTAATTCTAACACAATTTGTTTGTGCCGAAAATACAATTATCAGGAACTTTAAAGGCGTATTTTGGCAAAAAGCTGATTTCGACCCACAAAATCTGTCAAAGTTCAAAATCCTGATGGAACGTGTGCACCATTAAAATCATACTTAAAACACGAAACATATAGAATTTGCATTACTCTGCTCCTCACTAATGTGAAGAGTTAATACATTAAATAATGTTAGATTTTCAGCCTATAGTCATTTTGGTATGTAACAGTGGGAAAACGATTGTAACTTGCATGGTTAGGTTCCTTCAAAGCTAAGATATAATATAATTGAGAGCTAACTGAAAACAATATTTACTTTAGTTATCAGATTATATATTCAAGTTTATTAGTCCCCACTTATTTCCACACGCAATTCGGATTTGGTTATTCTGCCACCACAATTGCTTTGCAATTAATGGCGAACTTTTAGGGCCCCATGACGAATAGGTCGGTAAAGCGGATATGTTAATTTTTTCAACACTTTAAAAATCCAGATCTCCGGCGATGTTTGACCTTCAGAGGTAACTTAATCTAGCATTGCCTTTAGTTACCGGGTATATTCATGCATATTACCCTTTTTACAAATTTCTAAACATAAATGTTTTCATAAATGAAATCGTCAGATAGGTATATGAATTACAGAAGGCAACAGGTTCTGATATATTTAACTCATTTCAGTTAGGAAAGGTTATGATAAAAGTAAGGTTTGGATTTTGGAAATCCGAGGTCTTGAAATGTTTAGCACAGATCCTGTAAGAACTATTCAAGATGGCCCATGCATTATATCAACCTCGTTCAAGTTGGCCCTTTAACACTTCTTTAGACATTTGAGCACAGCGGCAAATAGATTGAAAATCAAGCCTCTACCAACACACTTAGCCACAACTATTGCGCATCACGTATGTACTATAACTCCAATTATTGTGATTGTATAATTTGGAGTATTTTTTTAATACGCCTACCATAAAAAATATAACCTCATGGGGAACCACTGATCTCATGTACTAAAACAGTGCTTACATGGCTTTATCTTGAGGAAATCGAAAGAAAAGTACGGCATTACTTTGCCACGTATAGTTATGGCAAAAAATGCTGCGCACACTTTCCCGTAATTTAAGGGTTTCATTGCCTAAATTCTCAAAAAGTTAATCTACATACTTATGTCAGCATATAATCTATACAGCAGATACCAATACTACCGACCTCTCCACTAGGATCCCTGTTGTTTCTGGTCGCCACATTTTTGGCCAAATTTCCTGTATTGGTACTGAAGGGATTTTGACTGTGCAAATCATTGCTCTTTTCATATGCAGAGGTTGGTACCTAACGTTACACGGACAACATACCCTTAGTCGGCAACATTATCGAATTTGTGATGGAAAAAACTAAAGACCGCGATGAACAAAGGAATCGATAGTAAGTAGGAAAATATGCTGAACAGAAGCCATAAGGACTTGAAGATCGAGGCGTCAGGAAGCGACATAATATCTGTATGTCTCAAGCCACCCAAATAAGAGGGAACGTCAACCTTCGTGGTCATCGGCTGACAGTTTGCCACCGTCGCCACCCACAACAAATGGTCATCAGAGGAGTTTTTTTTTGTTTTGTAGTGTTTAACGCCCGCTTTAACTACATATGGCACCGTAGGCGGGTCAGCAGAGGAGGATAGCTGATAGACAGCCTACAGGGACAGGCTGCAGAGGTATTGAATGCGAGTCCAACTTCGGTGTTGTCTGGAAGGTCTGAGAAACTCTTGAGAACCTTTGCACGGCTGCAGTCTAGTCAAGGCGGGAAATTGAGTTTCATTTTTAGGGACGCTCTTTAAGTGTTTTCAGGGTCCCATTCTACATTGAATACTCGAGTTAGGATAAGCAATAATATTAATATACATTTTGTCCATAACTGCAGTAACTAAAAAAATCGAGCACATAGATGCATACATGGAACCTCTAGTTACCGAGGTCGCGAATTTACACCCGGCAAGGTAAGATGGATTTTTTTCGGGCGTAAAATTTCTTAGTATAGCTTCCTTCAGAAGGAAAGTAAAACCAATAGTCCCGTACCATAGATTTATGTCACTTAAAATAACCTGATAAAGGGAGCAAAATTAAGCTGTATTTCATTACCAATGTAGAATAGACGATAAAAATCGCAGCAGTTAAAGTGCCTCCATAAATGGAATGAATATAGAGCACCGCTGGAATGTGATGGCAGGGAAAACCGGAGAAAATTCGCCCCTGCGCCACTTTGTCCACCACAAATTTCACATGCGGTCGCTTGGGAGAGTCGTCTGGTCTAAGCACTTGGCCACGGCGCGGCCCTAAATAACACTCAATTTCAATTTACTTAGGTGGACCCACTCACATATTTCATAAAAGATTCCACTTTAAAGTATAATTAGTAAATACATTGAAATTGAGTTTTATTTATGGACGCTCTTTAACTGTAGTGGTTCAGAGCGTCCCAATCTATACTGGGCATAAACGACCGTTTTATTAAGCTCAGAGGGTTGTTTTTTGGGTCCTCTTCCGCCTTTGAAACCGCGGCCTTGCGAATTACAGACTAGCATGTTACAGCATAGACTACCTGAAACGCCTCAAGTCAAGGAAGCAACAGCCCGGGGAAACGATCCAGAAATTCATACTGGCAATAAAACATCTAGTCAACCAAAAAAAAAAAAAAAAAAAGGTGAATCTCCCGCCTAGTTGCATGTCTCAGGAAGCTGCTTACTCCTTCGTCGACGGGTTGTTCGACACCGAGATCTGTCAGCACCTGATGCTCGACAATTATAATATAATTCATGATCGTTAACATCTAATTGAGGGAGAAGAAAATAAGACAACAGAAGCGCCCACTTGAAACCCAGGAATATGCGCTAACACAGAGTAAGAGAAAAGTAATTCAAGAACGACGACTTTTCAAGTGCTGTGTGATGCGGATTTGGCGACCCAGGCCATCTGGTGAACTGCCCACAACAAGCAGTTAAGCGGGCGGAATACAAATAAGAACCGGTGGGGCGAGGGGTACATCGGAGTCGTCTCCAACACACACTCGAATGACACTAAGTGCCTTGGGTTGAATAATGGACGACAGCCTATTCACAATTGGTTGGATACAAGAAGAGATGTGCAGGATACCAGTAGACCGCGTGCAGCCGTGACGTTAATCAGATCTACATGTGGAAGAGCTTGCTGATACGAAAACCTTATCAATTGCAAAGACATCGGTGCCACTTTTCCCTTAGAGAAGAAGCTTAAAATTGGGAATAGCACTGATAATCTGCCGGTGTTCGTAGTGAGCGTGGTTGAAAATATGATATTAGGACTAAATAAATAAATAAAATCTGAATATTCTACCACGGAACCTTGATTACTATACTGAGGCACATATCATAACTTCATATGTATTTCCCAAAAAACAACACATAAAGGTTACAATAGATATATTTTTTCAGATAATACATCTTATAAATTAAAATAATACAATGAGGAGAAAAAATATACTACATCAAACTAAATAAAATAAAACAATAATTTACTTCCAAAAACGAGAAAAAATAAGTATTCTTATTATAGTAACTAAAACTATACGACAGGGAACAAGTAAAAGCAAAAATAATAAACGTATAACTATACATCTAATATTTGCTGGAAACCAGTAAATGTAACTAATAACCTATTACACCTATCTCAAAAAACGAACTTCTAATCACCAGAAGCCAGCGGAAAATGTGCTGGAAAGCAGCACTCAACTAATATGTTAACCTATGTATTGTAAGTTTCTTCTAGTTAAATTTATTAATTACTCAAAAGGACCTTTATTATTTATTGTTATTTATCATTAATATTGATGTTATTATTAATTTTATTAATTATTAATAAGTATTATTATTAATTATAATTATTATTATAATATTTACTTCTCATTTCACTTTGTTAATTTAAACTAATAAATAAATCAATTTATTCTTTCAATTGAACCTTTTAGTTAATAACCACTTCATTTCTTATTTTATAAATTTACTATAATGCAATTTTTTTATAACTCACCTACTTTACGCATAATCACTTTTAGTGCTTAAGTAACTAATTAATAATTTTAATTATATTATAATATAAACAAATTATTTTAATTATGTATATATCTTCTTTTCTTTTTCATTTAACACTTCCATCTCACCATTTATCACTTAACACTTATTCTATCTAAACTTCACCAAAATATTCACTTCAACACACAGCACTTTCACCTTTACACTCGCTTTATCACAAAACAACTCCTCTCTCTCTAGTTTTATGAATCTCTCCTGCTAATCAATCCTCCTTCCTCGCCTCCAAGGTTGTCCGCGACTCTTCGTTCGTTGCCCTAGACTCCATGCCCCTCCTCTCTCGGTCGCTCTGCACGGCTCCCTCTTCTACCCTTTCTTTCCATACTTTACTCTCTTCGACTCTTCTCCTGTAGTCCCAATTAGGGTTATTTTAACCTCTTATTGGTCTATTTCTTCATTTCTCAACCCAACCTTAGCGTGCTGTACATTTGCAAAATATTCACTCCTGCTAGTAGTATGCTGGATGCTTTCATCTACTTTTAAGTCTTTTGCTCTTAATCCTTCTCCTACTTCATCTTCTACAGCTCTTCTATCTCCTTCTTTCATTTATTCCTCTTTACTTCCTGCTTCTTCTATTTTACTTCAACACTCCTGTTTCTCAGTTTCGTCTTTATAAATACTATGTAGCATCAAATTAAAGTGATATAATACGCCTTGTAAATTTTGTATAATTAATTTTTCTGATCTTCTTAAAATTCTCTCCTCAGGTATATTAATCTCAATTACTTCTTATATTGCTTCTTATTCCCATTCTATTTTGCTTACTTTATTTGCTATGCTTCCCAAGGTATTTGTTAATACAGTGGTCCTTAAAATTTCATTTAAGGAAAAACTTCTAAATTTATCCCTCTCTTCGTCTAATTGATGTCCATATTTCGTGCATTCAAACAGAACGTGTTCCGGTGTATCTTGTATTTTATAAAGATTACGTATATCATTATTGGTTTTATTTATCTTTTCCCAATAAGTCTTATAGGGACCATGTCCTGTTATATAACGAATTAATCCTTTAGTTGGTTGTATATGATTTAATCTTAATCTTTTTCAATGTTCCCAAATAAATTAAAAACTCTTCTTCCTACTTCTGTATTCTCCCATTCTCTCTGCCAATTTATTCTCATAGCCTTCTTTATGTCTGAATACTGCATACATCGCTGTCCTACAATTCCCTCTACCACATCATAATTTCTTCTTTTTAACCAAAATGTTGCTCCCGTTGTTTTAATTATATAATTAGTTGGCCAAATTGTTGTAGTTACCAATAATACCATTGTTGGCGATGTATTTACTGCCCCTGTAAATCGTAGAAAGTTTTCCTTTGCACACTTCTCAATAATCGTCTTATTTGGACATTCTCCATCCTTATTGCCTAAATTCCAGCACCGTATAACATAATTGACGCAAAAATTACTTCATCACAATCTTCTCTGCTTTAGTACTAATATGTTCAGCATGTCTCTTAAAACTCAATGTTTCATCTAACATAACTCCTAAATATTTTGCATTTTTCTCTCTCTTAATTGTTTGGTTGTTAATTTTGATACCAGGACCTCTCTTTGAATTGCCTTTAAACAACATATAGGCTGATTTACTTGAAGAAATTGGGATAAGCAATTTACTTGAAGATATTGGGACTGGAAGCCCTCAGTAATCATGAAGGGAAGGTCGACCCGAAAAGAGGTTATTGCGACCCGGCCGAGATCAGTTGTTGCTCCGAAGTCCCCACGAACATCCGAGGATCTGCAGGATGATCCTAAGGGATAATGTAGTTATGCCCGGAAGAGGCCAAGTGGTGGTAAAGGTGCACCCGGATTACCAACGAAAAAGGAACCTATTTTTTAGACCGGAGGACATCATTGAACGGATTATGCATTGCCCTGCCACTTATTGCCTTGCAGGGAGGAAGTTTGCATGAACGCATTGGATACCCAATAGGACACCCAGCCATAACGGAATTGGAGAAGAGAAAGCCAGCTGCTGGTGAATCTCCTTGCGACGAATCCAACCAGTCAGCACCGTTGTGGGATCTGGAGACCCAGTTGAAGGACTTGCAGAAGAGAATGACCGACTATCTCACCGCCTCACAGAGGGCCTGGCATCTATTTAGACGACTCTGTCTTGAGCCAAGTGAACAATGATTATGTCCGCACTGGTTAAGTGTTCCATCACATCAATATCGTAGACACCCGACCTATGCGGCAACCATCAAGACCTATGCGGCAAAGCAAGAGGAGGCACGGGGCATGCTGGAGCACATGAAATATAGGGAAATCATTGAGCACATGGTACTCCCCTGTAGTCTTGGCTAGGAGAATGGCGAATTACGTTTATTTAAGATTACTGTGAGCTGAATATGCCACTAAAAGGACTGGTTTGTCCTACCGTGAATTGGTGCCACCCAGAACATACTTATTGTTGCATAAAGGTTTTGAACTTTGCACTTGAAGTGGGAATACTGGCAAGTGACATTAGTTCCCAGAGATAAGGAGAAGACACATTCTTAAGGGCTTTGGCAGTTGACAGTTATGCCCTTAGTACTCTGCAATTCGGAAGCCACCTTCCTGCATCTCACGAAACCAGTGATGTTTTGGAGAGGTTTGACTTACGATGTATTGCTATATTTGGATGACATCGTTGTCCTGGTTAACAATTTCGAAGTCCATCTTGAGAACCTCCTCTAAAAGTCTGCAGGCAACTAACCTGAAGTTAAACGCGAAGAAGTGCTACTTTTCTACAGGGAGGTAAACTACTTGGGCCACATAGTCTCACAACTTGTGTTGGCCAGGAATCCAGAGAAGGCTGAATCAGACATTTGCTTCCTCCGAAAGTTAATAGCGGGGGTTATGAAGCTTTCTGTGCCTATGTAGTTACTACTGCCGGCTCGTCAGAAGTTATTCCAACATCCCGAAACCCCTCTCTCGTCAGAGAGAAGAGCATACCGCTCTTACAAAAATTAAATTGGATTTTATTTATGGACGCTCTTCAACTAATGGTTCTCAGCGCCCTAATCTATATTGGATGTGAAGACCCCGATTAATTTTACTCGGAAGATCATCGGCTGTTCTTCCCTTCCGAAGGAAAAAAATGATAATTATTTTCACGTCGAAAAAATCTAAGTAATCCTGAGAATTAGCACGTTATCTCTAGACCATGGACGGCGACCTGCCTTATAAGTTTTCAAGAGAGGCAGAGAACGCGGTTTTGCGCCTGTCAACATTTTGCAGTGCCTCTTTTAGGATTTACACAACCTGGCGGCGATTTCATTGTGGATACCGACGCCAAAACACCAATATTGGAAGTCTTCTAGCCCAGGTTTAGGATTGCCGGAAGCGGAAAATAACCTGCTAAAGCAAGGCATTCCATAACAGTTAAAGAGCGTCCATAAATAAAACTCAATAAAATAAAACAATTCAAATAAATTCGTTGAGGCTAAATTTATTTACTTATTAATTTCGGCGTGAGCTTTTCGCAGCAGTAAAGGCACTGGAACACTTCCACAAATACCTATAGGATCAGCAATTCCACCAGAGAACTGGATATGGAGTTTCAATACCTGATGACCAAACAACCCGTTGGGCCCAGAGGCTTCAAGAACACAACTTCACATTAGAACATCGGAAAGCAAAGAGGCTGTCCAGAGAGTACAGCCACTCTCTGAGGAGAGTGTGGAGGAGGAACTTGTCGCAACTCTTCATGTGATTTCGGCGGTGCCTGCAGGGAAGTAGGATAGCGCAAATCAGCGAAGGGAGTAGCTGGCTCAATTTAATTTAATTGAAGATCAAGGTAGGTGTACTGTTCAGAGAAGAACAGCCAGCAGTCGACGTGAAAAATCTCGTAGACCAACTCCACGACATGCACGAGATGGTCCGTCAACACATCTAGGTAGCGAGAAATCGGACGAAGACCTATTGCGACCGCAAGCCAACAGCCAAGACATCCAACAGAGTGATCTGATATGTTTTGTCGGCGCCCTACACGGACCAAGGACCGCCGTCCCATATGCCATACCTCGCGGTAAATAGGACTAATGAAGACGTATAGTGCATCCAGAGTCTTCCCTGTTGGAAGAGGCTTATGGTACAATTAAATTAATTATCCCACTATTATGGTGTTGGTCGCGACGACCAGCAGGAATATGGGGCGATGTGACTACGCGTTCATGTGCAGAAGCGTATACCTTGTCATCGTGACTGTTCCACGCACGCCATCGGCATTCTTTACATAGTCCGGCCCCTCTTCCAATTGTCCTTCTGATAATTAACAAGACAATAGAAGAAGGAGTGACTCAGTGATGCAGGGTATGTAAATTTAAAACATCATTGAGTGGACGAATTACATAAAAGCGCTGCAGTGTAACACTTGCGTTTAACTTTGTGATACCTGTGTGTAATGTACACGTGTAATAATGGTAAATTTTGGACATTTCTTGCTACGTAATCAACAGGTATAATATGGGAGCTACCAGGCACTCAGAGCTCAGTTTGGAAAGCGAATTCGGAGTGTACACTTGGGTTTGATGGAGCAGTAGTAGACTGTGCATCGGTGTGAAAGTGAGAGAGATAAAGGTTTCCTGAGCATCGAATTAAACAAATTTATTGCAATCAACAGACATTGTAATAAAAAGATTTTGTTACATTATTGAGCCGAGTGGGATTATATCGCATACTTCAGAATCTTAGAACACAGATACGTCGTTCAAAAGCAGTCGGCCTACCATCATGGAACAGGTCTGACAGTCTGCCGAAATAAAGCAGGCAACAGTTAAGAAGAGGGTGTAGGCAATTAATTGATTTAATCATTGCGATGCTTAAAATAAACTATAAAAGGTGACCACTATGCGAACACACGATAAAATTAATTCAGTGCCATCTAGATTTAATAAGAACTGTCAATGTCTTACCTGATGTATCCTAATGGTGGAGCGGAATAAATCCGTTATCTACAAGTATGCTGATAAGTTTGATTCCCCGTAATGGCGTGGGGATTTTTACCCCACTGAGAGAACTAATCTGGGGTGCACTCAGCCTCGTGAGGTCCCTGGGGGGGGGCAATTGAGGAGCTACTTGATGGAGAAGTTGCGGCTCCAGGTCATGAGGACCGCATTAACCGGCCAGAGGGGGCTCAAGGCGCTGACCACGTTTTATACTCCAATACTGCACCCCATCAATGACGTCTATAATGGACGCAACGGCCGGACGTATGCCAAGGTTCCTTGTGAGCTGTGCGCTATGGAATCATTGTGTTATTTCAGTCATTGAAAATATGTCCCTGAATACACTAAACAGAAGTACAAATGTCATATTTCGAAGATGGTTTTTCAAACCTATAGATGCATATACGGATTTAGGACTGAAAAGAACATGTACTTCCATATCACAATAAGAGAGAGAGAGAGAGAGAGAGAGAGAGAGAGAGAGAGAGAGAGAGAGAGAGCGAGAGGACAGAAGAAAAGTAGTTATTAGTTTTTCCCTATGATTGGAAATCAACTTCAGAATTTTTGCACTACAACTACAAAGCGCATCACTGGTAGCAATTTTTCTAAATATCTGTACGCACATCAGTGTGTGAATTTTGGCATGTCTCTTCACCAACGTTTGAGGGCATGAAATTTCGCTAGCCGTGACATTAGCGCCAATCAGGTTATCTTTGATATTAAATTTTTGGATCACTTCAAGTAACTTATCACATATTTCAGACGCAGTTCTGCTTGTAGGTACTGATGTTACTGAATCCCCTAAACCGACCCTGCACTATGCTCGTCTTATTTTTTTTTTTTTTTTGGTAGTGTTTAACGCCCGCTTTAACTACTAATGGCACCGCAGGCGGATGCTCGTCTTATCTATATACTTCACAATTACTGACAAATGTGAAACTTCTGTTATATCTCTTGTATCGTCGCACTCAACTGAAAAAGGGAGTTCAATTTCAATGCATATTTTATATATTATTTCTTCATATATGCAGTCGATGAGGTTATTTGGAATGCTTTTGGTGAGATTTGTAAAAAGTTTTCCCTAGTTCCTCCCAGCGATGACATAAGTCGTCATAATTCTACTACATCTTATTAGTAACGATTTCTATGTAATTCCCACGGTTCAAATGCGCCCGATTTGCTTGGTGGCCACGAAAACAAAGCTCTTGCCTTCAGCGCAATACGACATCAATCAACCATATATTATTGTATTTTCAACTTGAAATACACACATTTAAGGGCAAATGTTATTGGTCAAAACCAAACTTCGGATTTTTAGCAATTTTTCACCATAGTTGTGTCTTAACTTGCTAGGAGGTGCTTCTCGTCTAAAAATATGTTAGAAGTGAAACGATTAAATAGTATTAACATATGTTTTTGTATTCTCTTCCCTCAATACTTCAGCATCTCGTTATTTATTCCATCTTAGCCAGGAGCTTTTCTATTTTCTAAAGCTTTCACTGCTATATCTACATCATTCTCAGTAATTCAGATATGTTATCACTAATATCGTCTATATGTAGATAATCTTGAGTCTCTAACTTTTTTTTCTATATTATAATTGTTGGAAATGACTCTCCCAGATCGTCTTATTAATATTAATTATTCTTACTTTTTCGTTTATTTCTACTTTTCTGTTTATTTCTACTTTTCTGTTTCTAGACATCTGCAATGCTTGCATTTGAGCACCATATATATCTTTCTCCATATCCTTAGTAAATTTTCCCCAATATGCCTTGAGGCTGTTAACCCAGATCGGCAATGTACACATGTATTTACCTCTAGTCATGCTTGATTTGGAATTCATTCTAGTTGCCATGAAATTCTAATACGCATATTTTGTTATTCCCATTTATTTTGCGTATTTTATTTATTTTGTATAATGTATTTATTTGTGTATATAATAAGGGTAAAATCACGTGTTTGGAGGTTGTATGTCCAGAGTCCAAGCCATAGTTACAATTTAAAATGTAAAAGTGAAAGGTAGCAGCCATGACAGCTCTATCGTCATGGAGCACCAATCAGATGTTGAGTTTAGGTCACGTGTATGTGTGACGTATTGATCTGCTGGCCAATGATTCCACGGCAACCACTTCACTGAAGGAAAGTTGGAAGGGGTTAGCGTCGCTTCCATATCAAGTGCTGAGAGACGCTTTGAGACATTGGAAATTATTGCCGTAGGCGGCAGACGGACATCGCGGATGTTGGTATTAGAAGACGCACTTTAAAGTTGCGTGCCTTTTATTTATGTTTGCGAGGTGGCGCACATGGTTTTAATCGGAGCGTGAGTGTAAAAATGTAGGGGATTTTGGCATCTCAGCCACCCCACAAGTGCTCACTTAAAAACAGGTTTAATTCGCGAAAGTAAATCATTCGCGTAAACTATTTTGTGATTTCTTTATTAGAAGCTAGCAGCCAACCTATGTTACCACCGGAACCGCTGTCTTCCATCCTCACCCTGCGACCCAAAAGAAAAACCAATGTAACCTAAACTCCATTCCATTACAAACTAGCCAGGATTGGAAAGATGACGGCAGCCTGCAGCCGATACGTGCAACCATTGAGACCTGGAATTGTCTCATATTGAGGACGCCAGTCTGTAACCGACACGTGGAACCATTGAGACGTGGAATCTGCTCATATTTAGCGCCGCCAACGTGATGGCAACTAGAACAATGACGAAGAGGAAGCCTTCTACCGGCGATCAAGAGCAGCAGCAACTCCAGTTACCACGAGACAACAAAACAAAAACAGTCAAGTAAGGTATTTACAATACTATTCATGAAGTTAAGGAGTGGAACAGTAATCAACAAAATGACGGACGAGGGTCAAGCAAATGTAAAAATGCAGAATTATCTAGGTGTACACAATATATACGCAGGGAAGCGAGAAGTAATGTACCTTAGGAAAACGAGATCCCCAATAAACAGTATCATCACTCTGGAACAATTACAGGCAATGCTAACGGCCATAACCCGGCAGCTCGGTGAAAAACTAGATTCCCAAAGGAGATCAATTGCAAAATTGACGAACAAAGCTTGGAAACCAATAATAGAAAGGATAGCTCTAAGAATGAAATCAATCAGTTAATAGACAAAGTAGTTAAGAACTTGAAAACCGGTGTTGAGACCGTGCGCGCCGAACTAGAGCAGCTCAGGTCAGAGTGTCGAGAGAATAGGAATGGTGTATTGCATGTGCGTGGCGGACTTAGTACAGAAAGTCTGGTTATCAAAGAACGGCAGGGACAGTTAGCCTCAGAATATAGACAGGAACATGGCCAAAAGCTTCAGCGACATAAGACCTAGAGACCAAAGTAACGAGGGAATTCCAGGAATTGCGAGATCAGATCGCCAGCAACAGCAGCGAACAGAATGTAGAGATAGAGAATGTAAAAAACGGTAGCATTATCACTTAGTGCCAGCCAGTCACGCTGAGAAGCTAAACTTTGCACACTAGCGGAGCAAACAAACCAGTTAGAAAAAGAAGTCCAACTTCTAAAAGATAAATTACATTCAGGCAAGTTCTCCGTCTAGCTTGCAAGGTTCTAGCACTACCACAGAATACAATTGTGAAGCGTCCGGCCACCCCTTGTTGCACATGGACGCAATTACTTCTACCTCTCAGGACTTTCGTTGTAACATCAGGGTTACAAATGTAATTGTGAATGGCATTCCACACCAAAGTAGTAGTACAGGTTCACGCGACACAAATTTGGCTACTTACCACCTAATAAATGAGCTAGTTCCACTCACCTTTCCGAATAATATTTGTGAATGTTCAAGAGATTACATTGGGGATCTGGACGAGTACTTAGAACTAAAATCAATTCCGAATCAGGTCAGAATGGTTGTGGTACGCAAATCACTGAGAATTAGACCCCTAAATTGGCTTCAGGTCATGCTTGGCGATCGAGTCACATATGAGGATTTTAAGATGGCTAGTCAGGTACTTCAGATCTGCACAGCAAAGCCGGATCCGAAGTGAAGTGACAAATGGGAAGTACAATCCTAAGCAAAACTTGTCATGAGCATTCTATTTTATCCAACTAGTGAAGCAAGCTAAGATGTTGGATGCCCCCATGCCAGAGATAGAGCTTGTCAGAATAGCCACGTCGCATTTTGAATCTATTAGAGCAAGCTTGATAGTCGCTCGTCCTCAGACATACATCCAGTTTAAGGAGTTATTGATCCAGCTAGAATATTGCACGGAGAGTAGCAATAGTAATTCCCAACAGTCACCTCGGGTGAATGATAGTGCCAGGTATAGAGCTAACGGAGACTCTATAGGGCGAGGGACAGACCCTAGAACAAACTCAAGGTTTCCCAATGACGCTAGGGACAGGTACCAGAACCCTGTACCCAGGTTTGAGAACCAGCGACAGAACACAAATCCACGAGGTAATATCAACCATGAGAGGAATAATCAAAATGGACCAGCAATGGCAGATTCTACAACAGGGGACCGTGAAGAAATGATGGGAACAGATTTAATTGGAATCGGGAACCCAGATTTGGGCAAAATAACTTCAGAGAGGCAGAGAACAGAAGCCCAACGCCACCAGATCCCACAGTGGACAGGACCCCACCCGAAGAACAGCCCAGGATAGAGCCAGTTCAGCGTCAAATTACTACGAGTCAGCAGGGAAACTAATTCCAGAGTTTTCCGGGGCCGACGTGATTACTCATAACTATGATATAGGAGAGATTAGGCCACAATATTTTGCTGGGAACCAAACAGATCCAAAGTCAGTAGGAGCTATCAGCAGAGCAAACGAAGGAGATTATCAAGAACTGTAGATTCACCGAAAGTTGTTAGTGTAGTGGGAAGAAAGGTAGGGGCGCTTGTATATAGAGGTACCCATATATCAGCTTGTGAGAAGAATTTTTGCAGGTCACATCGGGAGAGCAACCAAAAGATATTATCACTACCTGTGAGCAATGCTTACTGAACGCTTGCTTTTGGGAAGTCCAAGGAACAGATCACATTTCAAGATGGGGGACAGTAGTGTTGGCTTAAAATTTATGGTGATGCCAAAGCTGAACATGGAGTTAATCATTGGCACGCATAGCTTATATATGCTAGAGGCTGTATTGAATTTTAAAGAGAAGTTTCTGGAGTTTGCCATGGGAAAGAAACAGCTCACTCTACCGTTTACTAACACAACTATTAAGGCAGGTCAGAGCAAGAAAAATAATTGGAGGAAGAGTATTTCTTTGTGCAAAACGTTAAAATAGATGAGAACTCGACCATAATGGAGATGACTAATATAGAAATTGGATCTGATGAAGTTGCTAGCGAGGAATGTTTTGGGATCAGCAATTTATATGCTCAAATAGAAAGGACCTGTGATAGCATTGAGGATAGTCCAGTTAGAAATGATATTAATATACATAGTTGTTTAAGAGAGCTTGAGGATACAGAGGGACAGCTGCGAGAAAACGTTAGGCAGGCACATGCGATTAACGCTAAACAGAAAGAGCAATTGATTGGGATTTTGTGTAGGAATGAAAATGTGTTCTCCGAGAGACCGGGAAAGTGCAACTTGTACTCACATAGCTTTGACGTCCAGGGCCTAAGACCATTCTCTCATAAATCACGTAGCTTACCATTGTCGCTGAGGAAGGAAGAGGACGAAGTGATCGAATCTATGATGGATCAGGATATATCAGAGTGTCGACTTCTCAGTTCACTAATCCCTTATGTTGGGTAAAAAAGAAGGGCAACAAGTTGAGGATGACATTAGACTCAAGGTCCCTCAATTCAAAGACAGCAAAGGATAATTTCCGAGCTGAAGGTACAGCCCAGCTATTGTCATCAGTGGGCAAGAGGAAATACTTCTCGAATATTGACCTTGTGTCATACTTTTGGCAAATCCCGCTCTACCAGTAGTTAAGACCATACACAGCCTTCTTACAGTCTGGAAAACTCCTGCAATTTACGAGACGTGCCTTTGGACTGAAGTCATCAAGTGCAGCCCTCTTACGTGCCCTGCATGAAATTTTTGGGGACACAATGAGAGAATCTATTATCCATTATGTCGATGACATTTTGTTGTTTGATGAAAACTTTGAAACTCATGTAAATAATATAGATTTTGTACTTGGTAGATTTAAGGACGGTGACCATAAACTTGAAAAAGTCCAACTTCTTTGTGAGGTAAATGGACTTCCTCGGCTATGTAATATCGGAGAAGGGTATAACTCCGAACGTAGATAGAATCTCGAGCATAAAACAGATCACAAGGCCTAAGAATATTAAACAGGTACGGCGCTTATTGGGGATCGTGCAGTATCAAACAAGGTTTGTATTAAATTATGCACAGGAAGTAGCGCCACTGCGAGCATTGCTAAAGAAAGAAAGGAAATGGAGTTGGGTACCAGTTGAGGATACAACCTTTGAGAAATTCAAGCTGCCCAGTCTATACTGTTGGAAAGGCTACAGGAGGACTTAGATGTTCATGTACATACAGACGCATCTAATTTAGGCCATGGTGCGATTCTTCTTCAAAAGGATCAGGACGAGAACACCCACAAGCGGATCACCAACCAAGACAGGGAAAAATCACTGCATCACTGAACTAGAGATAGGTGCTATATACTTCGGACTGTAAAAGTTTAAAATTTTGCTCTTTGAAAAGAAGGCGATATTTTACAGCGACCACTTAAGTCTCGCCTTCATTCATCAATGTAAACTTACGAGCTCCCTAATATCTCGGATAATCCATGAAATTACTTCATTCAGTATATCTATTGTACAGGTCGATAGAAAGGAAGAAATTTTTGCAGATCTTTTGTCTCGGTTAAAGGGACCAATACCTGAAAACAGCGGTTGAGCACTCCGGGAGGTACCATTAATGGGGTTAGACTTGTCTGGGAATAAACAGTTAGTTGGAAACCTTAAAGATATCGTTGAATGGCAGAACAAGGACAATGAATTAAAGCTACTATTAGCAACAGTGCTAGAAATCAAGAAAAATGTTCAGAGCAAAGTTGGAGTTCGTAACGGTGCCTTGTACAAACTACAGGGACGAGAACACGGAGTCTGGATGCTGTATATTCCCAAAGCCCTGGAGTTACAGTTTATCAAAGCTTTCCCTCTCGGGCTAATCCATGCAGGAAGCGAGAGGACTGTATTAAATATTGCAGAATACTTTTATGTCAAACATCTGCAGAGAAAAGTGCGTCAGTTAGTGTCATGCTGTGACATTTGTCAATGGGCAAAACCTCTTAATGTTAGGTATGACTCCGAACCTCATATGATCATAAGAGATGTACCAAATGTACTAGTGTGCATAGACTCGCATGGTGCGGTGCCCACTGGGAAGTTTGGCTATAAGTATTTATTTGTCATGGTCGATGTGTATAGTTACTTTGTGAAGCTGCATCCCACGAGAAAAGTAACATCTAAGGCCTGTTTACAGAAGATCATCCAGGATTATATCCTAAAGTATAGAAAAATGACTGTATTCCTGTCAGATAATGCGACTATACATACGAGCAAGCTCTTTGTGGAAACTTTAAAGGAATTAGATGTAAAGCTGTACCACTCATCAGCGTATAAGTTCTGCGAAAGATCAAATCGGGACATCACTTCGTACTTAAGATTGATATGCCACCAAAAACACAGCAGTTGGGTAGATTACTGCCAATATATTGAGTTTATGATGAACAATTCTATCCATCCTGTAACGTTGCAACCACCATACCTATTGATGGCTGGAGCTGCGGCGAGTCCAATCATAGAATATTAACTCCGCCAATAGTGGAAGGCGTCGAGCCATATTATATGGCAAAGTGCAAGAAAGCTCTGGAAAGGATCCGGAAGCGAGCAGAACAGAGGAAGAAAAAGGTGAAGAGAGGTAATAGGAAGTGGCCGCCTACCATTGGTGACTTGGTTCTCGTCAGAGACTTTGCAAAACCCAGTGTACTAAGCATGACATATCACAGGATGACTTTGCTATAAAAGGGACCAGCAGTCATTGAGGCAAAATTTATGGAGCACACCTACCAGGTGAGATCGGTAAAAGAAGGCAAAATTGTGGGAAGGTTCCATAAAAAATTGCTCAGACCATACAGAGCAGAAAAGTCTGCCCAGATTTCTGGTATTTCTCAGTAGTTAAGTTATAATGTCTTGTATATATGTGTATTTATGTATTTATTATCTTCATTTAGTTCATACATTCATTTGGACATATTTGTTTCTTGTGGGAGAATATTTAATCATATTGTGTACTGACCATATTAAATCTGTTGATAACTTAATTTAGAAGATTGTGCGATGTAAATATTGATATTTTGACATATGATTGGGAATTATTGATTTACAATATTTGTTTCAAGAACCATCAGGGCCTATGGAATGTAAATGTAGATATTTTCTTGAAAATTTAGTTGGGTATATTAAAGTGTATTTGTTATATTTTCTTGGGAGCTTAATAGGGAATACTTTGATATATAGTGTACTATTTTTCTATGCAAGGGTAACTATTATTTGCGTAAGATTTTGGTTAATGTTCGTTTATGTATTCTGACTTCATGCATATTGAGAATAATTCAATTTGTCATTTATGGTCTTGTAGTTGGAAATTGTAATGAAAGGAAATTATGATATACCAGAATGTGCTATGAGTTTTCTGAGGATGTCATCTGTGAATTAAGAGTCTTAATAATTGGATACAGATATCCTTAGAAAGTGATAACCTGTGTGTGTGAAAAAGTGAAAGTGAATAGTGTGGTGGAGTTACACGATGATGCATCACCAAAGTGATATCAGCGTATGCATAGAAGAAACTGAGCCAGAGTAATGGTCAACATACAAGTTGTTAACTAACCTTGTAAGATTCATATTGTGTTATTATAATATGAGTCTAATGGGGCAGTTCTCGCCATTTCTTTTAAAAACAATTAATAGTTTCCTAAGATTTTGTAGTAAAATGGCTAGAAGGGACATTTGATGCTGTTAACTCAGATCGCCATGTACATATGTATTTACCTCTAGTCATGCTTGATTTGGAATTCATGTTTTTGTCATGAAATTCTAATACGCATATTTTGTTATTCCCACTTATTTTGCGTATTTCATTTATTTTGTATGATGTATTTTTTTGAGTATATATAAGGGTAAAAGCAAGTGTTTGGAGGTTGTATGTCCAGAGTCCAAGCCATAGTTCCAATTTAATATGTAAAAGTGAAAGGTAGCAGCCATGACAGCTATGTCATCATAGAGCACAAATCAGATGTTGAGATTAGGTCACGTCTGTGAGACGTATTGACGTGCTGGCCAATGGATTCACGGCAACCACTTCACTGAAGGAACGTTGGAAGGGGTTAGCGTCACTTCCATGCCAAGCGTTGAGAGACGCTTTGAGCACACTCGGAACATTTTTGCCGTAGGAGGCAGAGGGACATCGCGGATGTCGGTATTAGAAAAGGCACTTTAACGATGCGGGCCTTTTATTTATGTTTGCGAGGTGGCGCACATGGTTTTAATCGGAGTTTGAGTGTAAAATGTACGGAATTTGGGCATCTCAGCCACCCCACAAGTGATCACTTAAAAACAGTTTTAATACGCGAAAGTAAATCATTCGCGTAAATTATTTTGTGTTTTCTTTGTTAGAAGCTAGCAGCCAACCTATGTTACCGCCGGAACCGCTGCCTTCCATCCTCACCCTGCGACCCAAAAGAAAAACCCATGTAACCTAAACTCCATTCCATTTCAAACTAGCCAGGATTAGAAAGATGACGGCAGCCTGCCGCCGATACGTGCAACCTTTGAGACCTGGAGTTGTCTCAGTCGCCCTCCGTGGTGTAATGGTTACCATGCTAACTTCATATACCCAAGGTCGCGGGTTCAAACCCGGACGTAAAAATCCTTAGTATGGCTTCCTTCGGAAGGGAAGTAAAGCTGTGGGTCCCGTGTCGTAGATTTACGGCACGTAAAAGAACTTCAAGCCTGATAAGAGAGGCCTCTGAGCAAAATTAAGCGATCTTTCACGCCCAATTTAGAATGGGACGCTGAGAACCAAAGCAGTTAAAGAGTGTCCATAAATAACAGGCCATTTCATTTTCTGGAGTTGTCTCATATTGAGAACGCCAGCCTGCAGCCGATACGTGCAACCTTTGAGACCTGGAGTTGTCTCATATTGAGGACGGCAGCCTGTAACCGATACGTGGAACCTTTGAGACCTGGAGTTGTCTCATATTGAGGACGGCAGCCTGCAGCCGATACGTGCAACCTTTGAGACCTGGAGTTGTCTCATATTGAGGACGGCAGCCTGCAGCCGATACGTGCAACCTTTGAGACCTGGAGTTGACTCATATTGAGGACGGCAGCCTGCAGCCGATACGTGCAACCTTTGAGACCTGGAGTTGTCTCATATTGAGGACGCCAGCCTGCAGCCGATACGTGCAATCTTTGAGACCTGGAGTTGTCTCATATTGAGGACGGCAGCCTGCAGCCGATACGTGGAACCATTGGGACGTGGAATCGTTTCCGCCTCCTTCAAATCTGCTATTCTCTTTGCTTTATTCCTAAACATAACATACAGTTATCGGTCTTTTAGGAATCTTGTTGTTTTATAACGTAAAAAAAGTCTTTGTTCTCTTTGGCGATTTCTTTAACTCTTCATTGAACCAGGATATTTTATATTTGCTTTTGTTTGATAGCTGCATCTGCCTTTTCTTCAGAGCCTCTTCCACTGCTGAAAGCGCATTTGTCTTTAATTTAATCCACCCTTCCTTACTTTCCTTCGTTTTAATATACGAGGGGTGTACAAATGAAAAGGTGCGAAATGTCTTAACCAAACCGGTTGAAATTTGAATATGCCGCTTTGGGATAACGTAGTGCGACATCTAGAGACGCGAATGTAGTGTCCGTCCTGGTTGTGCACGTGCGCGGTCGCCCGCACACGACGCAGGAGGGAAGCAGGCAGTTGTGTGTTACGTCCAATTGACGCGGCAGTGTGTGTGAGGTCATCATGGCGTTCAGATTGCAAAATTCGACGATTGAGAAACAGTGAGGTGTTATCAGATTTCGGACTGCCAATATTTATCGCCGGATAATGGCTGTATACGGTGGAGACTGTGTATCCGACAAATCAGTGAGAAAGTGGAGTTCCCGTTTTCGTGAAGGCTGATGGGTGATGACCCGAGACCAGGCCAGGCTAACACGGTAGTCAGGGCGGAACTCATCGACCAGGTGAAATACCTGGTGAGAAGTGATCGGCGTGTCACAGTGAGAATGTTAGCAGCAATGGTAGGGGCCAGCGTTGGAACATTGTGGACAATTGTGCACGACAGGTTGGGTTACCGGAAGGTGGTGCGCAGCGGTTTCCGAAAAAGCTCAGTGAACCGCAAAAGGAACTGCGTATTGGGCTAGCACTGCGACACCTTTTCCGGTATCATGAAGACCCTGCTTTCCTCCAGTGGATTGTCACCGGTGCCATCACTTCTAGCCAGAGACAAAGCGACAGCATACAATGGATGCATCCGTCATCACCTCCACTTAAAAGGTTCAAGGCTGTGCCCTCAGCAGGCAAGGTGATGCTCACCGTCTTTTTCGACGTCCGAGATCTGATACTCATCGAATTCCTCGAGCACGGAAAAACCATTAACAGCGACGTGTACTGTGAGACACTCCGTAGCCTACGCAAGCCCGTCAAGAGCAAACGGCGTGGGCTGCTCACGGAGGGAGTGATTCTGCTCCAAGATAACGCGCGTCCACAGTTCTCTAGGGTCACACAAAGTGTACTGTTCAAGTTCAAATAGAAGCATCCGCCCTCAGCCCAGACATGCCGCCCTGTGACTTCCATCTGTTTAGTCCGCTCAAAAAGCATCTCAAAGGGAAGCGCTTCAACTCGGACGACGAACTGACGGACACAGTCACGGGAATTCTGGGAACAGGGAATCCTTCGGCTAGGTAAACAATGAGATAGCTGTGCTCATGCCTCTGGTGATTACTTTTGAATAAAGAATTCAATTATACCCACAGTGTCGTTACGTACCTTTTCGTTTGAACACAATTCGTAGTTATTTTGTCATTTGATCTCTCTAATATAGGTATTTAATACTTTCATTCTATGATTCCACAATAAATTTCCCAATTTGTTTTACACTGGTGCCACACGGAGTTTAAACTTTATTTTACTCAAAAGTAGTGCATGCTCATTACCTACATTTGCCGATTTCAGTGTTCGTACATCCAGTATTTCCGATGGCAAAAATGTCTATTAGTTATTACCCAATTACTCATTGAGTATTGTCCCTGAGACCCCCCCCCCCCCTTACAAAAAGGTATACTTCATTTAAAACTGTGGAGGGGTTTTAAAGGGTCAGCTGTGCCGATGTGGTTGCCCTTTGGTGTGGGATTTATTTTGGCTACCTGCTGGATACTGTGGGGCTGAATCTGCTGTGATCAATCTGTAGGTTGAAACTCGTACAGCTGAAATAGGCGTTGATATTTTAGCTTTACACCAAGTTTTGTGCCGCCCAATAATTTAGATTGGCGTAACTGTTCAGTTTGTCAGGCGAGTTTAGTTTCATATAGTTGAGAGCGAGCAGTCTGGTATTGCGCACAAAACATGCAGTGATTTAAATAAGTTTTCTTTTATATTTGGTCAGAAATAACTAATTTTAGCCAGTATCTACTGAGTATTTTCTCGATTTACCTGGTTTCTATTCGTGCGTGTACGTTTTCGTATTCCCTGACGCTATCTTGCCATAAAAGAGCTGAAAATGTTAACTTTCTTTTATTAAGATGGACATCGCTATTGGTTCCTATTGTAATTCTCCTAGCGCTATGACTGCGACATAACTTTTACGGAACATATTTCAAAATTAATATACAATGATTTTTAAACAGCTTTGAGCATACACATATAAGTTAATTTCATGGTTATGGAACGGATTTGGTCTGTGTGCACAAAAACTCTTAATATTAATTTACAAGGGCCGTTTTTTTCAACCTCCGATAGGCTATAAAAGACCACTTCATTGAAAACAATTATTTTATTACTAAAAGTTTTGTACACTTATGGTTACTTTTCAACATAATCAATGAAAAATTGAGACACTTATTTTACCTGTGCACAAGCCAGTGATTTCAAATGAGCATTGATGTTGTTAGCATGTAGTAAATTGAAGCATAAGCCTTTTAATAATAATTTGTTGCAGAGATGTAGAGAAAGTCATGTAGATGGAACACATCAGATGTTTCTTAGGTGAGGTGTTACTGTTACCCCTCGTGTCGAACTCACAACTGCTCTGGAAACGCATTTGGAGATATTTTGGCCTTCCCAATCAATGTGGAATGGGTAGCAGAAACCTATGAAGTGGCTAATTACATTCTTCCTAAAACAGACAAATTATACCGTCGCCGGATGTCCATTTCCGACAACTGTCCAATTTGCCATAGAGCTGAGTCCCTTCCACATCGATTGCTGCAATGTTCCGGCAAAGCAGTGATATGGGCTTTGGGAAAATGTGGTACTTGGATCCCTGGTGGCTGGAACCTTTCACTAACCGACATTTTAACAGGAATTTGTCAACTCGTGTCCATACAAACAAAGGAACTTCTGGCACATAGCAACCAGCTTTTGACTATCACTGTAACCTTCTCTATACAATATGTACATAGCACGTGCAGAGAAAGTAAAAAGCATTTTTGTAAACAGGTCCGTATGTGTGCGTGTATGTGTATGTGTGTGTCTGTGGACAGCATAGCTCAAAGACGAAAAGACCGTTAAATACCATACTTGGTATTTAAATTTTGTATCTTCCAAAGATGCGACATGAAGGTTTTCAAGAAAATCCTCGTACCCTCAACTACCCTTTACATGGACCTTTATTCGAAAATTTTAATTTTCTCAAAAATGGCTCTAACGATTTTGATTAAAATATCTTATATTTAAGATTTTTACACGCCAAATAAAATGTATATCTTGAATTTTCTTGGAATAGCCTCTGAAGATCTATTTATTCTGGATGATTTTTATTAAATTTTGCATAACTGGTAAACCTTAAGAGATACACAAAAACTTACCACACAAAAAAATGTAGATCATGATAAAACACACAATATATGTAATGTATATCTTTTTCCTGGAGTTTATCGTTTTTGAGATATTCCTTGTTATGAGTTTCAGCCTTAAAAAACTTACACTTTTCCCATACAGGAATTTGTCAACTCCTGTTCATACATACAAACAAAGGAACTTCAGTCACATAGCAGCCAGCTTTTGACTATCACTGTAACCTTTGGTACTCTCTTATTTCGCTTCTACTTACAAGAAGCAAGTAGTAAAACTATTTCTGTTATTTTGTTCTCGATTAGCATGTAGTAAATATAAGCATAAGCTTTTTAACAATAATTTGTTGCAGGGATGTAGAGAAAGTGATGTGATTGGAACACATCAGATTTGTATACATTGAGAGATGGAAACTGATCCAGCAACACCTGAGAGCGTCAATCCAACCACGGATACTACAAATATAAGGACGTAATACATACTTCCAATGTTTCTTGCATCCTCTTCTTCCTTATATGACATTTTAAGGTTGAATATGTAATACATTAAAAAGTATAAACTTTGTTAGGTTTAAAAAATATTAAAAATTATTGATCTTGCAGATCGAAATCTTACGATCATCCGCTTAATATAATTTACTTTCATCTATTGCATCAGCATTTTCTTATAGTCAATATACTCGTATATATTATTACTTTCTCTGCATGTGCTATGTACTTAGTGTATTGAGAAGATATTGTAATGCACTCAAAAATTCGATACCGAGATTTCACCGGAAACACATGTTTTGGCCCCGCCTGAATAAAAAAAATGTTTAAAAAATGGTCCTCTTGTGTGTGTTTGTAGACAACACAGCTCAAAAACGAAAAGTGCATCAAATATCAAACTTGGTATTTAAGTTTGGTATCCTCCAAGCATGCGACACGAAGATTTTCAAGATAATTCTCCACCCCAAATTACCCTTTACATGGAAGATTTTTCGAAAATTTTTATTTTCACAAAAATGGCTCTTAACAATTTTGATTAAAATACCTTATGTTTAAGATACGTTTATGACAAACGAAATGTACATGTTGAATTTTCTGGGAATAGCCTCTGAAGATCTCTTCATTCTGGATGACTTTTGTATAACTGGAAAACCGTAAGAGATATTAAAAAACTTACTACACAAAAATGTGGATCTCATTAAAACACAAACCTATGTTAGACACATTTTTTTGTAGAGTTATCCGTTTTAGAGATATTCCGTATTATTGGTTTCAATTTTATCACTTAAACTTTTCTCAAACGGAAGATATTTTTTTCGTTTCTCGTTTATTTATTCCTGGCAAGGAAAGAGATTGGAATTTCAATGGAAGCTAGTAATACAACTAATTCTGCTTATGTTTATGTTGGTTAGCATGAGGTAGATAAAACATTAAGGTTTTTGAATAAATGGTTTGTGTAACGAATGGCTAAAGGACATGTGAACGGAACACATCAGATATTTTCTCTTCTACTTACAAGGAACCAAGTAATAAGAACAATTTCTGCTAATGTTTGTCTCGATTATCATGAAGTAGATAGGAGAATAAGCTTTTTAACAATGATTTGTTACAGAGATGTACAGAAAGTTATGTGAATGGAAAACACCAGACTTTTTTAATTTATGAAAAAGCTTACCTATGTTTTCTGAGAATTATTTTCACTTGTTATGTAAGTGCTATTATTTGAAAGTATATAAATCATCTTTAATAGAAAGTTCTAGTGTTATAATTAACGTTAGCATCTTGGGGTCGGATAGAGGGACAGAATCAAAGTTAGTGGCCGCGCCGTGGCCGAGTGGTTAGACCACTCGCCTTTCACCTAGATGACCCAGGTTCGATTCCAGGTGACCGCCTGTGAGATTTATAGTGGACAAATCGGCGCAGGGGCGGGTTTTCTCCGGGTTCTCTGGTTAACCCTCCATCGCATTCCACCGGTGCTCCATCTTCATTCCATGTGTCATCGCCTGCGGTGGCACAAGCAGTAAAAGCGGGCGTTAAACATTACCAAAAGAAAAGAAAAAGAATCGAAGTTAGCGCAGCATGGTATATAGTTGTGATGTGTTGACAATGCAATGTGTATATAGTGGTACTAATAGAAGGAAAATGGGACATTGGTAGACTGTGATGTTTTCACTAGCAGTGGCAGGCGATTGAGGTTGGGTGGGTGGTAAACATAAATACCACTGATTTACGGGAACTGACAATTCTAATATTTATATACATCCAATTGATGTTGTGCAACAAGTCATCAGCCTCGTTATTCGTTTCATTTTTCTCTCTCAAGATATACGCATTACAATGCTCAACATACATTCGTAACGCTTCAAATGTGAATCGTCTACGATTGGCACGTAAACAGGCTTTATATTGTGAAAAACTTCCCTCCACATCCCATTTCCTATTTTACGCATTATTAAAAATCCGTTTTTTTTTCCAAACACTGCCTTCACTTTCTTCTTCATACGGTGTGAAACAGTGTTACGGGTCTCTGATGAATTGCTTGCACAAGTTCATCGACAGCTTTCAGGGCTCGAGGCATTTCAATGTTGGATTTTTCCCAAAACGTGTTATTGTTGTAGATAAATCTGCAAAGTTATTTTGTATGAATTACAAATCTTCATGCAATCCATTTGAAAAAAGAAATTTTATAATCTTGATTGAAGAGCATGCACTATCATAAAAATCATTAATTAACTGTAAAACAGTATTGTAATACACAGCTTAGTATACTGCTGCGTCGGGCCATATTCGCCAACGCGTTACTATAGATTGTTTACATGTGGGCGTGCAGTCGCTAATGCAGGTCGTCTCTACTCGGTAGGTATGCAACTGGTAGTCACATGTGTCCCTCTACCGGTCTCCAATTTATAACACATTTGCATATAAATTTAATATTATTTTAAGTGAAACAGCGTGGCTAAGCTGACGTCACAGGGCATTCTCTGCAAACATGCGCATATCTCCCTTTTGAGGGTAAAACAATGAATTGTACAAATTTTACCCAGTTTCTTGGTGATATCAAACATTTAATATAAATACAAGTGTGACATGGGTAAATATCGTGCCAAAACTAGGAAGAAAGGTATTGTTATTACGCAAATTATTTTGAGCACAAAAAACCAATTAGTAAACCTCAGTATTCATCTGCTAATGGAAGTGTTTTTTATTCCATCTAGTGAGTCTCCGGATAGGAAAACAATTATAACCTGGTATACTACTCACTTTGTAATTCTCCATTCTTTTGTTTAGGTTTAGCTATGTCAGGGGCATGTGTACTAATAATATGGATACATGATTTTTATTTTCTCTACACGTACTATACGCATAAAGTATAGAGCAAGTGTTGTATTGCACCTAAAAGTCGATACTGAGATTGCACAGGAAAGATTTGTTTTGAGACCCCCTGAATAAAAACATTTTTATAAAAATCTCCGTGTATGTGTCATACACTGTCTGTAAGTGTATGTGTGTGTGTGTGTGTGTGTGTGTGTGTGTGTGTGTGTGTGCAGAATAGCTCAAAAACGAAAAGTCCGTCAAATACGAAACTTGGCATTTAAGTTCAGTATCTTCCAAGGATACGACACGAAGACTTTCAAGAAAATCCCCCATTCCAATTATTTTCTAAAATGTTCATTTTCTAAAAAATGGCTCTAAAGATTTTGATTAAAATATCGTATATTAAAGATATTTACACGACAAATAAAATAAATATCTTAAATTTTCTGGGAGTAGCCTCTGAAGACATCTTTAGGCTGGATGAATTTTGCGGAATTTTGCGTAACTGGTAAACCGTATGAGATAGACAAAAACGTACTACCAAATGAACGCATTAAAACACACAATTTATGTTATATACCTTTTTTTGAGATATTCCTTGTTATTGATTTAAGTTTTAAAATACTTATAGTTTTCTCAAACGGGAATGTGACAACTCCTGCCCATATAAACAAAGGAACTTCAATCACCAAGCAACCAGCTTTTAAACTATTTCAACGTTACTTTAACCTATAGTACTCCCTTATTTCCTTTCTACTTACAAGGAAGCAAGTAATAGGATCATTTCTGCTAATTGTTTTCTCGATTAGCATGAAGTAAATAAAAGAATAAGGGTTTTATCAATAATTTATTGCAGAGATGTAGATAAAGTCATGTGAATGGAACACATCAAATTTTTGTTTTAGTAATCCTTCGTTAACATAATCTATTTCTTTAATATATTGCTGGTATTCCTTATGCAGGAGTGCTCCTACCTCAGGTGTAGCTCTTTTGTTTTATCTCCTCCGATATAAATAAGGATGTAGTCGCTTACAGCTTCAGTGGTTTTACCTTTCTGTTTACTTTCTCTAGCCCCGTATGTACAATGTGCATAGGGATAGAGATGTATTGTATTCCACCCAAAAATTTATGTCAATATTTCACCGGAAATATGTGTTTTGGAGTCTCCTGAGTTCGAAAAAGGACCGCGCACGAGCGCGCGCGCGTGCGTGTGTGTATGTGTGTGTGTGTGTCTGTGGACAACAGCTTAGAAACGAAATGACCGTTAAATACCAAACTTGGAATTTAAGTTTAGTATCTTCCAAGGTTGCGACACGAAGATTTTCAAGAAAATCCCCCCACCATAAATTACCCTTTACATGGAAACATTTTCGAAAATTTTGATTTTTTAAAAATGACTCTAACGATTTTGATTAAAATTCCGTATATTAAAGCTATTTACGTCCCAAATAAAATATGTATGTTGAATTTTCTGGGAATAGGCTCTGAAGACCTCTTTATTCTGGATGAATTTTGCCGAATTTTGCTTAACTGCTAAACCGTAAGAGGTAGATAAGAACTTACTACACAAAAAATATAAATCTCGTCAAAACACACAATTATGTCATGTATGTTTTTGTTGCGGATTTAACCGTTTCTGAGATATTCCTTGTTATTGGTTTGAATTGTGAAGTATTTATATATTTCTCAGACCGGAAGTGTTGTTTTTCTTTTGTTCTACTCCTGGCCAACCAAAAAAGCGATTTGCAATGACAATCGCATAACGACAGCTTTTAAACCATTTGATTATCAGTTTAGCCTAGTGCATTATCTTAGTTCCCTTCTATTTATAAGGAACTAAGTAATTAGTACATCCTGCTAATGTTTATCTCGATTAGCATTGTGTAGAAAGAAGAATAATCGTTTGCGAGGAGTTGTAGAGCAGCTAGAGAAAGTTATGTGAGTGCAGCACATCAGATTTTTATTTCTGATATGTTACATATCTCCAACTTCTACTCTGAAGTCACCATTATTATTTCCTAACTTCTACTGTTCCAAGATTTGATATTTTGCGTCTCTATTTTTGTCATTTTTTAATTTCTTCATACGTACTATGCACATGGTGTATAGAGAAGGCATTGCGCTCCACCAAAATTTGATACCGAGATTTCACCGGAAATAAATGTTTTAGGGTCCCCTGTATCCAAAAAAAGTATTTTCAGAAAAAGGTGCGTGTGTGTGTCCGGGTGTCTGTGAACACGATAATTCAAAAACGAAAAGCCGGTAAAACACTAAACTTGATATTTAAGTTTAGTATCTTCCAGGGAAGCGACACAAAGATTTTGAGAAAAATCCCCCCACCCCAAACTACCCTTTACATGGAACTTTTTTTCGAAAATTTTGATTTTCTAAAAAATGGCTCTAACGATTTTGATTAAAATTTTGTATATTAAAGATATTTACCTGACAAATAAAATTTATATCTTGAATTTTCTGGGAATATCCTCTGAAGACTACTTTATTCTGGGTCAATTTTACGGTATTTAGCATGACTGCTAAACCGTAAGAGATGGACAAAAACTTACCACACAACAAATGTAGAGCACTTTAAAACACACAATTTATGTTATATACATTTTTTTCGGGAGTTGATTGTTCTTGAGATATTCCTTCTTTTTGGTTTCAGCTATGAAAAACGTATACTTTTCTCATATAGGACTTTGTGAACTCGTGTGCATACAAACAAAGGAACTCCAATCACATAGCAACCAGCTTTTGACTTTCACTTTAACCTATGCTACCCCCTTATTTCGCTTCTATTAACAAGGAAGCAAGTAATAAGACCATTTCTGCTATTTTTTTCTCGATTAGATGAAGTAAATAGAATAATTTGTTGCAGAGATGTAGAGAAAGTCATGTGAATGGAACACATCAGATTTTTTTGTTTGTTTATTCCTTTGCCGGTTCTCATATTGTGTGTAATTCCGAGGCTTTGCGTGGTTCTCTGAGTAATAATTATTACACTATTAATATTTATTACATTTAGAAAATGCTCAGCCGGTTTAAATAGGGCAATTTCGGGCTTTTCCTTCTTCTAGACTTAAGGCCTTACTGGGATTTGGGGTCAAATCTAACTCCCCAACCCCTGCGAATTTATAATTAAAGTGTCGGTCGGTGTATTTTAGCCTTGTCGTTCCGTGTCGCACCAACGATCCGTACAAAGCAACAGGTGCACATTAGCCCGTGCAAGGGGCTCTTATCAGGTACTACTCAGCGACCAGAGAGATTTAGCGAACAGGATAGCACTTCCCACAAATACGGTGGCCGTATTTCACTTGTGCAGATAACCCTTCGTGCGATAAAGAAGTTGCCGGACCCTACAGAGTAATTGGAAGCAAATATCAGTCAGTGGCATATCAGCGAAAGCGGCGAGAGCAGAGACAGTTTCCAGACTTGTACTAGAGTCCGTGATGTTATAAAAGAGATCGGAATCTTGTTAACTGTTTTCAACCTCAGTTATAGAGTATTTATATTTGAGAGAATAAATTCACCTACCAATATGCACCAATAGATAATTTTGTAATTGTAAATGCAAATTATAACATTAAGGTACCATAACAAAACCAAACAAGAGATCACATAGTACTGTATTATTATTATTATTATTATTATTATTATTATTATTATTATATACTACACGGTAGCAGAATACGTCAAAATATAAAAGTGATAACATGCTGTATTATTAGCATTACTTATGTACCAGAGAAAACCCAAAATTTAAAAGCACCGAAAGGAAAAAACTAGCAAAAGGACTGACAGTACGTAGTAATTGACTTTATTATTATGTTTTTGTTATTATTACGCATTATACATTAACATTCTCTATTTGGGACTGGGTATATGGCAGAATCTGTGTCATCTGCTGTGGAGCACAAAAGAAAAAAAACAACAACAAAACAAAACAAAAAAAAAACGTGAAAACTATTTAACCTTGGAATTCCAACAGGCAAACAGGCAGCTGTCAGACACCCTGATCATATTTGCCACATATAATTGGATTCTGCTGGTTGGAGAGGCAGCACAACTACCGGACTTCCAATTTCTATCCGGAAAGAACGCTGGGAATTGGAAAAACGGACCCCTCTGTCGTTGGATTTCTGCATTTAAAGAGACTCTAGGTGCCGAACTGTGACACAGTCAACAATTACTCTTCAGCTTCAACAGTTCCTTTATTCCTAAGAGCAGAAATAAGAAAGTCGTGTAATAGATTTCTATTTATCTCTAGCTGGCGAAACTTGATGTAATATGTACTATACTACTTTTGATGTTGACATTAATGGGAAATTCAGTAGACTTTATTAATAATCCACCATCAAACACTAAATCTGACGAGGAACCACTCTGACCTCGTATACCAATTCTTGGGGGAGATCTGTCGTTTAAAACAAAGATGTTACATGACGATAGATATTGAGCTGAATGATAATCACCAGATGAAGATTGATCAGTTGTAAATGTGTAAATGAAGTAAAACTCAGAACTTTATCAAACGAAGTAAGATGATTTTTCCCCCAATATGACAGCGGTACACCAATGTCTGGAAAATTATAAATGAAGAATAGTTGAAGATGACTGATAGCAAATTTTATACCTTGAACCGAATAATCAAATCTATTGAGTCAAACGCTTGTTATTCCTTATTGCAATAAAAATACACCACTTCTAAAACGATGATCTGGTCGTATCACGTTATAGTACAGCATATTAAATCTGCTGTTATCTCTTAACCAAGTTAATGTAATTAGAATCAAATCATATTTACGACAGTTAACTAAATTTAAAATTTTTTTCAACACTTCTGACATTCCAAAGGAATATGAGGAGCTACACGTATTGGTTAGTATTGATGAAGACATTTATGATTTAAAAATATTTGATGATATTTCTTCTTGTATTTTTTTAAACAAATTTTAATATTACAGGGCTCGGTCTGTAAGCTCAAATCTATTTTCTTTAAAAAAGCGCTCTTCTGAGGGAAATCAACCAAAGTTGTTAAAATTTGGAATAGTAGAAATAGATATTTCTACATTATATTTTTCAGAGTACTTCCTATTGTAACGTTTCAGTTAATATGGAGGATAAGATTCCTCAACAGATGGCGCGGTCCGCTATGTAGCAGATAATTTTGGAAGGTCCGGAGGCCGCCAGCATTATAATGCCCAAAAATTGGCAAAACTGAGACGATTGGGAGAGAGAGTCGAGACCCGAACATCTCATTCTCATTCTCAGTCTGATTCTGAGACAGAGCCAGTTATGCATTCATTACGTGAATAGCAGAGTTACGATTGGGTCACCGATGAGCTAAAGCTGACATGGAACCCAGTCGAATGCGGTTCAGGGAGGTGGTATGAGGCAACTTCTGGTAGTAACTCTTAAACTGATGATGATGATAATGGTGTTTAAGGGCGCTCAACTGCCGAGGTCATAAGCGCCCTTACTCTTAAACTAAAATATACGCACAGGCATTACGTAAATGTAATGTCCCTTAAAAATGTTCATTTACACAAATGTGTAAGTCGTCGTGGTTTAAGTATAACCAGTTTTGAAGTTAGTCTGCCTGGACAGGTTAATTGCTGTCCGTCGGAAGGCTGTGAAATATAGGGCATTCACGTATAGCTTCCTAAATGGAATAAGGTGCTGAATAGATGGAATCTTTTGGAGCGGAACTAGTGATTCTTCCACCCAGAAATTTTCCTGGTAAGTGGCGTGGATCCTCTGCAGCCGCCATGTTGGGAAACGCTACGAATTCGACATGGATTTCCGAGTATGATGAGGATTTCGGACAGCTATACAATATAAGGTATTAAGTAAACGTTCCTGTTTCAAGTCACTGGCCAAGTCTCGCAGGAAAAGTGCAGTGGTAGTGCAGTGCGCGAGACAGTGGAATTCATGGCATATTGTCGGCCATATATGAAGAAATATTATTTTTATTTCACTTTATGAAGTACATGCTATTTCAAGGTATAAGTACATTCTGCTAAAACTCTGATGCTAGAGAAAGACTGTGGTGCTTTCAGAGTAAAATTCCCGAGTGTAGGAGAGAGTTAATATATGCCCCTTTTACTTAAAGTTGAGACCTATCATGTAAATGATTAGGGGTCTAGTTACCCAGTCTTCATACTTTTTAGTTAATACTTTTTATTATTTTATGTGTGGTGATGGTGTTTATTTGGGGAAAATATTTGTGCAAATGTAAAGTTAATGCGTACTCTTACGTGGAAGACCCACGAGTGAATGTCATGTTATTGTAAATGTTAGAAAAGCTGAATACAGCATTCTTCCTTGAAAGGTGGACTGTTTTTACTTTACTGTGGAAATCCAGTCACTTAGATATTTGTATAGACTATGATGACCGTGTCGCCCTCTGTGGTGTAATGGTTACCATGCTAACTTCACACACCCAAGGTCGCGGGATCAAACCCGGCGGAGGACGATGGAGGACATGGCTTCCTTCGGAAGGGAAGTAAAGCCGTTGGTCCCGTACGGCACGTAAAATAACGTCAAGCCTGATAGAGAGGCTTTTGAGCAAAATTAAGCAGTCTTTCACGCCCAATATAGAATGGAACTCTAGCAGTAAAAAAGTGTCCATAAATAACACACAATTTACATTTATATGATGACCGTTAGACTTGGGAGAAGCGAACCCTGTGTCGCGGCGTCATATCTGGTTAAATGTGTTTTGTATCGTGGTTGAGAGGAGAACGCGCCTTACTGCAGCCCGCGTTAAAAGCGTGGAGCCTGTAGTGCAAAAGTTGCTAGTTCGCCGACGTCACAAACAAATGGCTGAGGCGAAAGTTATTGAAGCAGCTGAACCTGTTACACGATTTATAGGAAGAAATTAATGAAGAAGTTGTCACTAGCAAAAGCTTAAAATATCGTGGTTTCGGTATCATTTCGGCTAATCTTCTATATCACTTGACTGAAGAATCACCTCAATGAATAGGTATATTTCCTTTCCTAGTTATAGCTTTAGAACGAGTAGCTTGAGAGCTATTTGTTTATTATTGAAATGGAAAACTTAAATTTTTGGGAAGCCACTTGACTTAGAATATCGGGGCTATTTATTTCGTTTTCTTTTTCCTGTAGATATGAGTCATCATATGCATTTTTAGTAATAACTTTTATAGCTTCATATCTGTTTATTCTATGTTGATTAAACCTTTTTTAGAACTTCTTTTTCTACTCGTATTGTATATTATCTGCCAGTTTTACTATTAGCCGTATGAGAATATTCACAATTGATACATTTAGTAAATGATGACTTAAACTCAGAATCAGTATGGACATCTCCATATGTCAGGCATGTCTTAATTCTTTCAAAATTTTGCTAATTGACAAACTACAAACATTTTTGCACTGCAAAGGTTTGTCTATATGTTCATCTACTTGAGAAGAGGAACTAAGGCAGCAATTACGCTCTGAAAGTTAATAAATCTGATCTCCAGGGAATATATTTGGTATTGCTTTTTTCGTCAGTTACTACAAGTGAGATCTATGATCATTTACAGCTTCATCAGTTTTAGACATTTTTTTGAACTTCCACTTCATGAAGATCAGTGTCAACTCTCTCATATTTTTACTTTCCCTACACGTACTATGTACATAGTGCATGGAGAAGGTATTGCATTGCACCCAAAAATTCGATACCGAGATTTTACCGGAAAACATGTTTTAGGAGCACCTGAATCCAAAAAAAGTATTTTCAGAAAAATATTCATGTGTGTGTCTGTGGACAGCATAGCTCTAAAACGAAAAGTCCTTTAAATACCAAAGTTGGTATTTAAGTTCAGTATCTTCCAAGGGTGCGACACAAAGATTTTCAAGAAAATCGCCCCACTCCACCTAACCTTTAAATGGAAAAATGTTCGAAAATTGTTATTTTCTGAAAAATGGCTCTAACGATTTAGATTAAAAACATTGTATATTAAAGATATATCTCATATATAAAATGTATATCTTGGATTTTCTGGGAATAACCTCCGAAGACTACTTTATTCGGGATGAATTTTACGCAATTTTGAATAACTGGTAAATCGTAAGAGATAGACAAAAATTTACATAACAGAAAATGTAGAGCTCGTTAAAATACAGAATTTGTTATATACTTTTTTGTGGAGTGGATCGTTTTTGAGATATTCCTTGTTATTGGTTTCAGCTTTAAAAAACTTATACTTTTCTCATACGAGGATTTATCAACTCTGCCCACACAAACAAAAGAACTTCAGTCATATAGCAGCCAGCTTTTGACTAATACATTATCCTGTGCTACTTCCTTATTTCCCTTCTACTTACATGGATGCAACAAGAATATATCTGTTATTTTTCCTCGATTAGCATGAAGTAAAAAGAAGCATAAACTTTTTAACAATAATTTGTTGCAGACAAGTAGAGAAAGTCATGTGAATGGAACACATCAAAATGTTTTGTTGATATTATAAGTGGTATGAACTACCTGACATGAAAGATTTCAACAAAATCAGCGGGAAGAAATTTGTTCGCTTCAGAGAAGGAAAAATAGATCAGGCTGCCCACCTGGGTAGTGCGGTGGTAGCGTGTCTGCCTCACGTTCAAAAGGTCGTGAGTTCGAATCTCACTTAGGGTGAGTTACCCAGATAAGGTTTTTTTCGGGGTTTTCCCTTATCCTGAGAAGACGAATGTCGAGTAGCTTTAAGCTCCGTGGACCCCGAGATCATTTATTCATCATTTCACCAATTTCATTCATCGTCCGATATGACCAACCAGGTTAAAGGACGTTAAACTACACCAAATAAAAAAAAAAAAAAAAAAAATCAGGCTGTTTCAAAACAACACCAAACGAAGATAGCAGTCGACTTTGACTCGTCGGAAACTTGATGTCGCAACTTTTAAACTCTTTTATTTAAAGTTTTATGTATGTTTAAAAATCGCACACATTTGGGATTAGGCAGCGAAGGAACAACGGCTGTCATACGACACGTAAACAACCTCAGAACGTGTTATACGAAACACAAAAAAACCCGCATGCTACGGTTTCCCTTACTAAGGTGACCTGTGCCGCGTCGGCGTGTCTATCAAACCACGCCTATACCCGCGACTGGTACTTTTACTACCAACCGGCATCTGTTTTGGAGTGGGCCAGACACGTGCCATTTGGTTATGTACGACTGCCTAATCCATGGTGATTTTATGGCAGTTTTTGTATCTGCCGAATTTGGAGCTGAAAATTATATTCACGTATCACCTACGGTATGACCAACAGGGTCCACATCTTCGTTTGGTGCCATTTGAAACAACCTGTATATATGTAATTATTTATTACAAGTTTGTTTATGCCAGGAGGCTTTACAATTTGAGCCTTAAAGTTGTTCTGAAACATTTTATCATTTCAGAGAAGTATCTTATTGCCATTGTTAGTATATTCACAAATTGCGGGCCATAATCTATGTAATTATATTTAATAATATATTATATATGTATAATATATGTACATATATTTGGGATCTGGTTTCGAGGGCTTTGAACCTTCATCTAAATTATTAAGTTCTACATCGTTACTATACAATAAATCAAACTCTCTGATTCCATATTCAATTTCAAACCATTAAAGCAGGGGATCGTGGGTTCGAATCCCGCCTTGGGCATGGGTGATGTTTATGTATATGTGTGTGTGTAAAAGAAAAAAAAAACAGCAATTCAGTAATCATACAAACAAAGTAAACAAATTAGATAAATAAAAGTAGAGTATACAGTGCCGGAGTCCCGACCAGACTCCGGACTATATTTAAAAAAAAAAAAAAAAAGTTTAGGAGGAAAATTTAACGTTTGTTTCATGTAAAGAAAATTATGTGGTGGGGGAATTTTCTTTTTTTCTTTCTCTCTTTCTTTCTCTCTCTCTCTTTCTTTTTTCTCACTATTTCTTTGTTTCCTTCCCCTTCTTATTCTTCTTCTCCGTGTTCCACTCACATGCCGCCTTTAGCATCTTAGAACACCCCAGCGCATTTTTACTTTCTCTATACGTACTATGTACATAGTGTATAGTGGAAGTATTGTATTCCATCCAAAAAATCGATACCGAAATTTCTCCGGAAATACATGTTTTAGGACCCCCTGAATCAAAACAAGAACATTTCAGAAAAAGGTCCGTGTGTGTGTCTAAGGACAGTATAGCTCAAAAAGAAAAACATCGTTATGTTAAACTTGGTATTTAAGTTTGATATCTTACAAGGATGCGACACTATACCATCCCAACTATACTTTACATGGAACCTTTTTTGAAAATTATGATTTTCTCAAAAATGGCTCTAAAGATTTTGATTAAAATGTCTCATATTAAAGATATTTACCTGACAAATAAAATTTATATTTTGAATATTCTGAGAATAGCCTCTGAAGGGTACTTTATTCTGGGTGAATTTTGCATAACTGCTAAACCGTAAGAGAGGGACAAAAACTTACCACACAAAAATGTAGAGCACTTTAAAACACACAATTTATGTTATATATCAACTTTTTTCGTGGAGTGATTGTTTTTTAGATATTCCTTGTTTTTGACTTCAGCTATGAAAAACCTATACTTTTCTCATACAGAAATTTGTCAACTCCTGTCCATACAAACACAGGAACTTCAGTCACATGACAACCAGCTTTTGACTATCACTTTAACCTATGGTACTCCCTTATTATGCTCCTACTTTCAAGGAAGCAAATAATAAGACTATTTCTGCTGTTTTTTTTTTCCTCGATTAGTATGAAGTAAATATACGTATAAGCTTTTTAACAATAATTTTTTTTGCTGAGATGTAGAGAAAGTCATGTGAATGGAACACTTCAGATTTTCTAATATTGTGTCACTACACAGTACGTACGACACCATAGTGATGATACGTACAGTGAAATAATGAAAGAGAATGCATTTTAGAAAGAAAACGCTTCAAAAGTAAATAAGACGTACTTCCCCAGCATCTGCAATTATGAGCATAAAGGAAAACCGGAAACAATTCCGATACTGCCATTTACGTGACTTTCTCTACCTGTTCTGCAAACTATTAAAGATTAGTCTTTTATCTATATCATGCTAACCGAGGTACACCTTAGTACAAAAAATGTGTTTATTACTTGCTTCCTTGTAAATAGAAGGGAAATGCATTGTGTTAAAACGATAGTAAAATCTCTTAATGAATCTTTTAACAAAAATAAGTAAACAATTTTCCATGTAAAGGCTAGCTTGTGGTGCAAGGTGAACTTAATTACAAAATGTCATATTTATTCTACATTACAAACTCACACACACACACACAGACACACACACACACTAACACACGCGCGCGAGGATCTTTTTCTAAAATTCCAGCTTTTAGAATCTACCTCAAAGCAAATACTCTAGTGGAATCTTAATGTCTAATTTTGAGTGGAATGAAATGTTTCTTCCTACTATGTGACAGAGAAAATAAAAATTCTGAGTTTTTTGGGGGGGAAGGGGATCTTTCAGGAGATCCCAACGTCCAAATCTATACACATTTGTATGTAAAGAATCATTAACTTTTCTAAAATATAATGTTATTAATACTGCAGAAACATAGGTTATATACTTTTATCATTAATAACAAATACATTTAGCCCGCATGTGTAGTGTGGTGATAGAATGTCTGCTTCGCATTCAGAAGGTTGTGAGTTCGAATCTCGCTTAGGGTGAGTTACACGAATAAGGTTTTTTTTTCTGGGTTTTACCTAATTCTGAGAAGACGAATGTTGAGCAACTTTAAGCTCCATGGATTCTGAAATTATTTGAGCACCATTTCACCAATTTCATTCATCGTCCGATATGACCAACCAGGTTAAAGGACATTAAGCCACATAAAAAAAACAAAAACTGATAGATCGACATGTAATAGTGGGCCAATACTTAGAAATACAAAAATAAAAAATAAAGTAGGAATTAAACTCCCTTCAAGAACAAATAAAATAATGTGATGTGTCCCATTCACATGCCTTTTTCTATATCTCTGCAACAAATTATTTTTAAAAAGATTATGCTTCCATTTATTTCATTCTAATCAAGGAATAATTAGCAGAAATAGTCTTATTACTTGCTTCCTTGTAAGTAGAAGCGAAATAAGGGAGTAGCATAGGTTAAAGTGATACTCAAAAGCTGGTTGCTATGTTACCGAAAGTTCTTTGTTTGTATGGACAGGAGTTGACAAATTCCTGAGTGAGATAAGTATGTTGTTAAAACTGAAACCAAAAAAAAAGGAATACCTGATAAATGATCAACTACACGAAAAAAAAGTATGTGACATAAATTGTCTTATCAGTAACCATAAATTGTGTGTTTTAATGTGCTCTGCAGTTTTTGTGTGGTAAGTTTTTGTTCATTTATTACAGTTTAGCAGTTATGGAAAATTCTGTAAAATTCATCCAGAGTAAAGTATCTTCAGAGACTATTCCTTGAAATATACATATTATTTATCAGGCAAACATATTTAATATACGATATTTTAATCAAATCGTTAGAACCATTTTTGAGAAAATCATAGTTTTGGAAAAAATTTCCATGTAAAAGATGGTTGGGGGTTGTGGGATTTTCTTGAAGATCTTCGTTTCGCATCCTTGCAAGATACCAAACTTAAATACCAAGTTTGGTATTTAACGGTCTTTTCGTTTTTGAGCTATGCTGTCCACAGACAGACACACACACACGCACATACACGCACACACATGGACATTTTGGCAGAAATGCTATTCTTGGATTCAGGGGGACCCAAAACTTGTATTTCCGGTGAAATCTCGGTATCAAATTTTTGGGTGTATTACAATACCTTCTCAATACACTGTGTACATAGTATATGTAAAGAAAGTAATAAATTATATTTGATCTACCAAAAGTAAAATATAATATAATTAATAATATTAAAATTATAAATAAAAATCTGATGTGTTACACTCACATGTCTTTCTAGCTACCTTACAAACTTTTTACGAAAGATAATTTTTCTTTCAACATAAACTTTAGCAGTAGTTTTTACTTAGTTCCTTATAAGTGGAGTGGAACTAAGGGAATGCACTAGGCTAAAGTGATAGTCAAATGTTTTTAAAGCTGTCTTTATGCGATTGTCATTGCAAAGCCTTCTTTGCTTGACCAGGAGTAGAACATAAAGAAATCCGGACATTTCCGTCTGAGAAAAGTATAAGTACTTCACAGATGGAACTAATAACAAGGAATATCTCGAAAACGGTAAGCTCCACTTAAAAAATGTACATGATATAACTTGTGTATTTTAACTAGATCTACATTTTTTTATTGTAAGTTTTTGTCTATTTCTTACGGTTTACTAGTTAAGCCAAATTAAGCAAAACTCATCCAGAATAAACAGGTCTTTAGAAGCTATTCCCAGAAAAGTCAAGATATAAATTTTATTTGTGATAGAAATAGCTTTAATATGTGGTATTTTAATAAAATTCGTTAGAGCCATTTTTAAGAAAAACAAATTTTTTGAAAATTTTCCATGTAATGGGTAGTTAGGGGTGGGGGGATTTTCTTGAAAATCTTCGTGACACATCTTTGGAAGATACCAAACTTAAATACCAAGTTAAGCATTTTTCGTTTTTGAGCTATGCTGTCCATAGACACACATATACACACAGACAGACACGCACACACACTCACGGACCTGTTTCTGAAAATGCTTTTTTTTGGATTCAGGGGATCCTAAAACATGTATTTCCGGTGAAATCTCAACATCGAATTTTTGGGTGGAATACAATACTTCTCCATCCCTATGTACATTGAGCATACGGGAGTTAGAAAAAGTAAAAAGAACTCATTATAAAATTTATAACAAGTAACAGAATCACTTAGGAATGTAGTACTTTAAGTAGGTGCTGCAGAAAGTAAACATGAATTGAAGTATCCCTTTGTTAAAGGTGAAAATCAGATATTCGGCCCACTTCCAAGGGACGTAAACACTTGAGATTCTTACTTTTGTTCTGTGTATCAAAGAATGACTGTATTAATTATCATCTCAATTTCTATTCCTAGTGTAAGCCTTTGATCTACTGTTAGTCTTTCCTCTTCTTCTTTTTTCTGTTGGCCAAAGCAAAAGGGAGATGAGGGCAGTGCAAGGTGGTTTAAAGAAACGGAGTAATCAAATCATATACATTTCAGTTCACGATACCTGATTGGCTGAATAATTCAAACAGAGTTCTACCGAAGGCTAAAATATTACAAATAGTCTTCATTCTTTTCCGTGTTTTTTCGCTCTCCCTTAAGGGTAGTCGAAATGGAGTTTTCATAATTACTTTCTCTACACGTACTGTGTACATAGTATATAGAAAAGATATTGCACTTCACCCAAAAATTCGATACTGAGATTTCACCGGAATATATGTTTTGAGACTCTCTGAATCCAAAAAAAAAAAACATTTTTAGAAAAATATTCGTGTGTATGCGTATGTGTGTATGTGTGTGGTATCATACAAGGTTGCGACACGAAGATTTAAAATAAAAATCCCCCTACCGCACTACATGGAAAAAATTTCGAAAATTTTTATTTTCTTAAAAATGGCTCTAACGATTTTCATTGAAATCTCTTATATTTAAGGTATTTACTTGCCAAATACAATGTATATCTGGAATTTTCTGGGAATAACCTCAAAAGACCCCTTTATTCTAGATGCTTTTTATTGAATTTTGCATAACTGGTAAACGTAAGAGATAGACAAAAATTTACTATACAAAAAATGTAGATCACGATAAAGCACACATTTTATGTCATATACATTTTTATCATGGATTTGATTGGCTTTGAGATATCCCTTGTTATTGGTTTTAGCTTTGAAAAACTTATACTTTTCTCATACAGGAATTTGTCAACTCCTGTCCATACAAACCAAGGAACTTCAGTCACATAGCAACCAGGTTTTGACTGTGACTTTAACCTATGGTACTCCCTTATTTCGCTTCTATTTACAGGGAAGCAAGTAATACGAATTTCTGCTAATTTTTTTCGATTAGCATGAAGTAAATAGAAGCAAGTGTTTTTAACAATAAGAGATGTAGAGAAAATAATGTGAATGGAAAAAATCAGATTTTTTCTCTATTTTCTTGTTTTAATTGCATACGACAATTTTAATTCTCCCGCTCATTTAGCTATAAGTTTTATAGAGGTACGCTAATTGTAGCTAGTTTAAAAATATTGTTGAAAATAATCCTGTGCAGTAGTATTCTAGAACATTCTTGTACACTCACTTGGTAAAACATCAATAAGTTTGTAAATATTAGTGTTAGAGAAGAGAATTTGTTTATTTTGCTCGGAAAATTTTACTTTAGCTATTGGCAACATTGACATCCCGCTCATATTTCCTTCATGTGAGAGTTTCGAAATACTGCTAAGTTGTGTTTATGTTTAACGAAAACGTTTCTATATATATGGATTAATGACTTTTTAAATTTAAAAATGATCATTTTGCAATAAAATTTTAATAACTTTGTTTATAAAAATCGTATCTTTTCTTCTAATGAACAGAAGCATTCTATTTTTCATCAATGAACAGTAAAGGTATTGCTGAATTCACCTTGAAAAATTTAGCTCATTAACCTACATAGTGGCTGAGATAATGGGTCAGATTTTAACATTGGCAAGATAGCACATTCCGACTCCCCTTTATATAATCTATAATTGAGTGTGTACTTTTGCCGCGAAGTTTTTGACACCATTGACCGAGATTGTTCAATGAATCCCTCCAGGGGCGCTAAGTTCCTTTTACTCTCTCTACGCTCACTAAGTAGTGTGGGGTAGCATACATGGTGGTTGAATTCCAAACTTGATGTTTAGGTTCAGCATCTTCCAAGAATGTGACACAAAGATTTTCAAGAAAACTCCCCAACCAAAATACCGTTTACATGCAAAAAAAAATCGTAAATTTTGTTTTTCTCAATAATAGCTCCACTGTTTTTGGATAAAATACCCTATATTACAATTAATTAGTGACAAAAGAGTGTATACCTTGATTTTTTGAATTCTTCATTCTGAATGACTTTTGCATAACTGGTGAACTGTCCAAGAGACAAAAAGTTACTTCACAAAAAATCTTATGTGAAACACTCATGTGTTTCTCTAGCTGATCTTCATTCTTGCTACAAAAGATTGTTCTTCTTTCTATACCATGCTAATCGAGATAAACATTAGAAGAACGTTCTTATTACTTAGTTCCTTATAAGTAGAAGCAAACTAAAGGTGGATATTGGCAGTGGTATTCTCTTAAAAATAAAGATTCTGTAACTGGAGTAGAAAACAGTTAACATCGTTTCCGTTGGTGAAATTCCTGTATGAGAAAAGTATCGTTTTTCATAGCTGGAACCAAGAACAAGGAATATGTCAAAAACGATCAACTACACGAAAAAAATTTTATATAACATAAATTGCGTACTTTAATATGCTCTACATTTTTTGTGTGTAAAGTTTCTGCCCATTTCTTACAGTTTAGCAGTTATGAAAAATTCCATAAAATTCATCCAGAATAAAGTAGTTTTCGGAGGCTATTCCCAGAAAATTCAAGATATACATATTATTTGTCAGGTAAATATCTTTAATATTTGACATTTTAATCAAAATCGTTAGAGCCATTTTTGAGAAAATCAAAAATTTCGAAAAAGGTTCCATGTAAAGGGTAGTTGGGGTGGCGGGATTTTCTTGAAAATCTTCGGGTCGCATCCTTGGAAGATACCAAGTTTGGTATTTAACAGTATTTTTGTTTTTGAGCTATGCTGTCCACAGACAGACACACACAGACAGACACACAGACACATACACACACTCAACCACACATTTGGATTCAGGGGCACCCAAAACATGTATTTCCGGTGAAATACAATAATACAATACAATACCTTCTCTATACACTTGTACATAGTACGTGTAGAGAAAGTAAAAAAAATCTGATGTGTTCCAATCACATGACTTTCTCTATATCTCTGTAACAAATTGTTGTCAATAAGCTTATTCTTTTATTTATTTTATGCTAATCGAGAATAGTTAGCATAAATAATCTTATTTCTAGCTTTATTGTAAGTAGAAGTGAAGTAAGGGAGTACCATAGGTTAAAGTGAAAGCCAAAAGCTGGTTGCTATGTGACTGAAGTTCGTTTGTTTGTATGGACACGAGTTGGCAAATTCCTGTATGAGAAACGTGTAAGCTTTTCAAGGCAGAAACGAAAAACAAGGAATATCTAAAAAAATCTGATGTGTTACACTCACATGACTTTCTCTATATCTCTGTAAATTATTATTGCTAATAAGCTTATCTTTTATTTATTTCATGATAATCGAGAAAAATTAGCAGAAATCTTATTTCTTGCTTTACAGTAAGTAGAACCGAAACAAGGGAGTACCATAGGTTAAAGTGAAAGCCAAAAGCTGGTTGCTATGTGACTGATGTTCCTTTGTTTGTATTGACAGGAGTTGAAAAATTCCTGTGTGAGAAAAGTGTAAGTTTTTCAAAGTTGAAACCAATAAAAAGGAATATCTCAAAAACGATCAACTCCACGAAAAAAATGTTTATTACATAAATTGTGTGTTTTAACGTGCTCTACATTTTTTATGGGTTAAGTTTTTGTCCATCTCCTACGGTTTAGTAGTTATAAAAAATTCATCCAGAATAAAGTAGTCTTCAGAGGCTATTCCCAGAAATTTCAGAATATACATTTTATTTGTCAGGTAAATAACTTTAATATACGATATTCAAAATCGTTAGAGCCATTTTTTAGAAAATAAAAATTTTCGAAAAAAGTTCCATGTAAAGGGTAGTTTGGGGTGGGGGGATTTTTCTCAAAATCTTCGTGTCGCATCCCTGGAAGATACTAAACTTAAATACCAAGTTTGGTATTTTACCGACTTTTCGTTTTTGAATTATCGTGTTCACAGACTCACGGACACACACACACACACACACACTCACACACGGACCTTTTTTTGAAAATACTTTTTTTGGATACAGGGAACCCTAAAACATATATTTCCGGTGAAATCTCGGTATCGAATTTTTTGGTGGAGTGCAATACATTCTCTATTCACTATGTACATAGTGAGTATAGAGAAAGTAAAAACGATCAACTCCACGAAAAAAATGCATATAACGCAAAGTGTGTGTTTTAACGTGCTCTACATTTTTTGTGTGTTAAGTTTTTATCAATCTCTTACGGTTTAGTAGTTATACAAAATTCATCCAGAATAAAGAAGTCTTCAGAGGCTATTCCTGGAAAATTTATGATATACATTTTATTTGTCAAGTAAATATTTTTAATATACTATATTTTAATCAAAATCGTTAGAGCCATTTTTTAGAAAATAAAAATTTTCGAAAATGTTCCATGTAAAGAGTAGTTGGGATAGGGGGATTTTCTTGAAAATCTTCGTGTCGCATCCTTGGAAGATACCAAACCTAAATACCAAGTTTGGTTTTTAACGGACTTTTCCGTTTTGAGCTATGCTGCCCACAGACACACATATATACACACAGACAGATAGACAGACAGACAGACACACACACGGCCCTTTTTCTAAAAATGAGTAATGTCAGATTAATTATCAGTGTGGATAGTAACAAGGGATTGCTGTTGATAAATCATAATTTACAATTAGATACCCTTATTACCTACAAAACGGCCTGGAAACTTACAGAAACTGAAGGTATCAAATTAAGGGGCATAAGCTGCAAAAGAAGATATGAACTCAAGAATGACTAAGCTGAGACAAAAACGCTCCTCTGGAATGTAAAGTAAGGGAATTAAGCATAGTCAATTAATTTCTAAACGTATTCATCCTGCTATTTATGATTTACATAGATAATAAAATTATCACACCTCTAATTACAACAATCTTAGAAGGAGGGTTTTTGTTGAAGTATTGGGCATCAGAAGAAAGATTAACTCTATATATGAGGTATAAACCCATTGGAGAACATATGCAAGCAGATATGAATGAATCGAAACCGTGACAAAAAACGTTTGCATGTGCTCGTATGTATCTGTACTCGAGAATCATTAATAGAGTATTTCTTTATACCAGAGGAAAGGAAGATAAAATACTGAAATAAAATCATTAATAAACTTTTAAGCGATTAGGCTCCCAAAGGTTTTGGGCCTCCTCCCAACCGCAATGCGGGGTTTTGCTGTTCATAGGCCCAAGCGTGATTTTATACGTCCCTTTTCATTCTTGCTGTTTACTTAATATTGTAATATTACATGATTCACTCAACTTCTGTATTCAATTTCCTTAAATATAGGTGTGCGAAGATGACAAAGTGCACCATCAGCAATCTATAATTAATGTTTATAGCAAACATTAAGAAATACGAAGAAATAGGAAGAAACAAAATGAATCATACCATTAAAGAATTGTATGAAGATAGAATGAACATAGGGTAACAAACCTGTCATATATATTTATTTGTTTAAAAAACACATACAGAAAATAAAACACGGATTACACAACTTAGATGTTGTTATACATAAATGTATAAATGTATACATATTGTATAAATGGATATGTACCATTTCCAAAAGCAGGCGAAAATGATAAAATATTGGAGATATATTTCACTATTTATAAATCGCCATACTTGAAATATATACTGCTGAAAGAATTTAAGTTCTATATATAAGATTTATTCCTGCAGCTGCTAAATAAAAATCTGATTGTTCCATTCACATGACTTTCTCTACATCTCTGCAACAAATTATTCCTAAAAAACGTATGCTTCTATTTACTTCATTCTAATGGAGAAAACTTAGCAGAAATGGCCTTATTACTGTTTTTTACTTTCTCCATACGCACTATGTACATAGTGTATAGAGAAAGTATTGCACTCCACCAAAAATTCGATACCGAGATTTCACCGGAAATATATGTTTTAGGGTCCCCAATATCCAAAAAAAGCATTTTCACAAAAAGGCCCGTGTATGTGTGTGTGTGTGTGTGTGTGTGTGTGTGTGTCCGTCCGTGTGTGTCCGTGTGTCTTTGAACACGATAGCTCAAAAACGAAAAGTCGGTAAAATACCAAACTTGGTATTTAAGTTTAGTATCTTCCAGGAATGCGACACGAAGATTTTGAGAAAAATCCCCCCACCCGAAACTACCCTTTACATGGAACTTTTTTCGAAAATTTTGATTTTCTCAAAAATGGCTTTAACTATTTTGATTAAAATTTCGGATATTAAACATATTTACCTGACAAATGAAATGTATATCTTGAATTTTCTGGGAATAGCCTCTGAAGAGTAGTTTATTCTGGATGAATTTTACTAAATTTTGAATAACTGCTAAACCGTAAGAGATGGACAAAAACTTACTACACAAAAAATATAGAGCACACTAAAACACACAATTTATGTTATATACATATTTTTCGTGGAGTTCGTCGTTTTTGTGACATTCCTTATTTTTGGTTTCTGCTATGAAAAACGTATACTTTTCTCATACTGGAACTTGTCAACTCCTATCCATATAAACAAAGGAACTTCACTGACATAGCAACCAGCTTTTGACTATCAGTTTAACCTACAGTTGTCCCTTATTTCGCTCCTACTGACAAGGAAGCGAGTAATTAGACTATTTCTGCTATTTTTTTCTGATTAGCATAAAGTAAATAGAAGTATAAACTTTTTAAGAAGTATTTGTTGCAGGCATATGGAGAAAGTCATGTGAATGGTACACATCAGGTTTTTTTTAATAGTTTAACGTCCTTTAACCTGCTTAGTCATATCGGACGATGAATGAAAATTGGTGAAATTATGCTCAAATGGTCTCGCGATCCATGGAGCTTAAAGTTACTCGACATACGTCCTCTCAGGACAAGGAAAAACCCGAAAAAACCTTATCCGGGTAACTCATTCTATGCGAGATTCGAACTCACGACCTTTTGAACATGAGACAAAGAATGTATTGCACTCCACCAAAAAATTCGATACCGAAATTTCACCGGAAATATATGTTTTAGGGTCCCCTGTATCCAAAAAAAAAGCATTTTCACAAAAAAGTCCGTGTGTGTGTGTGTCCGTGTGTCTGTGAACACGATAAATCAAAAACGAAAAGTCGGTAAAGCACCAAACTTGGTATTTAAGTTTAGTATTTTCCAGGGATGTGAAACGAAGATTTGGAGAAAAATTCCCCCACCCCAAACTACCCTTTATATGGAACTTTTTTCGAAAATTTTGATTTTCTTAAAAATGGCTCTAACGATTTTGATTAAAATATCGTATATTAAAGATATTTACCTGGAAAATGAAGTATATATTTTGAATTTGCTGGGAATAGCCTCTGAAGACTACTTTCTTCTGGATGAATTTTGCTTAATTTGGCATAACTATAAACCGTAAGAGGTAGACAAAAACTTGCTGTACAAAAAATGTAGGTCTTGTTAAAATACACAAGTTATATCATGTACATTTTTTTCGTGTAGCTTACAGTTTTCGAGGTATTCATTGTTATTGGTTTCAGTTGTGAAGTACTTATACTTTTCTCAGACGGGAGTGTGCGGTTTTCTTTGTTCTACTTCTGGCCAAGGGATTTGTAATGACAATCGCATAATGACAGCTTTTAAAACATTTGACTGTGGCTTTAACCTATTGTATTCTCTTATTTTTTCCTACTTATAAGGAACTAAGTAATAAGAACATTGTGCTAATGAGTACCTCGATTAGCAAGATGCGGAAAGAAGAATAATTTTATGTAAGAAGTTTTGTAGAACAGCAAGAGAAAGTCATGTGAGTGTAACACATCAGATTTTTACTTTCTCTATACGTACTATGTACATAGTGTATATAGAAGGTATTGCACTCCACCAAAAATTCGATACCGAGATTTCACCGGAAATATATGTTTTAGGGTCCCCTGTATCCAAAAAAAGTATTTTCAGAAAAAGGTCCGTGTGTGTCCGTGTGTCCGTGTGCCTGTAAACACGATAACTCAAAAACGAAAAGTCGGTAAAATACCAAACTTGGTATTAAAGTTTTGTTTCTTCCAGGGATGCGACACGAAGATTTTGAGAAAAATCCCCCCATCTCAAACTACCCTTTACATGGAATTTTTTTCGAAAAATTTTATTTTCTGAAGCATGGCTCTAACGATTTTGATTAAAATATCATATATTAAAGATATTTATCTGACAAATAAAATGTATATTTTGAATTTTCTGGGAATAGCCTCTGACGACTACTTTATTATGGATGAATTTTGCATAACTACTAAACCGTAAGAGATGGACAAAAACTTAACACACAAAAAATGTAGAGCACGTTAAAACACACAATTTATATTATATACATTTTTTCCAGGAGTTGATCGTTTTTGAGATATTCCCTTTTCTTGGTTTCAGCTTTGAAAAACATACTTTTCTCATACAGGAATTTGTCAACTCCTGTCCATACATACAAACAAAGGAACATCAGTCACATAGCAACCAGCTTTTGGCTTTCACTTTAACTTATGGTACTCCCTTATTTAGCTTCTACTTACAATAAAGCAAGAAATAAGACTATTTCTGCTAATTTTGCTCGATTAGCATGAAATAAATAAAGATAAGCTTATTAATAATAATTTTTACAGAGATGTAGAGAAAGTCATGTGAATGGAACACATCAGATTTTTTGGTAGTGTTTAACGCCCGCTTTAACTACTTATGTCACCGCAGGCGGTTACACTGATGATACATAAATGGAGATGGAGCACCGGTGGAATGCGATGGCGGGAGAAACCGGAGAACCTGGAGAAAACCCGCCCCAGCGCCGCTTTGTCCACCACAAATCTCACATGCGGTCTATTGTGATCGAACCCGGGCCATGTAGGTAGGAGGCGAGTGACCTAACCACTCCGCCACGACGCGTCCTATATAACCTTTATTACCTCTTTCTGTATTCATATAAACATGTAAAATTCACATGTGGAAAAAGAGGTTGGAACAATGTTGTTCTAGAGTCTGTATTCTTATATTCGTAATATATATCTCCCAATCTGCATTGTAAAATATAGTGTGACATTTGTACTGAAGTTCGTAAATAAGTCAAATTCGTCACGGTTATATTCGTATTATATATCTCCCGATATGCATTGTAAAATATAGTGTGACATTTGTACTGAAGTTCGTAAATAAGTCAATTTCGTCACGGTTATATTCGTATTATATATCTCCCGATATGCATTGTAAAATATAGTGACATTTGTACTGAAGTTCATAAATAAGTCAAATTCGTCACGGTTATATTCGTATTATATATCTCCCGATATGCATTGTAAAATATAGTGTGACATTTGTACTGAAGTTCATAAATAAGTGAATTTCGTTACGGTTATATTCGTATTATATATCTCCCGATATGCATTGTAAAATATAGTGTGACATTTGTACTGAAGTTCATAAATAAGTCAATTTCGTTACGGTTATATTCGTATTATATATCTCCCGATCTGCATTGTAAAATATAGTGTGACATTTGTACTGAAGTTCGTAAATAAGTCAATTTCATCAGGGTTATATTCGTATTATATATCTCCCGATCTGCATTGTAAAATATAGTGTGACATTTGTACTGAAGTTCGTAAATAAGTCAATTTCGTCACTGTTTAAAACAAAACATTATACTCACCGCAAATTGTATACAATACATAGCTCTTTAGGAAGATGTTACTATTCATATTTATAACATTATCGATTAATTAAACCATTTAGAGACTTTTTATATAGAACAGCATAAAACATTTTCCAAATATTCTTTGGGACGAAAAATAGCCACGAAATTCTCCACCTTCTAACCTATAAAAACCCTTGAATAACAATCATCTTGATACAGATTAATATGAATTTAATGTTAACCATTTTATTTTTACTTTCTCTTCTTTGTATACATAGCACATAGATAGAGAAGATATTGCACATCACCCAAAAATCCGATACTGAAATTTCACCGAAAATACATGTTTTAGGATCTCCTGTAACCATACATAGCATTTTTACTTTCTCTAGCCATATGCACAATGTGCATAGTAGTATTGTATTCCATTCAAGAATTTGATCTCCAGATTTTATCAGAAATACATGTTTTGAGACCTCTGAATAAAAAAAGTCTGTTGTGCTCCATTCACATGATTTCTCTACATCTCTACATCAGATTATTGTTAAAAAGTTTATGACCCTATTTACTTCTCGTTAATCGAGAAAAAATTAGCAAAAATAGTCTTATTACTTGCTTCCTTGTAAGTAGAAGCGAAATAAGGGAGTACCATAGGTTAAAGTGATAATCAAAAGCTGGTTGCTATGTGACTGAAGTTCCTTTGTTTTTATGGACAGAGTTGAGCTCCTGTGTGAGAAAAGTATGTTTTTTTTAAAAGCTGAAAGCAAATACAAGGAATATTTCAAAAACGACCAACTCCACGAAAAAAAATGTATATCACATAAATTGTGTGTTTTAACGTGCTCTATATTTTTTGTGTGGTTAGTTTTTGTCCATGTCTTACGGTTTACCAGTCATACAACATTTCGTAAAATTCACCCAGAATAAAGTAGTCTTCTGAAGCTATTCCCAGAAAATTCAAGATATACATATTATTTGTCAGGTAAATATTTTTTTTGAAGTATTTAACGCCCTTTAACCTAGTTGGTCATATCGGACGATGAATGAAATTGTTGAAATGATGCTCAAATGAATTTGGGGTCCATGGAGCTTAAAGTTACTCGACATTCATCTTCTCAGGATAAGGGAAAACCCCGAAAAAAACCTTATCCTAAGCGAGATTCGAACTCACGACCTTTTGAATGTGAGGCAGACACGACTCCACCACATTACCCAGGCGGGCTAAATATCTTTAATATACGATATTTTAATGAAAATCGTTACAGGCATTTTTGAGAAAATCAAAATTTTCGAAAAAAGTTCCATGTAACGGGTAGTTGGGGGTGGGGGTATTTTCTTGAAAATTTTCCTGTCGCATCCTTGCAAGATACCAAATTTAACTACCAAGTTTGGTATTCAACGGTCTACAGCTATGCTGTCTACAGACACACACACGGACCTTTTTCCAGAAATTCTTTTTTTGGATTCAGGGGGATCCAAAACATGTATTTCCGGTGAAATCTCGGTATTGAATTTTTGGCTGTATTACAATACATTTTCTACTCACTATGTACATAGTACATGTAGAGAAAGTAATTTTTTTTTAGAAGCACGTCCATGTATGGATGTGTAGTTCGAAAACTGCAGTTGAATTCTGTGAGGGCCTTGTTTGTTCTGAGCAATTAAATGGCGCCACCATCTACTGCAGCGAGCTAACAAAGTAGGCCTCGACATCTCAGTAGCGCATCCGGCAGGCGTCGGTCAAATCGGCGCCGACGCCGAACGTACCTAGGGAGGGAGGGTAATGTGGGCGAGACAACGGATCGAAGTCTGTGTTCGCGACCAAGCGTGAGACACTCTGTACGGAATCGACCGCCTTACGTGTCGTGGTTCAAGGTTCCTTCTTCAGTAGCACCCCGACACTGGGTCAGAATCGAACCCCCTCCCTCCACTTCCAAGGATAGTACACTCTGTTGTATTGTGTTCCCTTTGGAACAAGGGGGGAGATGCACGCGATCGCCTTGGAAACGTGGACTCGAACCCCGGACACTCAAGTGGTGGTGGTGTTGCTATGTTCGTCTCTCTAGCGAGTATAGCAAGAATCGGACTTGTGGTGTTCTTCATGCTTGCTGGCAAGGTAAGGCTACGATGAACATACAAGTCAAAACCTAAAAATAACTGTAGTAATGCTCCATTCTTGTACAGTGAATATCTTCATAGTTGGATTCTAAAGAAAACGTGTCAAATTAGCTGTCTATAAATCAACAAACCAGATGTAGTGTTACATTGGTTGCTGTATTGCTACAACTGCCTCAGTAGCGTAGTGTTCGTATACTTCTGTACAAAACACAACTTGATGTAATGTCTTTTGTGCCTTTCTTCCGAAACAATTAATTAGTACAATGATATAAAGCCATAGATTTATTCTGTTAATATATTTTGTGAATCACTTTATAAAAATCTGATGTATTCCACCCACATGACTTTCTCCACATCTCTGCAACAAATTATTGTTATAAAGCTTATGCTTGTATTTATTTCATTTTAATCGAGATAAAATTATTACTTGCTTTCTTGTAAGTGGAAGCGAAATAAGGGAGTACCATAGGTTAAAATGATAGTCAAAAGCTGGTTGCTATGTGACTGAGGTTCCTTTGTTTGTATGGACAGGAGTTGACAAATTCTGTATGAGAAAAGTGTAAGTTTTTCAAAGCTGGAACTAAAAACAGGGAATATCTAAAAACGATCAACTCTTGAAAAAATGTATGTAACATAAATTGTGTGTTTTAACTACTCTACAGTTTTGTGTGGTAAATTTTTGTTCATCTCTTACAGTTTAGCAGTTGTGTAAAATTCCGCAAAATCCATCCAGAATAAAGTAGTCTTCAGAGGTTATTCCCAGAAAATTCATTTGTTAAGTAAATATATTTAATATAAATATTTTAATCAAAAACGTTAAGAGTCATTTTTGAAAATATCAAAATTTTCGAAACACGGACACACTGCACGGACACACACACACATACATGCATTCTGAAAATGCTTTTTTTTTAATACAGGGAACCCTAAAACATGTATTTCCGGTGAAAACTCGGTATTGAATTTTTAGTGTAGTGCAATACCTTCTCTATACACTATGTACATAATACGTGTAGAGAAAGTAAAAAGATTTGATCAGAAACTCAACAAAGTTCAAATATAATAATAGACGAATTAATAAGTATAAATTTAATTAATGAACCGCTTATTAAATTACATGATAAAATAAGACAAAATCACTGTGGACACAATTTAGTACATTGCATTCCCAGTTATCACTTGAAACGACTAACTTTATAGGTATATACATACCTCTGTGGCAAGGAGACAGCCGGGAATTGGTTATATTATTTTTAGCCAATAGGTTAAAAGTGTATGTATATACTTCTGAAGGTATATTAAATATCATTATACTCACCTCCAATTGTATACAATAAATAGCTCTTTAGAAATATTTTATATTGAGATTTGTAAACTTATCGTTTAATTAAACCATTTTATATAGAACAACACAAAACATTTTCTAGGTAAAATAGTCTTTGGAACGAAGAAACATCTGCGAAATTCTTCACCTTCTAACCTCTGAAAGCCCTTGTTTGATATCAAATCATCTTGATTCAGATTAATATGAATTTAATGTTAACCATTTTATTTTTACTTTTTCTAATTTGTACATAGTACATAAATAGAGAAGATATTGCACATCACCCAAAAATGCGATATCAAAATTTCACCAGAAATACACGTTTTAGGGTCTCCTATATCCAAACATAGCATTTTTACTTTCTCTAGCCCTTGCACAATGTGCATAGTGGTATTGTATTCCACCCAAAAATTCTATTTCGAGATTTCAACAGAAATACATGTTTTGAGAACCCTGGATCCGAAATAAAAACCTTTTCAGAAACAATTCCGTGTGCGTGTCTATCTGTGTGTCACCATGGGCAGCATAGCTCGAAAACGAAAATTATTTTAAGCTCAATCAATATCTTCCAAGACCTCTTCATTAAGGATGACTTTTGTGTAACTGGCAAGCCGTAAGAGACAGACAAAATGTAGATATCATTAAACCACACAGTTCAGGTCCTATACATTTTTTTGTATAGTTAACCGTTTTCGAGATATTCCGAGTTATTTGTTTCAGTTTTAAGGAACTAAAGCGTTACTCAAACGGAAGACATCTTTCTTTTCGTCTCTCTTTTGTTTACTCCTATCAAGCAAAGAGAACCCAATTTTAATTGTTTCACTTACCGACCGGCTTTTAAAAGATCTGACTATCGCTTTAGTCTAGTATATTCCCTTGTTTCACTTCTATTTATAAGGAAGCAAGTAATAAGACCAATTCTGGGAATGTTTATCCTGATTAGCAAGGCGTAGATAAAAGGATAATTCTTTGTAAAGAAAGTTTGTTTGTGGAACAGCTAGAGAAACCCAAGTGAATAGAACACATTACATTTTTAGAAAAAGATCTGCATGTGTGAGTGAATGTGTGTGTGTGTGCATGTGTGGGTGCACGCTCGTGGGCGTGCCTCCGGGTCTGTGTGTGTGTGTCGAATACAAAAACGAAAAGTTAGTAAAATACCAAAGTTAATATTTAAGTTTAATATCTTCCAAGGATGCAACACCAAGATTTTGAAAAAAGCCCCCCATCCACTCGGGAAAAAATTCAAAAACTTCTATTTTCTTAAAAATGACTCTTACATTTTCATTAAGATATCTTCATGTCAAATAAAATGTATATCTTGATTTTTATGGTAATAACCTGTAAATACTTGCTCAGTCTGGTTAACCTTTGCATAACTGGAAAACAGCAAGAGATAGACAACAACTCGCGTAACAAAATGTGTAGATCTCGTTAAAACACATAATCTATGTCAAATACATTTTTCTCAAGGAGTTGCCATTTTCGAAATATTTCTTGCTATTAGTTTCAGTTTTAAAATACTAAAACTTTTTCTTACGGGATTTTCAACTCAACGAATTTTAATCACAACCAGTTTTTAAAACATCTGACTATCCCTTTAGCTAAGTATTCTCTTATTTTACTCCTACTTACAACGAGGCAAGTAATAAGACTATTTCTGCTAATGTTTATCTCAATTAGCATGAAGTAAATAGAAGAATAAGGTTTTTAACAATAATTTGTTATAGAGGTGTAGAGAAAAGCATGTGAATGGAACACACCAGATTTTGATACTCGTATTATAATGACCGTTTATTATTTGCGTTAATTTAACACCCATTGTAACTTCACCCGGCAGTATGGTTATACAACGTTAATACTAAGAAAAACAAGCTACAAAAATCCGTAGAATATCTGTGAATTAATAGTAATTCTTAATCGTTTAATTTATATAGTCGCATTTGACTTCTATGGACATATCTGTGGCTTTAACATGTGGAGTAGCCCATTGACTGTAAGTTATTAAGTTAGGTTACATTTTCTGTCTTCAAACACACGAACATTCGATTTTCTCAAAAATGGCTCTAACGATTTTGATTGAAATATCATATATTAAAGACATTTACCTGATAAATAAAATGCATATCTTGAATTTTCTGGGAATAGCCTCTGAAGAGTAATTTATTCTGAATTAATTTTACAGAATTTTGAATAACTGCTAAACCCTAAGAGATGGACAAAAACGTATTACATAAAAATGTAGCACGTTAAAACACACAATTTATGTTATATGCATTTTTTTCGTGGAGTTCATCGTTTTTGAGACATTCCTTATTTTTGGTTTCTGCTATGAAAAACTTCTACTTTTTCATATAGGAATTTGTCAACTGCTGTTCATACAAAGAGACTTCAGTGACATAGCAACCAGCTTTTGACTATCACTTTAACCTATGGTACTCCCTTATTTCGCTTTTACTTACAAGGAGGCAAGTAATAAGACTATTTCTGCTATTTTTTTCAGATTATCATGAAGTAAACAGAAGTATGAGCTTTTTAATAATTTGTTGCAGAGATGTAGAGAAAGTCATGTGAATGACACACATCAAATTTTTATGTTCTCTACGTTTATTATGCAGATGGTAGGTAGAGAAAGTATTGTATTCCACCCAAAATTTTGATAACGCGATTTCACCGGAAATATACCTTCTAGGTCCCCTGAATCCAAAAATGCTCTTTGTGTGTGTGGGGGGGGGGAGGGTGTCTACGGACAGCATAATTCATAAACGAAAATTCGCTTAAATATCAAATTTAGTACTGAAGTTTAGTATTTTCTAAGGATGTGACACAATGATTTTAAGGAAAATTTCCCCCACGCTAACTATCTTTACATGGAAGATTTTTCGCAATTGTCCATTTTATCAAAAATGGCTCTAACTATTTTGATTGAAATGCCTTATATTAAGCATATTTACACGGTAAATAAAATGTATATTTTGAATTCTCTGGGAACACCCTCTCAAGACCTCTTAATTCTGGATGACTTTTGCATAACTAGTAAACCGTAAGAGATAGACAAAAGCTATACAAAAACCTTAGATCTCTTAAAAACACATAATTTATGTCCTATGCATTTTAGTTGAGGAGCTAACCATTCATTGTTTTGGTTTCAATTTTAAAATTCTTTACTCAAACAGAAGATATTCGTTTTTCTTTTGTTTTACTCCTGGCCACCGTACAGAATTTCAATGATGATCGCATTGTGGCAGCTTTGAAAACATTTGACTATCGCTTTATCCTAGTGTACTCTCTTAGTTATTCCCTGCGTATTCCCTCTACTTATAAGGAACTAAGTAATATCATCATTATGCTAATGGTTATCCCGAAGGACATGAGGTGGATAGAAGAATAGTCTTTGTAGGGTCGGTTTGCAGAATAGATAGAGACAGTCATGTGAATGCAATATATGAGATTTTTACTTTCTCTACAAGTACTTTGTACATAGTGTATAGAGAAGATATTACATTCCACCCAAAATTCGATACCGAAATTTCACCGGAAATACATGTTTTGAGTCCCACTGAATCAAAAAAAAACTTACAAAAAGGTGCGTGTGTGCGTGTGTGTGACTGTCTGTGTGTCTGTGGACAGCATAGCGCAAAAACGAAAAGACTGTTGAATACCAAACTTGGTATTTAAGTTTGGTTTCTTTCCAAGGTTGCGACACAAAGATTTTTAAGAAAATCCCCCACCCCCAACTACCCTTTACATGGACATTTTTTCGAAAATTTTGATTTTTTCAAAAATGGCTCTAATGGTTTCGATTAAAATATTGTATATTAAAGATATTTACCTGACAAATAATATGTGTATCTCGAATTTTCTGGGCATACCCTCTGAAGACTATTTTATTCTGGGTGAGTTTTATGGCATTTTGCTTAACTGCTAAACCGTATGAGATACACAAAAACTTACTACACAAAAAATGTAGAGCATATTAAAACACAAAATTTATGTTATATAAATTTGTTTCGTGGAGTTGATTGCTTTTGAGATATTCCTTGTTATTGGTTCCAGCTTTAAAAAAAGGCAACTTTTCTCATACAAGAATTTGTCAACTCGTGTCCATACAAACAAACGAACTTCAGTCACATAGCAACCAGCTTTAGACTATCACTTTAACCTATGGTAGTCCCTTATTGCGCTTCTACTTACAAGGAAGCAAGTAATAAGTCTGGTTCTGCTATTTTTTTCTCGATTAGCATGAAGTAAATAGAAGCATAATCTTTTTAACAATACTTTGTTGCAAAGATGTAGAGAAAGTCATGTGAATGGATCACATCAAATTTTTTTTTATTGCATTTATACCTCGCCTTTAATTGCATCGTTTTATCGGTGGCATTTCTCTGTGGAACAACTTGTGTACTGTATGCGTTAGGCCGCGCCGTGGCCGAGTGGTTAGACCACTTGACTCTCACCTAGACGGCCGAGGTTATCCCAAGTGACCGCATGTGAGTTTTGTGGTGGACAAAGCGGCGCTGGGGCGGGTTTTCTCCTTGTATTCCGGTTTCCCCTGCCACCGCATTCCACCGGTGCTCCATCATCATTCGCGTATCTCCAGCGTCACCGCCTGCGGTGCCATAAATAGTTAAAGCGGGCGTTAAACACTACCAAAAAAAATGGATGCGTTAGGTTCTATACGACTTTAAGTTTTACTTTCTCTAGCCCGCATGTACAATGTACATAGCGGATAGAGAAGATATTGTATTCTACCCAAAAATTTGGTGTCGAGAATTTACCGGAAATATATGTTTTAGGTCCCATGAATGCGAAAAATACATTTTAGAAAAAGGTCCGCGTCTTTGTGCGTGGACAGCATAGCTCAAAAACGAACAGTCCGTTAAATACCAAACTAGGTATTTAACTTCAGTATTTCCCAAGAATGCGACACGAAGATTTTTAAGAAAATCCCTTCCCCACCCCCAACTATCCTTTACATGGAAAATTTTTCGAAAATTGTAATGTTCTCAAAAATGGCTGTAACGATTTTGAATTAAAATATCATATATTAACACATTTACATCACAAATAATATGTGTATGTTGAATTTTCTGCAATAGCCTCTGAAGACCTCTTTATTTTGGATGAATTTTGGTGAATTTTGGTGCATTTTGCATAAGTAATAAACCGTAGACAAAGGTTACACAAAAAATTACCTCACAAAAAACGTAGTTCTCGTTAAAACATATAGTTTATGTCATATACAATTTTTTGCAGAGCTGACTGTTTCTGAGATATTACTTATTATTGGTTTCAGCTTTAATATACTTATACTCTTCTCAAACGGGATTATAAAAAGCGAACCGAACCTCAATTGTTTCACACAGTGACGAGCTTTTAAAGAATTTGACTATCGCTTTAGGCTAATATATTTCCTTATTTCCCATCTACTTAAAAGGAGGCAAGTAACAAGACCATTTATTCAAATATTTATTTCGATTAACATGATGTAAAAGTAATAATCTTTTGTAAACATGGTTTGTATTTGAAGCAAATAGAGAAAGTTATGTGAATGAAACATATAATATTTTTACCAGTAGAACACATACATTCACTCACATTCATACGTCCAGGCTCTATTCTAGACTATAGGGAATAATCTGGGCTAGAGAGAAATTCCCTTCCCCAGCCGGAAATCGAACTCGCGATTCCTCACGTGTAATATTTTTAAGAAGCATGTCGTTTGATGCTCTTTGCACAACCACCAGAAAAACGAATACAGACAAACAAGTTGAGAAAAGTATGTATTAACTAAAAGTTCATACCGATAAGCTAGTATATTTCGAAAATCGTTAAAGATATTAGACAAATTGCATGCTTCCTTTGCTTTGTAATAAGGTTGAGGCTACTTCTTTCGGTTTGCCAATTTCACAAAACTCATTCAGAGGATTTCCCGGCTGTTCCCAGAAAATAAAATACATACATTTTAATGATCATGCAAATACATATATTTATTTAATAGTATTTTAGTCAAAATGATTAGAGAAAATAAAACACATTGAAAAAGAAAACGGTTGTGTTACATTCACTAACTTTCTCTACATCTCTGCAACAAATTATTATTAAGAAGCTTATGCTTCTATTTACTTCATGCTAATTGAGAAAAAATAGCAGAAATAGTCTTATTACTTGCTTCCTTGTAAGTAGAAGCGAAATAAGGGAGTACCATTGGCTAACGTGATACTCAAAGCAGGTTGTTATGTGAGTGAAGTTCGTTTGTTTGTATGAACAGGAGTTAACAAATTCTAGTATGAGAAAATTATGTTTTTTAAAGCTGAACCCAATAACAAGGAATATCTTAAAAACGATCAACTCCATGAAGAAAATTTATATGACATAAATTGTGTGTTTTATTGTGAACTACATTTTGGTCCATCTCTTACGGTTTACCAGTTGTGCAAACTTCCGAAAAATTCATCCAGAATAAACATGTCTTCAGAGGTTATTCCCAGAAAATTTTATTTGTCACAAAAATATCTTAAGCATAAGAGATTCCAATCAAAATCGTTAGAGCCATTTTTGAGAACATAAACATTTTCGATATTTTTTCCATGCAAAGGGTAGTTTGGGTTGGGGGGATTTTTCTCAAAAGCTTCGAGTCGTATACTTGGAAGATACTGAACTTAAATACCAAATTTGGTCTTTTACCGACTTTTCGTTTCTGAGTTATCGCGTTCATAGACACACGGACGCACTGACACATGGACACCGGACAAACACGCAGACATAGGACCTTTTTCTAAAAATCCACTTTTTGGATACAGGGGACCCTAAAGCTTTCCGTTGAAATCTCGGTATCGAATTTTTGGTTGGAATTAATACATTCTCTATGCACTATGCACATAGTACGTGTAGAAAAAGTAAAACATATAATTCAAGGGTAATTGGGGTTGAGGAGGGAATTTCTTTGAATATTTTTGGGCCTCTGATTACTGGCTTTAGGGGGCCTCTGATTACGTTAACTACATTTGGGGAAAACACGTAGCAGAGAAAGTAAAACCGAGTAGTACATTCCATTTAAAGAAAGCGTAAAGTATTAAAAATATAAACTAACAAAAAATAATATCTCGGAAATGGTTAGCTCACAAAAAATGTATTTATCATAAATTGTGTTTTAATGAAATCTGCATTTTTGTCTAGAGTATGTGTCTCTTTACAGTTTATCAGTTATTCAAAAGCCATCCAGAATAAAGTGGGCTTCAGAGGATATCAACAGAAAATTTAAGATATAGGTATATTTTATTTTTTATAAAGATATCTTAAACGTGCGGTAGTTTAATTAAACTCATTAGTCATTTTTGAGAAAATAAAAATAACGAAAACTTTCCTATGTATACGATAGTTTTCTGTTGGTAATTTTGTTGAAAATCTTAGTCGTTTCACTGGAAGATGCTCAACTTAAATACTAAGTTTGGCATAATATGAGTGACACTTCGTGGTTGTTCACACATTCATGCACACACACTCACACCACATACTGACACA